>CM053787.1:289951760-290524260 GCA_028749045.1 Cupressus sempervirens
TTAGCAAGGCCCTGCAAAATTTAGTCATATTGGGTTAGGCATGGGTTAAAGAATGTACAATTCATACTATAGTGATCCTTGGGTTTCAAAGACCCATATCCCTTCGTATGATTTCTGTTGTGTAGCTTAGTCAGTGCATGCAAAAGGGATGTCAGTTGTTCACCATCACCATCAGTGACAGAGAGGAAGATTTAGAGGGGGAGCCATCCCACGATGATTTTCCAATCTTGCAAGAATTTGCTGATGTATTTCCTTCAAAGCTCCTTGGTAGACCTCCACCCAGAGCAGTGGATTTTTATATTGATCTTGTACTAGGAGCAGAGCCAGTATCGAGAGCACCATATAGGATGACTACTCATAAGCTTAGTGAACTAAAGATTCAATTGGAGGAACTCTTAGAGAAGGGACATATCCGACCGAGTGTGTCACCTTGGGGTGCAATAGTGATCTTTGTTAAGAAGAAAGATGGATCACTAAGGTTGTGTATTGATTATCAACAATTGAACAAAGTAACCATCAAGAACCAATATCCTCTTCTTAGGATTGACGATCTCTTCGATCATTTGTAGGGTGCTTGAGTATTTCCCAAGATTGATCTTAAGTCAGGTTATCATCAGTTGAGGATTGTGGATAGTGATATCCCTAAGACTGCATTCTGTACTAGGTATGGTCACTATGAGTTCACCATGGAACCATTTGGCCTCACGAATGCTCCAATTGTATTCATGAGCCTCATGAAAGGAGTATTTCATACTTTTTTGGATAAGTTCATGGTTTTTTTCTTGGATGACATCCTGATATATTCTCATGATGAGAAGGAGCATGAAGAGCACCTAAGATAGGTAGTGCAGAAGTTGAGGGAGAATCAATTGTTTGGTAGCTTGGCAAAGTGTGCATTTTTATAGGCTTGAGATATATTATTTGGTTCATGTTATATCAGGTGATGGTGTCTCAGTAGACCCATCAAAGATTAGGGCCATCATGGATTGGCCAGCACCCACCAGTGTCACTAAGGTGAGGAGCTTTATGGGAGTAGCAGGTTATTATCAATGCTTCATTGTAGGATTCTCTAGATTGGAACACCCAATTACATCTCTTTGGAGGAAGGAAAAGAGGTATGAGTGGACAGAGAAGTGTTGTAGAGCCTTTCAAGATCTCAAGAGAGCCCTCATGAGTGCACTGATTCTTGCAATACTAGATCCATCTGCAGATTTTGTGGTGTGCACTGATGCATCCTTCGATGGCTGACCTATTTCCTTCAAGTCTAGAAAGTTGAAGACTCATGAAATCAATTACCCTACTCACAACCTAGAGCTTGCAGTAGTGCTTCACGCTTTAGTGAGGTGGCGATACTTCCTACTAGGTCATAGATTTGAGCTTCATTCTAATCACTAGAGCTTGCAGTACATATTCACACAGCTGAACCTTAATGCTAGGAAGAGAAGGTATATGGAGTTCCTTTGTGAGTATGATTTTGATGTTCATTATATCAAGGGAAAGGAGAATGTACTTGCAGATGCCTTAAGAAGAAGGTGCCATGAGCTTTCATCTATGACTACTAGCACTGATTTGAGAGAGTGAATTCTTCAGCACTTGCCAAAAAATGAGTTGTATGCAGAGGTTAGTTAGGTGGTGCATGCTCAGAGACCCTTAGAAGGGAAGTATTTAGAGTATTCCTTGGAGTCTGATGGACTCTTGCATCATAGAGGATGTATGTATGTACCTTCTATTGGTGGTTTGTGCGAGCTCATTATACTTGAGGCTCATAGATTACCTTATGCAGTGCACCCTAGTGTTAAGAAGTTACATGTAGATTTGATGTTGTTATATCATTGGCGAGGCATGAGAGTGCAGATTGCTAACATAGTTTTGAGATGCCTCGAGTGTCAGAGGGTGAAGGCAGAGCATCGTCATCCTGGTGGGCTCCTTTAGCCTCATGAGATTACAGAGTGGAAGTGGGATGCTATATCTATGGACTTTATTGTTGGTCTCCCTTTGTCGTCTCATCACCATGATGCCATTTTGGTGACAGTTGACACATTGACCAAGGTTTCCCATTTCTCTCCCATGTGTACTACATTCATAGCACGAAACATAGCTTAGGTTTTTTTGTGGGATATTTTCAAACTTCATGGTGTTCCTCGTAAGGTAATCTCTGATAGGGACTCCTTGTTCACTTCATCTTTTTGGAGAGAGTTGTAGGCAACATTGGGCACTAGGTTCAATTTCAGTACAACATACCATCCTCAGACCGATGACCAAATCGAGTGAGTGAATTAGGTTTTGGAGGACCTATTACATATGTACGTGATGGACCATCAGGTCAAGTGGGAGGAATATCTACATCTTGTCGAGTTTTCCTATAATAATGGGCACCATTCCTCCATATGTATGCTGCCTTATGAGGCCATGTATGGAAGACCTTGCAGGATGCCCTTGAGTTGGGATAGGATTGAGGATTGAGTATCTATTGGCCCTCATTTAGTTAAGGATATGGAGCAACAGGTGACCCTGATTAGATAGCACTTGAGAGAGGCACATGATCGGTAGAAGAAGTATGCTAATGCAAAGAGGATAGATCGAGAGTATCAGGTTGGAGATAGAGTGTTCTTAAGGGTATGGCCACACAAAATTTTGATTCGATTCACAAAGGGCTCTAAGTTGGCACCCTAGTTCGTTGGACTGTTTCAGATCCTAGACAGGAAAGGACCAGTTGCCTATTGTTTAGCCTTGCCACCTAGCTTGTCACATGTCCATGATGTGTTCGACATTTCAGTACTTAGGGGATACATTTATGATGAGTCTCATATTATATATTGGAATGCTTTGCAAGTGGAGTCGGATGGCCAATTGGCACTGGAGCCTATCTGTATTATTTCTCGATGGACCTTAGCACTTTGAGGTTGAGAGTTAGACCAAGTTAGGGTCTAGTGGGATTGATATGATGAGGTTATGGCTTCATGAGAAGATGCGGCATAGATGCGATCTCAGTACCCATATCTTTTTGATCTTCATGAGAAGATGCGGCATAGATGCGATCTCAGTACCCATATCTTTTTGATGAACTCCACGAGGAAGTTCATGCCTAGTGGGGGAGGATGTGAGTCCTCGCCCCGACCCATCGTAGCATAGTTGATACATTATTATTTTGATACTCATGACTCAATTTGTTGGGACACTATTGATGCACTAAATATTATTATGCTATTTTATGATGTGTGATGCATTACTTTTAGATATTTTATTTTGTCATTTACTACTTTATGAACATGTATAATGATGAAGTAAATGAATGTAGAACTAACACTTTGATTATGCAAAAAAAATTAAATGGTCAAATATGAGTAGAATGAGATGAACAATTGATTATTAGAAAAATGGATGTTTTTAATTTACATGATTTACCTAATACATAATTTACATATATGCATGTCATTTCTTGAGCTACTGATGTGTGCAATGAGTGTGCAAGATAGTTAGCTGGGAAATCTAATGGAAAGATGGAACTAAACCCCTTGCTAAATTGTGTTATTTTTGCATTGTCTTTCCTTGAAGGTTGTTATTGGATCTTACTATTCTCCTAGCTTTTTTTTGGGTTCTATTAAGTCTTTAAGGCCTAAAATTATTAAATTTAAGTACCCTAGGGGTAAGGGTATGGGTTGGGAGTACTTTTCGCCCCCTTAGGCTCTTTGGTTGACTTTTAGGGTCACTCAAAAACCCTACTTTTGGTTGATTGCGAAAATTGATTTGTCTTCTTCATGATTTGGTGACTCAACTCCACCTTGGGGTTACCTAAAGTCTAGTTGAGTTAGGATCATCTTTAGAGGTAGTTTGGAGAATTTTTGGGGTTGTTACCCAATCTCTAGTTTTTAGAGAGAAGTTTGAAGATGGAAGGAAAGGAAGGATAAGCTCTTCTCAACTTGTCATTTTACTATAACTTTTTTTGTCAAGGTAAGGTTCATCACTCTTTTGATCATGTTCTTCATATTATTCATACTTTGATTCATGCATAAGGCATTATGTTGTTCTTTTATTGCTTGTATGTGTGTTGAGGTTGTTTAGGAGGGATCTTAACTTGTTCTTCAATGTTATTCTTATGCTTTGCTTTGAAATTTTGAGGAGATTTCATGGGGATTGTTTTAGCATTACTCACCCTTAGATAGGAAAGAAGTGGCCATGTATGGGGGAAGGGCCTTAGTTGGACCTCAATAGTGTAGAATCTCCTCTTATGGTGAGAAGAGGGAAAGAAGGTACGGTGTATGGGCCCCTACTTGTCATCACATACCTTGTATGAAAATTTGAATTCTTGAAGAAGGGAAGGAATGAAAACCTTTGTTATATTGGCCTCGAAAGGGCATTTGTAAAAGAACAGAAGTTCTTGAGTTTTAGCCCCGAAAGGGCTATGTTATGGTATGGTGATTGATGTCTCCTATTGAGAAAATCCACCTCCCCCCCCTAGTTTGGTTCAATGTTGAACCTATTGTGCAAAACTAGGTTGGGGATGCATGCTTGAATTGTTCTTCATATTATGTTGTTTTACCTCCAGGTCAGTTCTTGTCTTTCCCATGATTCCCTTGATGCATTGAAGATATTGGGAAAGATCTCTTGTGAAAGACCTAGAAGAGAATTGAATTGAATTGTAACATTATGTAAAAATGTATTTAAGTTTTGATGAATTGGCAAAGATGTTGGGTTTTCTTACTGGTTCTTTCCCGATGGAGCCTTGAACCAGGTTGATTAATAGAGAGAAAAGATGGAGAAAACCTCCTTTCATTGTATCTTATGTTATTTCAATTCATGTATAGGTGTGTGAAAAAATAGATTAAACAATGAGGTTTTGAAATTATGCAATCTTCAAGTTTCAATTATGTTAAGGAAAAGAAATTTTGTTATGTTGAAATTTCATTCCAATTTCATATGTATTAGGAGATACAATAAATCTCTCATTATTGATAAAATGAATTGTTCAACCATCTTGTTAAACTACGAAAATTGTTATAAAATTAGTTTGCAAAACAAAAGAGTTGACACTTAGAAAAAAAAAATGGCTTGACAAAAAATATACACCCCCAAGAGCAAAATTGCTCTCTGGAATTTGTATGAGAAGGAAAATTTAATTCATTGGAGCAACAGAGAATATTCTCATTTTATTCTTTAAAATTTTATTACAAAATTTCTTAAGTAGATAAAGAAAAAGAATTTTTTGTTCAAAACAAATAAATAATGAAAAAAGAAGAAGAATATATATATATATATATATATATATATCCTAAAACTCACCTAAAACTTTTAACTATTATTACCTTGCCCTTATCCTAAATCTCCACCTAACTCCTCACACCTATCCTATGATCCTAGTGCATGGGAAGTTTGATGGAGCAGAGCTTTAAATTATTCATATTGTTCTTTAACACCCCCTTTTCTAGGTGACTGATTGGACTAGGGGCGCAGGTTAGAGGAGCAAGTAGTATATGCATTAAATGCTGACTTGGAAACCCAACCATGTTACCAAGTCCTCTCCATACAAAATTCTCCTTCAGTATAACCTCGGGCAGCACGAGACCTCCTTGGATTGGCATCCGTGACAAGTGGCATGTCAATCTTAACATTTCCATCAACCTCCTTTTTAATCATCCTCACTGTCTTTCCTAGGTGCTCAACTTGAGGCTTGCCTTGCTTTAGCAATGGGGGAACAAGATTTGCACCAGTGCAAACTTGGGGACAGCACCAGGGGTCTTGGGGTTTGCCTAAGGCTCATTGGGATGTGGTGTTGAGTGGCCAAGTGGCCAAGTAGTTAGTTATAGGTAGTTGTAGGTAGTTTGTAGGTAGTTGTAGAGTTAGTTTTAGATTTAGTAATAATTAGTTAAATGTTTCTTTGTTATTTAGTTTTTATATATTTTTTTAAATATGTGTTATTCTTTTTATATTAGTATTATGTTAGTTCATTTGTTAAGGAAAATTAGTATTAGTAAAGGATTGTATTTTGATTGTTAGAAATCTAATTAAGGTGTCTTAGCATTGAATAGTTTTCTTTTGATTTTAGTATAAGTAGATTTATCCATTTTAATTAGATTTCATTATTATTATATGTTAATATCATTGTAATTAATGTTAAGAGGTAGAGATTATCATTTCTAAAGGCAATTAGTAGGAATGTTGTTTTTGTTTTATTTAACTAGTGTTCCAACATTATCACTTTTAGACTAATATGAATAAAAAGGAATTGATTTAAATAAATGAAGAAATTGTTGATGATGCTATAAATTGACTAAATCAATTATTTAATACTAGCCTTGATTTTTTTTAAAAGCATTGTTAGATTAGAGTTCTATTATTTACAGGAGCATCTAGATCATTAAATCATATAGGTTAATTGATAATCGGCTTAATCAAAGTTTTAATGAATAATGTGGATAGGATGTAAATTTGTCATAATTGTTGTTTTAATATTATTCTAGGGAGGTAATATTTTTAGGCTAATTATAAGTTAATGTGTGCTAGATCCTTCAATTAACTTAATTTTGGTTGTTACATTAATTAATCAATTGAGCAATAAGAGTTCTAATCGTCATTTTAAGAGTGATTATGAATAATCATGAGATAGGTCTTTTAATTAATTAAATTTAGTTTGTTAAAAAACATTTAAGTTTATCAACCTAATCATTCAAAGTGTTTTTATCTAGGTAGTAGTCTCACAGTATTATTAGGAGATCGCATAGCCATCTTGTAATGTACCCTAGTCTTATTTGAATTTTAAATATATCAAACGTTAGAAAATTATTTAAAAAAAAAAATTGGTGCATTTTGCTCCTATATTTTGGGCATGACATTTTGGTATCAAAGATTGTGTTTCAACACTAGGAACTTTAAACCATTATGCTTCTGAACTTAACTAAAACTTTAATTGTGTAGGATGCCTCCTATTACATGAAACAACTGTCAAGGCAGAGGTTGTAAGGTGAGAGGTGGTAGAGTGGGACAGGAGGATGGACCACCACCTCCACCACCTCCACCATCAAACCTGAACCAAGACATTTTAGATGTCCTCCAGACACTGATTGGTGTAGTCCAGTAGAGGATAGCACCTATAGTATAGCCAAGGCAGCAGATTCTCGAAAGGGAAGCATAGGTTCCTGGAGGAGGTGGGGTTGGAGATAGAGAGAGGAGTAAGAGTCCCCCACAAAGGCAAGTTGAGGGATAGGGTGAGAATGAGGGTGAGTCGATACATCAGAGAGGACCACCACTTGACAGACCTCCTAGACATATAGGAGATGATATCAGAGAGTTGATACGACTCAGACCACCACTCTTTACCGATTCCATAGAGGGGGTAGTAGCAGAGGCCTGGTTATAGAGTCTTCAATGGTGCTTTGGATTACGTCCTTATGGGATTAATCTGAAGGCATGTCTTGCAGTTCATTAGCTGAGAGGAGATGCCTCCAATTGGTGTCATCAGGAGGAGACTATAGGAGGAGTGAGGATAGATAACCTCACATGGGAGTCATTCTTAGAGAGATTCAGAGAGAGGTACCTGTCTGAGCACTTCAGAAAGAAGTAGATAGAGGATTTTCATTCTCTATATCAGAGAGGTCTTACAGTAGCTCAGTATGAGAGCAAGTTTTTCAAGCTCCTTCCATATGTTGAGTACATGAGGGATGAGAAATAGCAAGTGCATCATTTCATCATGGGCCTAAATTTCTCACTCCAGGGCCCAATTTGTTTGGCCTTTCATACTACTTTCAGATAGGTAGTTGAGGTAGCACTAGTTGCAGAGGATACTCGGGGTAGAAAGGAGTCATGAGATCAATCTTAGAATTGAAACTCTACCTAGCAGAAACCCCCTTGGAAGGGGAATCAAAACTACACAACTGGGTCCTCTAAGGTCCAATAGTCTCAGCAACAGTAGAAGCAAAAACCCTCATAGGGTTATCAGGGCTCCAAGCCCAAGTAGTGGCAGTCATAGGGTTCGAGGTAGGATCAGAATGTACAGGCCCCACAGTCACAGTCAGTGAAGACTCAGCAGTCTTCTAGGGGTGGTTTTAATGGATCTAGCAGGTCAGGAAGCCCACAATAGTCTGGATATTAGGGTGCACAATCTTAGACACAAGAACCATGTTACACTTATGGTGGCATGGGTCATATTGCAAGAGAGTGTCCTCAGGGATAGTCCTCCAGTGCTTAGAAAGGGGCATTTTTAGAGTCAATAGTTGGTGATGTAGGTAGATCCCACAGAGTTTTTGTTGCGGTTGATAACCACTAGACTGAGCATCAAGCTACAATTATTGAGGCTATAGGTAGTATACAGGGTAGTATGGTTACTATTTTATTTGATTCTGGAGCTACCTATTCATTTATATCTCCTTATGTTGTGGAGCGTTGTGGGCTAGTGGTGGTTAGGCAGGATGTCAGTTGGGAGGTAGAGTTAGCCTCAGGAGCCAAAGTGTCAATTAGTTTCATGGTGCATAATTGCCCGATTCAGATTGGAGACATGTCCACAATGTTTGATCTAGGCATTACCCCTCTAGGTTCCCATGATGTTGTTCTTGGCATGGATTGGCTTTATGCTCATAGCACCAAGATGGATTATCAACAGAAGAGGGTGGAGTGTGTGGATGAGGATGGTATCTCTAGAGTGATCCTTGGGGTTCAGAGACCCATATCCCTTCGTATGATTTTTGCTATGCAGCTTAGACGGTGCGTGCAAAAGGGATGTTAGTTGTTCACCATCACCATCAGTGACAGAGAGGAAGATTCAGAGGGAGAGCCATCCCCCGATGATTTTCCAATCTTGCAAGAATTTGCTGATGTATTTCCTTTAGAGCTCCTTGGTAGACCTCCACCTAGAGCAATGGATTTTCATATTGATCTTGTGCTAGGAGCGGAGCCAGTATCAAGAGCACCGTACAGGATGACAACTCATGAGCTTAGTGAACTAAAGATTTAGTTTGAGGAACTCTTAGAGAAGGGGCATATCTAACCTACTGTGTCACCTTGGGATGCACCATTGATCTTCGTTAAGAAGAAAGATGGATCACTAAGGTTGTGTATTCATTATTGGTAGTTGAACAAAGTAACCATCAAGAACTGATATCCTCTTCCCAAGATTGATGATCTCTTTGATCAGTTGCAGGGTGCCTGAGTATTTTCCAAGATTGATCTTAATCAGGTTGTCATCAATTGATTATTGTGGATAATGATATCCCTAATACTACATTTGGTACTAAGTATGGTCACTACGAGTTCACTGTGGTACCATTTGGCCTCACAAATTCTCTAGTTGTATTCATGACCCTCATGAATGGAGTATTTTGTACTATTTTGGATAAATTTTTCGTTGTTTTCCTGGATGACATCCTGATATATTCTCGTGATGAGAAGGAGGATGAAGAGCACCTAAGACAGGTATAGCAGAAGTTGAGGGAGAATTAGTTTTTTGGTAGCTTGGCAAAGTGTGCATTTTATAAGCCTGTGATACATTATTTTGGTCATGCTATATCAAGTGATGGTGTCTTAGTAGACCCATTGAATATTAGCACCATCATGGATTAGCCAGCACTCACCAGTGTCACTGAGGTGAGGAGCTTTATGGGACTAGCAAGTTATTATTGATACTACATTGGAGGATTCTCTAGATTGGCACACCCAATCACATCTCTTTAGAGGAAGGGAAAGAGGTATGAGTGGATAGAGCCTTTCAAGAGCTCAAGAGAGCCCTCATGAGTGCACTGATTCTTGCAATACCAGATCCATCTATGGATTTTGTGGTGTGCACTGGTGCATCCTTGGATGGTATAGGGGTAGTGCTTATGCAGGATGGCCGACCCATTTCCTTTGAGTCTAGAAAGTTGAAGACTCATGAACTCAATTACCCTACTCATGACCTAGAGCTTGAAGCAATGGTTCATGCTTTAGTGAGGTGGTGACACTTCCTACTAGGTCATAGATTTGAGCTTCATTCCGATCACCAGAGCTTGCTGTACATATTCATGCAGCCAAACCTTAATATTAGGAAGAGAAGGTGGATGGAGTTCCTTTGTGAGTATAATTTTGATGTTCATTACATTAAGGGAAAGGAGAATATAGTTGCAGATGCCTTAAGTAGAAGGTGTCATGAGCTTTTATCTATGACTACTAGCATTGATTTGAGAGAGCGGATTTGTTAGCACTTGCTAGCAGATGAGTTGTATGCAAAGGTTAGCTATGTGGTGCATGCTTAGAGACCCTTGGAAGGGAAGTATTTAGAGTATTCCTTGGAGTTTGATGGACTCTTGCATCATAGAGGATGTATGTATGTACCTTCCATTGGGGGTTTGCATGAGCTCATTATCCTTGAGGCTCACAGAGCACCTTATGCAGTGCACCCTAGTGTTAAGAAGTTACATGCAGATTTGAGGTAGTTATATCCTTGGCTAGGCATGAGAGTGTAGATTGCTAACATAGTTGTGAGATGCCTCGAGTGTCAGAGGGTGAAGGCAAAGCATTGTCATCCTAGTGGGCTCCTTCAGCCTCATGAGATTGCAGAGTGGAAGTGGAATGCTATATCTATGGACTTTATTGTTGGTCTACCTTTGTCAACTCATCGCCATGATGCCATTTTGGTGATAGTTGACATGTTAACCAAGGTTATCAATTTCTCTCCCATGTGTACTACATTCATAGCATGGAGCATAGCTCAGGTTTTTTTGTGAGATATCGTTAGACTTCATGGTGTTCCTCATAAGATCATCTCTGATAGGAACTCCTTGTTCACATCATCTTTTTGGAGAGAGTTGCAGGCAGCATTGGGCACTAGTCTCAATTTTAGTATAGCATACCATCCTCAGACCAACAGCCAAACTGAGTGAGTGATTTAAGTTTTGGAGGACATGTTACATATGTACATGATGGACCATTAGTTCAAGTGGGAGGAATACCTACATCTTGTCAAGTTTTCCTAGAACAATGGGTAGGATTCCTCCATAGGTATGCCGCCTTATGAAGCCTTGTATGGAAGGCCTTGCAGGACTCCCTTGAGTTGGGATAGGATCAAGGATCGAGTATCTATTGGCCCTTAGTTAGTATCTAAAATCAAAACTTCTTTTTTTTCAAAGTGTGTAGAATGGGGTCTAGTTTCTAGAAAACTAAGTTATTGCAAAATTTGAAGAACGAGCTAAAATCTATGACCCAATTAGTACATGTTGGTTTTTGACAACAAATGGACATACATTCAAAAGAAATTATACTTGAAAGGCTTGAAATAGTTCAAATAAAAAATAAATTATATGGTTATATAGCTAACATAGAGACCTACAATGTCATGTAACCTGATTTTATCGATGCTCAACCATGAGGAAACTTAAAAGAGAGCACACAAGAAAAATCAATCATTTTTTGTATGTTTCCAGAGAAACATGTTTCAGACCAGTTTATAGACTCTGAACATTAGGGTTGGATCCCCAAGGCAAAACCAAGCCTTAAGTTTGGTAGAATGAAAATCTTTAAATAGCGTGTGTTCCCTATAGCATGCGCATGCTATAGCGTGTGAACACTATTTAAATCTTTTTAAAATGTGAGTCTTAATAGTGCATATGCACTTTAGTGCACACATAGTATTAAGACCTAAATAGTGTATGCAGACAGAAGGAGAGAGGTAGAGTGACAGTGACAGTGAGAGATAGAGAGGAGAGGGGGGGATGTGTGTGTGTGTGTGTGTGTGTGTGTGTGTGTGTGAGAGAGAGAGAGAGAGAGAGAGAGAGAGAGAGAGAGAGAGAGAGAGTAGGGCATGGGAGAGGGGAGAGAGAGTATGGGGTGGGAGAGAGAGATTGAGAGTAGGGGATGAGAGAGATAGGAAGTGTGAGAGAGAGTAGGGGTGGTAGAGAGAGTACAAGATATGTGTGTGTGTGTGAGAGAGAGAGAGAGAGAGTAAGAAGTGGGAGAGAGAGAGAGAGAGAGAGAGAGAGAGAGAGAGAGGGGGGAGGAGGATGGGAGTGTGTGTGAGAGAGAGTAGGGCATAGGAGAGAGTGTGAGAGTGTGAGAGAGAGTAGGGGTGGTAGAGAGAAAGTAGGGAATGGGAGAGGGGAGAGAGAGAGTAGGGAATGGGAGAGAGAGAAAGAGAGAAATTGTAAGAGAGAGAGTAGGGGTGGTAGAGAGAGTACGAGATGAGAGACATAGATTAAGAGTAGGGGATGGGAGAGAGAGAGAGAGAGAGAGAGAGAGAGAGAGAGAGAGAGAGAAGGATGGGAGTGTGAGAGAGAGAGAGAGTAGGGAGATGAGAGAGGAGAGAGAGGGGGGATGGGAGTGTGTGTGTGTTTGAAAGAGAGAGAGTAAGGGATGGGAGAGGGGGGGAGAGAGAGTAGGAAGTGGAAGAGGGAGTGGGAGAAGGAGAGAGAGGAGGGGGATGGGAGTGTGTAAGAGAGAGAGTGTGAGAGAGAGTAGGGGTGGTTAAAAGAGAGAGTAGGGGGTGAGAGAGAGAGAGTGAGGGAGAGTGAGACTTGGGGATGGGAGAGAGAGAGAGAGAGAGAGAGAGAGAGAGAGAGAGAGTAGAGAGGGAGAGAGAGTGTGTGAGAGAGGGAGAGGGGGGGATGGGAATGTGTGTGAGAGATCTAGAGAGTATGTGATGGGAGAGGAGAGAGAGAGGGGGGATGGGAGTGTTTGTATGTGTGAAAGAGAGAGAGTAGGGGATGGAAGAGGGGAGAGAGAGTAGGGGGTGAGAGAGGGAGTGGGAGATGGAGAGAAAGAGGGGGGATGGGAGTGTTTGTAATTGAGAGAGTAGGGAATGGGAGAGAGAGAGTAGGGGGTGGTAGAGAGAGAATACAGGATGGGAGAGAGCGAGAGTAAGAGTAGGGGATGGGACAGAGAGTGAGAGTAGGGGATGGGAGAGAGAGACTAGAGGGAGAGAGTGAGAGAGTGATAGTAGGCAGTGGGAGAGGGAGAGAGAGGGGGGGATGGGAGTGTGTGTGAGAGATCTAGAGAGTAGGGGATGGGAGAGCAGAGAGACGGGGGATGGGAGTATGTGTGTGTGTGAAAGAGAGTGTAGGGGATGGGAGAGGAGAGAGAGGGGGGATGGTAGTTTGTGTGTGTGTGTGTGAAAGAGAGAGAGTAGGGAATGGGAGAGGGGAGAGAGAGAATAACCTAAGAGAGAGAGAGTAGGCAATGGGAGAGAGATAGTAGGCAGTGGGAAAGGGAGTGGGAGAGAGAGAGAGAGAGAGGGGGGGGGGATGGGAATGTGTGTAAGAGAGAGACAGTAGGGGATGGGAGGGAGTGTTAAAGTGTGAGAGAGAGTAACGGGTGGTAGAGAGTACAAGATGGGAGAGAGAGTGAGAGTAGGGGATGGGAGAGAGTGTGAGAGAGAGTAGAGGTGGCGGAGAGAGAGAGTAGGGGATGGGAGAGAGAGAGTAAAGAGGGAGAGAGAGTGAAAGAGAGAGATAGTAGGCAGTGGGAGAGAGAGTGGGAGAGGGAGAGAGAGGAGGGGATGAGAGTGTGTGTGAGAGATCTAGAGAGTAGGGGATGGGAGAAGAGAGAGGGGGGGGGGGATGGAAGTGTGTGTGTGTATATGTGTATGAAAGAGAGAGAGTAGGGGATGGGAGAGGGGATATAGGGAGTAGCCCAAGAGATAGAGAGTAATGGATGGGAGAGACTGTGTTTGTGAGAGAGAGAGAGAGTACATGGTGTGAGAGGGAGAGAGAGAGGGATGGGATTGTGTGTAAGAGAGAGTAGGGGATGGGAGAGAGTGTGAGAGTTTGAGAGAGATGGTAGGTGGCAGAGAGAGAATAAGATGGGAGAGAGAGAGTAGGTAGTGGGAGAGGGAGTGGGAGAGGGAGAGCAAGAGAGAGAGCAAGAGAGAGAGGAGAATGAGAGTGAGAGAGAGAGAGAGAGTAGGGGATGGGGGCAAGAGAGAGAGAGAGAGAGTAGGGGATGGGAGAGAGAGAGAGAGAGAGTAGGTGGTAAGAGAGGGAGAGAGAGAGAGGGGGGATAGGAGTGTGTGTAAGAGAGAGAGTAGGGGATGGGGGAGAGAGTAGGTGGTGGGAGAGGGAGTAGAAGAGGAAGAGTGATAGAGAGTAGGGGATGGGAGAGGAGAGAGAGTGTGAGAGAGTAGGGGATGGGAGAGGAGAGAGAGTGAGAGAGTAGAGGATAGGAGAGGAGATAGAGTGAGAGAGAGTAGGGGATGGGAAAGAGAGTGAGAGAGAGTAGGGGATGGGAAAGAGAGTGAGAGAGAGTAGGTGATGGGAGAGGGAGTAGGAGTAGGAGAAGGAGAGGGAGTAGGAGTAGGAGAAGGAGAGAAAGAGATAGAGAATAAGGGATGGGAGAGAAGAGAGAGCGAGATAGAGTAGGGGATGAGAGAGGAGAGGAGAGGAGAGGAGAGAGTGAGAGAGAGTAGGGGATGGGAGAGGAGAGAGAGTAGGGGGAGAGAGAGAGAGAGAGAGAGAGAGTAGGGGATGGGAGAGAGAGTGGGTGGTGGGAGAGGGAGAGAGAGAGGATGGGATGGGAGTGTGAGAGAGAGGAGAGGAGAGGAGAGGAAAGAGCGAGAGAGAGAGTAGGGGATGGGAGAGGAGAGAGAGAGTAGGGAGAGAGAGAGAGAGAGAGAGAGAGAGAGAGAGAGTAGGGGATGGGAGAGGGGAGAGAGAGAGTAGGGGAAGGAAGAGAGTAGGTGGTGGGAGAGGGAGAGAGAGAGGGGGGGGATGGGAGTGTGAGAGAGAGTAGGGGATGGGAGAGGAGAGAGGGTGAGAGAGAGTAGGGGATGGGATAGAGAGTAGATGATGGGAGAGGGAGAGCAAGAGAGAGAGTAGGCAATGGAAGAGGGAGAGAAGGGGGATGGGAGTGTGTGAGAGAGAGTATGGGATGGGAGAGGAGAGAGGGTGAGAGAGAGTAGTGGATTGGGGAGAGAAAGTAAATAGTGGGAGAGGGAGAGTGAGAGAGAGAGTAGGGGAAGGGAGAGGAGAGAGAGAGTAGGGAATGGGAGAGGAGAGAGAGTGAGAGAGAGTAGGAGATGGGAGAGAGAGTGAGCGAGAGTAGGCAGTGGGAGAGGGAGTAGGAGAGGGAGAGTGAGAGAGAGACAGTAGGGGATGGAAGAGGAGAGAGAGTGAGAGAGAGTAGGAAATGGGAGAGGAGAAAGTGTGAGAGAGAGAGTAGGGGATGGGAGAGAAGAGAGATTAGTGAGAGAGAGAGAGTAGGGGATGGGGGATGGTGGGATAGGAAGATATTATTTTTGACATAATGTGTATGCACTATAGTGTGTATGTGCTTTATAGTGCATACATGCTATAGTGTATATGTAGTATATGAAAACACCAAAAAATGGTTATAACACAAGTTTGGGTCCTTGCTGATCCATATTCTATTTTTTGTCTATTGTGTATAATGTTGTTCCGACAGAAAATAGGGGTTTCAAGCTGTTGGAAGGTAGCAAACACTATTTGAAGGTTTTTTGAACATTCTTTTATTCTATTTGAAACTAGCAAACACCAAATTCAATCATTGGATACATTATTTGAAGGCTTTTTGAATATTCTTTCTATAGAAAAGGTTAGTGTAGTCCTTTTTAAATATTCTTTATTGTTATATACAGACAAATTTTATTATAATTTGACATGTTATTTAATATATAGTGAATTCATTAAAATTTGTATGTTTGAATGAATTGTTATTTGAAAATGGTTAGAAATTTGGCAAGTTGTTTAATATATATTGTGTATTCAATGAAATAATTATAATTTTTATATGTATTTGAATGATTTTTAATTTACAAATTGTAAGTAATTTAGATGTTTGAATAATTTGACATATAGAAATCATCATCATGCCAAGGAAGAAACCAAAAACTCAAACAAATGAAGAGAGGGAGAGAGATTTGGCAATTAAAAGAGATAAAATGAAACTACTACATGAAAAAATAAAATTGCAAAGCAATAATGAAGAATTGACTTTCAAAGAGGAAAGAGAACCACCAATATAAAGAAAAAAAGAGAAAGAATTGGAAAAATAAAGAGAACAAATGAGACTGTTACACTTAAGAAGACAATTGAATTGTGAAGCTACACCATCTTCCAATGTTAGAGTCATATCATCCTCTCATGTTGAAGAGATGCTAATTTGTAGATCTGACGATGTACACACTCTATCATGTCATATTGAAGGAACAACATCAACATATCAAGTAGGTGATATTCCATTTTTTGCATCTTATTGCCAAAGTACATCATCTTCGGTTCAAGGTACGCAAAACACTCAAACAGATGTTGATTTTCAAAATATTGAGGGAATGAAGAGATTATATCACCTTCTAGAATTCATTTTAGAAGACCAAAATATTTGATTGATATTGATACTAACATTTTGAAATCAATGCCTGACAAGATTAGCAAGCATACTTGTCAAAAAAAAGTTAACTGTATTTGGAGATTATTCTTTGAAGACTTAAATAGTATAGGTCAATGCCAATTATTTGTTGAAATGATGAGGAATTTGAAATTTAGGCCCATCATGAAGATTCTTGGGCTCAGAACGATGTACAATTCAAATGAAAAAAGTATCGTAAAGAATCTAATGAGTGCTTATGAAAAAATGAGTTCTAAATCATGCACCAAAGATAGTAATATCACAAGATGATTACTTACATCAACAATAGTAAGTACCCAAATGAAGAAAGCTTGACACATGAGAAAGACAAGAAAAAAATTGAAAATTGGTAGAGGTACTGTAAGGAGAGCCAGGCTAAGGTGTGAGAGATTTGAAGATCCAACAAAAAATGAGTTATGGACATTTAGTGGTAGATTACCACGAAAGGATAAAGAAATTAGTGAAGCTTTGAAATCATTGATCAAAGATTTTTTGAAGAATAGCACATGTGTTTTCCCACTAATAGATTTGGCATTGATTTGCGACAGCTATGTGTCGCAATTATGACAGCAATGTGTCGCCACTACGACAGACTAGACGTCGTAGTTTTTTAGTCACAAATTATGATGTCTATCCTCCGTCATCACAATTACAATGTCCATCCATCACTATCTAGCCACCTTATTCTGACATCAACCCCGTCACAATTCCTGTGTCTTTCATCGCAATTGTGATGGGATTGCCATCGCATCTATAGCAACCCTATCGCAATTGCTTGGGGTAGTCATCGCAATTGTGATGCGAACCCAAGAAATTGCGACGGGGTTGCTGTAGATGCGATGACAATCCTGTCGCAATTGGTTGGGTTGGAGTTGCAATTGCGACGGAGGAGAAGTAAAACAAAAAAAAAAAATTCATTTCTCATTAAGCCCACACCACTCCTTCCATTGGTCTTGATCTTCTATTCACTCCTTCTCTCTTCCCTAGGTCACTGTCCTAATGATGGATAATGGCATACAATCTAAAACGTTGATTCAATAAACATAAACATGGTTCAATCAAGAGGCCTTCAAGAATATTAACATGTACTATGGAAACTTAACATCTTTGGTATGTAAGAAATGTACTTTTATGAAGTTACCTCAAGAATTAATTGAAGGATATTAATGTAAGATATATTATGAACATAATAAAAGAGAATATCAGGATAAACTACTAGCCCACTTTCAAGCTTTAATAGATTGCTCTTTTAATTTCCTACTGCTCAGCATGTCTATTTTCCCAGCCATAACCAATGCAACATTTAGAAGGAAAGAGCATTTCAATTCCATAAAAACTATACTTGAAACTTTCTCCTAACTAAAATGGGAAGAAGTACAAGATAAATGACCCAATTCATGCTATGACAATTACATTTTAGTAAGAAGTAAACTTGCATACCAATATAACTAAGTTAAGAATGTGTAGCATTTCTTGGAAGCCAAGATTCTCAATGAAAATATTCTCAAAATCTAGAATTTCATAAACTCAAAAATCAGTTTCACCAATAGAGTCTCTTTATCCTTTCATATTTACTGCATCCATGAGCTATTGTATTTTTGACTCCGTGAGATTTGAACCTACTCTTTTTAAGCCCTCTTTAAGTTATTCAAAAGTGATTGTTCCACTATTGTCTGCATCTAGCATTTTGAACATCTCCCTTAGGCTAGCAATTTCATCTTTTGACATTCTTTTAGCAATTTCATCTTAATGTCGTAAGTATACATGAATCGGTACTTTAATATATCAAAGGTTTGTTCTTGGTAGTTTGTTAGTTTGGAAACACACCATTGAAGAGGCATGTCTCTACATGGCCAAAAGCCATGTAGAGCCATGACTCTAGGGTGGTTGTGACTCTCTGCCTTTATAAATAGATGAGCAGAGCAGATCGTTGTGGAGAAATATCAATACACGGCATAAGACTCCCAGCGATCAGCAAATATATATCAGTCATAAGACTCTTAGTAATCTTGGAAATATATCAGTATTATATTTTAATATATCTTCATTAAGGACTAACATGCAGAAACATCAAGACAGTCAGCATACTATTCACAATATTTGTAATTCGCAGGGTCCAGACTCAGAACCAGTTCAGACTAAGGTCATACTTAATTGAAGCCATTCTCTACATTGCTATAATACAAGTAAGACCATCTATTGTTCACTCATTTATTGCAATTTTTTTAGCTATCAGAAGATCCATCAAAACTAACATATCTGAGTAATGTCTTTTATCATCATTACCCATCTATTAATGCATTTTCTAAAACTTGAACCAAAGTTTACTCAGTAATTTCTTTGGTCAATATATAGTTTCTGAGTACTCACATTTTCTTTGGTCAATATAATCTTTAGCAATATTATATATATAATAATATTTAGCAAAATTATATTATATTAATATAGATAATATATATATATATAGATGCATCACACTTCCACTTCCAAATTCGCATCCGAATAGGTAACTTAGTTGACTATTATCATAGCTAGTTTATTTATATTAATTATTATAGAGAAATCATCTATATAAGCATCATCATTTGACCATATCCAATTGCAATCACTATAGGCTATAGCTATATATTATTACCTATTTTGCAAAGCACATCTAATCTTTTAAAAGAGCATGCTTGCAAAAGACACACAAAGCATATTGATACTCGTAACTGTAGAATCAGTAAATTGCTTTGCATTATACCATACCAACAGCACCAAACACTTACTAAGTAATGGAAAAGTGTAGATACATACTTAGAATTCAAGTGATGTGCAACTATAAATCATATCCAATTCATACGTTGATTAGGCTTCAGAGTTAAAAGCTTCTGTCTTGTTTCCACAAATCCAGATAAATATTGCATTTGAGCCTGCATGCATGTTTACCCTATCAAGAAATAAGTATAAAAAGCTACCAATAAAAATAGAATATGTTCTATCCTCGAAGAAGCTCACTTGTAACAGGATGCCTATTTCACACACCATGTCAACTACGACTTTTACGAAGTTGTGTGTATTTGTGAGTAGAGTAGGAAAAATTAAACAACAGTAATTTTAGATGCATAACTCTTAAAAATAAAAAGCATGAAAATGTTTCAAAAAATTCACCTGCCCAAAATGGTTGAACTCCACTCAATAGAATGTATAGAATGACTCTGGCACTCCACACGTCAGCTTCTTGACCATAATGCTTGCAAAACACCTCAGGAGCTACATAGTATTGGCTACCAACTACATCACTAAACATTTCACTTGCAAAATATGTAATTTATTCTAGCGAGTTTTGCGGAAAAAAAAAAAAAAACAGAGTAGAAGATCTCTAAAATTAAAATTAAAAGATACAACATTCTTCTAATTTAATTACTCCAATTATTTGATTCCCATAATCCAAAATACCTGTAAATCATATGCTATCTGAATTGTTTTGTATTGCTATGTCAGTAAACTTGTAATATTTAGAGCTTTCAAATCAAACTATCTTTTAGAACAATTTTATATTGAAAGCAATTAACAATGATGAGCCAAATGATTTATGAATTCTAATAAGTAAGATTTCTTTATATCTCTTTAAATGGTGGCCTCTTCCTAATTATATTGCACTTTAAGTGTATGCTATTTCTAGATTTGATTATGTGTGAAGTGTTAGCATCACAGACAATCAAGTCCAGAAAAAGCATTTTCTTCATTTGAGGGATTGTGGGTTTATCTTAGCACTCATATTCAAATCATATTATTTGTTTGAAACTTGTGGAGTAGAATAATCACCAAGACGACCTTAGAAAACATTGAAGAAAATCTAAGATGTTTTATCTCTTAGTTGAAAAATAAAGTTACTAAAAGAAAGAAAGTTGAGGAGTCTACTTAAAGCATGCTAGCAAGAGGCTTAGTAAAAAAATTGAAAAAGCAGAGTCAAGACATCAGTTGAATAACATAAAAGAAGAATCAAGACATCAGTTGAATAACTGGGCATGGCACATGTATAGGTGAGCAAGACAGAAATTTTCAATGACGAGATATGAGATTGTTTATGTTCGCAGCAAATCCTGTGGGAAATCAAATTTTTTGTATGACTTCTTTTATGGCATCACTTTGCTGCTCCGTTAATAACCAAGGAAGGGCACTTATATTAATATGATCTTTGTTGCTATTTGAGTGAATGAAATTCTTCAATGCATGATTGGATTCATGAATGTCATTACAAATTTTGACAATTTTTTCTTTGTCACACCTTCCATCCAATATTTTCCACAATTTCTCTGTTATATTCTTTCCAATATGCATAGTATCAAACAAATGCACAATTTGTAAGTTCTCATAGTAGGGCAACCTGCTAAATTTTCTGGGATAGCTTTTTAGTCCCTTTGGAAGGTTGTCACTACTACCTTGACGACCTTCACGATCATCAATTACACAATTAGTAAAAAAAATCACAATAGAAATATATAAATTACAAACATAAACCATTAGGTGGAACGAAATTACCTCGACGATTAATTCTATTATATTCCAACTTCCATAGGCGAGGTGTCATTCTTCATGGCTTTGATGTAGTCTCTTCTTTCCCATTGAAAAGATGTTTTTTCGTACTTCGATACTTATGATTCTTGTGGAGGAAGTGTCTACACTCATCAAACACCTACTTTCCTAAACTTTTTGAATGACGAGATTTCATCTTTGGACCACAAACTGGACATGCAAATTTTCCCTTTGTTTGAAGACCTACAAGATAATGATATAATCGGATTATTAAATATGTTGATTTTTATAATTAGAATTATCGTGCGCAACTTGAATTCACTATAACATACCACAAAAATGTGTTAGCCCTGGGCCCTCATGTATTGTCCATGCAAGTATTGCATGGAATTGAAATTGTCTTTGTCCTATTGGTCTAGACACGTCATACATAGTGACACTGTTCCATAACTCCACCAACTCGTCGATAAGAGGCTTAATATATACATTCATATATTTAACTTGATATTTACCTACTTGAATGAACAATAACATTACATAATTATTCTGACCATTTTACTGCAAGATTTGTAAGTACATGTAAATTAATAACTATCAAATGATAAGACACTTGGAACAATCATTGCCAACATAATGTGCTCCCTCTTTATTGACATCCACGGAGGAATGTTATTGTTGATAACAAAAACAAGCCACACTAAGTAAAAAGATCTCATCTCTCCAAATGGATTGACACCGTCCACTACCAATGAAAGCCTGAGATTACGAGGTTCTTCTTTGAATTATTGCCACTTTTCCTCTATGTGCATAAATGTCAAACCATCTGCAAGGATTCGAATAATGTCATCTCAACTTCTATTGCATGCATGATAATCCATAAATTGAGCCAAGCTACTACACCTAAATAATTGTCGCATCTGTGGAATAATGGAGATGTAATGAAGAACCTTTTGAGGCACCTTTTTTGTTAGTCGATCTGTTCGATATCTACTCGTATGACATATAGGGCATTGTGTTGCAAATTCATGTTCTTTATAATATATAATATGATCATTGGGACAAGCATGTATTGCTTGATACTCCATTCCAATATATTTCATAACAACAGATAATTCTCGATATGAGTGAGGTAGAATATTTGATGATGGTAACAGAAACTTTCCTATCAATCTACAGAAAAAAAAATAAGTTGTTAATATAAATAATATTAGTGGTATATTATTCACCCTTTGTTAACTATAAAGATATATATGACATACCTTAACATATGTGACATTGTTATGTTGGATAAACCATTCATAACCTTCAAGTTCAACAACAACAATACAACAGAGAGAAGAGTTGTTTGGGAGTCTTTGTATAGGGGCTCGTATGCCTTCCCAAGTAGAGGTACATCGAGGCTATCATCATCATCATGATCAGATACACTTGGACTAAATGTGTCATGGATCAATGTATTTATACCATCATCTTCAATTGTGTTTTCTGGTGCATGATCGTCATCTTTCATGGGATCATTATCTTCACCTTGGATATTCGCACCTCCATGTTCCTCCACTTCGAAAACCATATTCTTTGGATTGTTGTGGTTCATATCATGTACTTCCCTAGGGAGATCAACCTATATAAAATTGATTAACATAAATAAACCATGATCATCAACTCATCATCAAGTGATTTCATATGTATATAAATTTTTAAAATGATATAATGAACGACTTACCAGTGGATGATAGTCATGCCCCCCTTCAATGTGACCATTCTCCCTACAATGTCTCTTAGCTATTTTGATTAGCAGTCTTCTACGATTTAAGCCCTTACAAATTTTGCAAGGACAATAACATTTTCCATCACCTTTTCTTTTCAAGTTAGACCACAATCTAGTGATTGTCTCCCTATTTTGTTCTTCACTTATATTATCTGACATGATCGTTCTTCGTAGAAAGCAAAAATTAGGCTATGAAAACTTCGGTCTACAACTTTCACAAACTAAGAAAAATTGTCAAAAGTACACAAATCTTCTTAGACCTAGCTAAATACTTTAATATTTTAAAAACACTTTCTTTGACTTTATTCCTAAGATATTTAAGCCAATCACCTTTTATAACATTCAGTCAATTGCTCTAGGCAAATTTTTGGATAAGATTATTTGTAAAACTTTGACCAACTGCCTGAAGATCTTATTTCAAGAGACTTTACAACATTAAGCCACTAAAATCAATTTCAAAACATATAAGCTAAAAGTCTAGTTAAAATATACATTAGATTAAAAAATATGCAATTTGCATACCCGAGCGCATAGCTATATAACTCGTGCAACAACCTTCTTTCTTAGTTATAGAAGCTCTCCAACAATCAAATCATACAAACTACAAGGCCTAACAGAAATTTCAAAACATATAAGGTAAAAATCTAGTTAAAATATACATTAGATTAAAAAATATGCAATTTTTATACCCGAGCGCACGGCTATATAACTCGTGCAATGGCCTTCTTGCTTAGCTGTAGAAGCTCTCCAGTAATCAAATCATACAAGTTACAAGGCCTAACAGCAATTTCAAAACATATAAGCTACAAGTCTAGTTAAAATATACATTAGATAAAAAAAAAATACAATTTTCATACCGGCTAAGCGTGTGGCTATAACTCGTGCAACGACCTTTTTGCTTAGTTGTAGAAGCTCTCCAACAATCAAATTATTCAAGCTACAAGGCCTAACAACAATTTCAAAACATACAAGCTACAAGGCAAGACATATTACATGACATGGCAAAAGGAACAAAATTTACAAGCTTTAGCAAGACATATTAAACGACATCATAGTGCTAGAGAGATCACAATTATATGAGTCAAACATAGTCATCAAAAAGCACATAAATTAGTTATTATATGCAATTAAAAGATATATAGTTAGATAGGGACATCCATAGGGCATATTGAAGAAATGAAATGGTCATATAGATTTCATATGGGATTTTGAAGAGGTTAGTGTTCTAAGGCAAAGAATCCATTCATATAACCATAATGACTCTATTAAGGTTGATTCTAGTGAAAAAAGACTTGGAAATTTTGAAACTCTTGTGCAACAAGATATAATTGAAGAGGTTGAGATGCACCTGGTGGAAAAGTAGGAAACTCAACCCTAACCCCAATAAAATAAAAATTGAACCCTAACAAAAAAACCATTTTGAATTTGATCCCATGTCAAATCAAGAATTTTTTTAATGGTAAATAGCTGAAGTTGTGTTGTAGGCTCTTGCTACCAAATCAAGAACCTAACATTAAACCACATTAAACTTGAAAACCAAATGAAACAATAAACTAGATTGAACCCTAATATCACCACCAAGTCTAATTGAATGCTAAACCATGTTGAACTCTACACTTACAACTTAACCAATATGAACTTTAACCATAAATCTTGTATTGAAAATTCACTAACTATATATCAATAATATTTTAAATAATTTACGATATTAATTATTATCTTATCAAATGATTACATATACATCTTTATTTATTTATTTTTCCCAATAATTAATATACATCCTTATTACATATAAACCTTACACCAAATCAAATCTCAACCCTAACACTAAACCCAATTCTATATTTCACTTGAACACTTAAAATAAAGATTAAGACAAGTAGAACCACCATATGCCAAATTGAACTTTAAAATAAATTTCAGCCTAAACCTTACAACCATCATCATCAAGCTTATCTACTATAAGGTTTAGAGTATTTGCAGGCATTCTAAAATCTGTGCTATTGCTATCAGGATTTAACTATGTGATTTTGAGTCAAACTCATTGACCCATGTTTCATGAGTAGTGATTCAACATGAATCCATCTCTCATGAGAATAAATGGAACACTTATCACTGATTGGAACAAGTATTTTTCGAAAGGTTCTAACTCATTTCATCACAAATCCCTTGATTTCAATTCCATATCCTTGATTAGTTTAGCCCAACTCTTTGTCACACCTTCACACCCTGGACAAACTCAACTACTTAGTAGGCCAAAGTTGTCCAAACTCATCTTTTCAACTTGGAGACCTAGAAATTTCCACCAAGACCATCTAAGACCAATTAAGAGCACTACCTCCACTGCTAAAGCAAAAAGAGGGTGGTTTCCATTTGCAATGTGGCAATGATGTGTAAATCTCACAATAGGTATATTACATACATTATGATTATATTATTATTATCTAATTGATTGCAGGTTCCAAGACAAGTTATTTCATCTTATTTTTAGGTTAGAGTTATATCTTTGACTATAATTTGTTTATTATCTAATTTGGATTTGTGAATTTAGGGCAAACTATAAGGCAAACTAGGAAAAGGAAATTACACATTGCAAAGGGGGAAAACTTGATGAAGAGGTGCGACTCTCCCTCACATGCAAGGTATAAACAGGAGAATGTTTCATTTGAAGAGTACAGCCAAGGGAGATCAATTTGGGGGATTATATATTACTCTCAAAGGAAAAATTGAAACATAGTAACTCAATTAATTAAAGGTGGTGATCCTTTATTCCGTATACCAAAAAAGCACAAAGGACAATTCATTCCAAGCCTGGAAGGGTGACTTATCAATCATCACTCATGGCTTTGTTGAAACAAATCCTTAATTCATCCATCAATCATTAATCCCTCAAGAAATAAAGCATCAATCAATCAGCAAGATCAAGCAAAAAATCATCAAATCACGTCAATCACAACTTTATCTTGGGACTACGAAAACAAATAATTCAGCAATTAAGCATCTCTCTATCAAATCATCATTCATTCAATCATCACTAAAAAATGTATCAGACCAGAATTTATTACATCATCACACATCAATAATCTAATCAACAATCACTTAAATCATCACTCAGTAATAGCTCAAATGATACAATCAAGTAATTGGATTAGATTAGTACTGGATACAACAGGCATTATGTGTTGTAGCAATTATTAAGATATATATAATGAAGATGCAGTCTAACTTATAATATCTTATGAATTTGGTATAGTTAATGATGTGAAATACTAAACAACTTAGATTCTTTATTTGTTTATCAAATTTTGATATTCTCCTACAAAAAAATCATGTATAGGTTAGCAAAGAAATACAAGGGGGGAGGGCAGATAGAGGTTCCCCTTTTAAATAGACCACCCCATGTTGGATGGATGTATTCTTGCCACTCATGAGCCAATGAGCATTGTATCATTCCCTTGGGCTTTGTTGTGGCGAAAGTTCCAAAGTAGCCTATTGTTCTTTCCTTTCCAATGTCTACAATGGTTGCTTGTAGAAGTGAACTAAAGGTTGGAATTTATCATATATGGCTTAATAAGGAGACATGAGTAGTGAGGGTAGAGATGGTTTCCCCTTGTAAGTAGACCGCACCATGTTGGGTGGATGTGTTCTTGCCACTTGTGGGCCTAGGTGTGCTATATCCTGCTTTTGGGATTACTTGTCGCAAATGTTCTAGGGCACCCTTTCAAACCCTAATATGGTTGGCTATTCTAAATAAAACTATAAATTATGTCTACATATGAAATGTTATTAATTTAGTTGTTTATTTACTTTAAGTTTCAACAGCTATCATATGTTTAATTATAGAGAACAATTTGTATACAATGTTTGTTGTGAAATTCTTACTTTGGGTAAAAATCAGTAGGGGACACCGTTACACTTTTAACATGATAGTTTTTAAATATTGGATGGGAGGATATTGCAATTACATCCAATAATTTCTCACCTAATAGAGAACTACTACATACACTTGTGTGCCTATGTACACAATTATGTGTGTATGGAAATATAGGTTTTGGTACTCTAGATCTTAGTATCAAAGCTAAATTTATGTTGTTAACAGCATTATCAAAAAAATTTATAGGAATTTTATGAATATGGGCTATCTATCTTATGTGAAAAAGTGTCTTAAATGTTGTGCCATATTGCTTCTTTATATTTTCCCATAACAGATTAGTTGTGATTGTATTGCAAGTGAATTAAAATATTTTCAGTGAGTTACTCATTTTGGAAAGCTAATTCTGGTTGCTTTTCTTAGGTTTGGTCCATACTTTTGTCAACCAGTGATTGCTAGATTAGCGGATGACAAAAAACCATTTATCTGCACAATGGATTCTATTGGAGCTAAGTACGTATTCTTTTTCTTGTATAAAGTTCATTTAACTATTATGGAAGCTATATTTTGCACCTTATTCATGCATAATGGAATTAATTTTTGAATAATGTTATATTTTAAAAGGTTGCACAAGCAAGATCATATGTTGGAACATAATCTATTATATTATTGCTTTGTATGCACAAGTGTTAATGGTGACCTCCTAACATCCAGTTTTCACTGTCATCAAATAGAGAACTTGTAACACTTTAGGGTCAGGACATACTTTGTGAAAAATGAACACTGTTTTGCTATGTCTGGGGACATGGTGGGGATCAGAGCTCAATTTTTGATGCAACGAAGGCTTATTAGGTCAAGATTGATTAGATTTCTTTGTATAGTATTTTTTAGAGTTGGGGCTTTTTATTACTTGAAAGAGATATATAAGAGAGCTGAGATAGAAAAAAAAATTACCCAGGTCAAAGCTCATTTGACTAAAATTGAATGGGGCAGTATACCTTGTATTTTCTGGAAGTGTAGTTTGATTTGATCTTTCTTTTTATAGAGGATGTCCTAAAAGAGGTATATGTAGAAAGGCGAGCGAAATAGGGGTTTGCAACACAAATAGTTTATGGAGGCACACCATATATAGAATAGTAGAGGACTTCAACCTGAACCGATCAATCAGTTAGATTGGGTTGGCTCATAAAATTCTAGGGCTCAACACCTTCCAACAAAGCTAGTGGCACATTGACAGGGCGAGAACTGGATATACAATCTTCGGTGGGCAGAGTAGAGATACCCCAACCAACGGATTCGATCCTAACCTAGGGCACCTTACTAATCTACTGACTAATCAATTAAGATAGCATAGCCTATAAAATAAAGAATTATAGGCATAGTCACAACATATCTAGATCGAGAGCCATACCCATAATATCCACCAATAGTAGTAGGACCAGCAGAAGTTGATCTGAAAGTCTATCCAGTCAAAGTAGATTTGGTTGAAGCAGCACCAATACTACCTAGCTATCTGGGTCTCCTGCCTCTATATAAACCTGCTAGAAGAATTTAATGGCATTAGTGCCCCCCACCTTTCTATAGTTTTCCAAGGATCTGTGAATTCTTAATTGAAGCCGCCTATTAATTAATCAGCTTGCTAGCCCCCCTTCGCTCGTGTCATTGCAAATAAGCAATTCTAGTTAGTAAATCGAGTAAATATAGTAACCTCTGCAAGCCAACATTAATAAACCTACTAGAATCCTAAAGCAAGGCATGCTGATCGTAGATAATGTGATGAAAATGTTTGAAAATATGGCGCATATATATGTTTTTTTTTTTCAATTAGAGCCCGACTCCATCGCAATTGCGACACCTAACATTGCAATTGTGACGTTGTTGGGCTATATTTGAAAAACAAAGCCAAAAGACACATTGGCATCACAAATTGGTCCCCAATGTATTAGTGTCCCTAATCAAAGAGATGTTGTAAGGAGGATTGGTAGCCAAAATCGTGACCCCACATGTGAAACATTTTTTGGACTCAACTTAGACACAATTTTTTGCAAACTTTATTGGTATGTATCGTCAAATTTGAATAAGTCAAAGATTTTTTGAGATGGGTAAACCTTTTTATGTTAAGATAAATCACACACATACAACTTGTTGTTGTAGGATACATATTGAATTTTCTAACCATTTTGATGTATTTAGGCATATATCTATGTTTTTGCATTCTAAGTTTGTTTTGCAGGATTGTGACATGAATGAGGCACCAAAATCTTTAAGAAAATTCATATCCAACATTTTATGTGAAATAGGGGACAACGAAAAATTTTACAAGATATCATGCTTGGATGGTACATGCTTGTTTTGTGGTTCTTTGCAACTTTTATCAACTTGTGAACATATGGATAGTACACATGAAATTAGAAATGAAATAGTAGATTATGGAAAATATAAGGCAGTGACATATGCTCTAAAAGATGGGAAATGGAGTAAAAGATGTGATTTAGTCATTGAAAAGATTTCAGCATATAAGTTCATGAAAATTTTTCATGAAAATATTATTTACAAGTATGCAAAGCATACACATAGAGCTCGATGGTTAGATTTGATATTCAAGTTGTGCAAGGATACGTTTCCACTGGATACCATTGTTTCTGTTGTAGATTTCACAAAGAACTACAAACTACAACCACAAAATGAGGTGCAAGCAAAGTATTATACTTCTCAATAGGTTTCTATATTTTTTCAAATATCATTCATGCATTCACCCACAAGTACAGAGGATGACCAAAAGATTTTGAGGGAGTACCATTTTTACATGAACAATGATTGATCACATTCTACAGAGTTTGTACATGGTTATTTTCAACTATTTTATGGAGATTTGGCTAACAAGGGCATACCATATCATCAAAACATTATTTGGTCAGACAATTGTGCATCTCAATTCAAGAATGCATGGATGTTCTATTAGTTGAGCAGGATGCACAGGTTGTGTAGAATTCAATATATGTGGAATTTTATAGAGGTTTTTCATGGAAAGGGAGAGCATGATGGTGCAAGCACATGCATCAAAAGATCCTTAGCTTGTGAAGAACTAAAGTACAAAGATGAAGCAATATTGATAGATGCAAAATCCATCATCCAATAGTGTAACACTACAATGGGTCTAGGTAAGGAAGGTGAGTCTATGGTTGATAGATTTTTTTGGTCAATAGATAATACTAACATTGTACCATATGAGGATTTTTGCACACTAATAGGATCAAG
Organism: Cupressus sempervirens; assembly: GCA_028749045.1. NCBI lineage: Eukaryota > Viridiplantae > Streptophyta > Pinopsida > Cupressales > Cupressaceae > Cupressus > Cupressus sempervirens. The sequence goes on from CM053787.1 coordinate 289,981,490, forward strand.
TGAGTTGCACTCTTTTAAAAGCTCTGATATAGGTTCATGGAGTATCCACACACAAAAAATGGCATACTATTGTCCATCATGTGCAGAGGAAAATTGGGATGACTGTGAGTCAACTGAATGGGTGGACAAATGGGATATACGAGCTTTGGACCCAATTGACACCTATCATCCCCCATAAGGATTGGAAATGGTAGAGATGGATTCGTCTATTGACTTTGACCGCTTGTCTGATCTAGTGCAACCTAGTAATATATATATATATATATATATATATATATATATATATATATATATATATATATATATATATATATATATATATATATATATATATATATATATATATATATATATATATATATATATATATATATATATATATATATATATATATATATCTTTCTAATTTCAATATGTAACTTTATAACTTTTACCTAAGTATTTTCTGAATTAATGATCACATTTTGTACATTTATCACTACAGACCATGTTTTTGTTGTTATTGCACTTGAAGACAATGAAGAAGAGATAGATTATTATTTGTGTCATTGTGTTCAAGCCAAACAAAAATTGGATCACTTGGTTGTATATGGTGAAGGTTTAGAGTACCATATTAGTGTGGTGGTTGTAACTAGCACATGGCTTAGACAATATTCTATGAAGAACCCTAACTTGTGGTTATTCAAAGATTGGCAAGCAAAGAGGAAGATTCTTAATTATTTGAACCTTGTTGTCACATCAAATGTCCACTTGAAAAAATATGGTGGAAAACCACATAATGAGACTCTTTGGAAAGTTTGTGAGTCAGACCACGAGGCAATACTTGAGACATTAAAATGTATCTAGCAGATCTAGTTGGTTCATTAGATTGAATAGGGAGAGAGGGAGAGAGAGAAAGAGTGGTGCAGGGTCACCTTGAATCATTGATGCAAGTGGCAGGGTACTAACAATGAATTTTGGGAGAGTACAACCCACAATGACACCTAAACAAAGTTTGAAAGCCCAAACAAGGCCCAAAACCCCACACTTTCACCTTGACAACAATAAGGGCTTAACATATGAAACCTAATCCAGACATGGAACCATGAAAATATACTTAAGGCATGTTTTTTAATACATCAGTAGGGGCATATGGACTGAATTTGAAGGTGTTAAACTGAGAAAAAGTCATAGTTCCTTCATTAACCTCTTGGATTCCTAGTAGCCCAAGAAGCAAGGTTATGGCCTACAACTTAGTAAATGTTGAATGGAAGCAAAAAATAACCACCAAGACACCTCCTACTCCTGATATATTGTTAGATTCCAAAGTGTTGACATTGCATACACAAAAATGCTGCATTAACCCATCGGGACAACAATTGAGGCTAAAGGGCATATTAGGCCACTATTGCAAACAAAGTACTATTTAGACACATGCTAGAACCAAAAAACCAATTTTAAATGTTGAGGAATGTTTCAAATAGCCTAAATCCAAAATTTGGGGCTTTGGAAATGAGTTTTAAGGTCTCAAGTGTTGATTGTAGTAAAACAGTGAGTTGGTGCATCTATGCTACATGCACCTAGGGCATCATCTTTCTCCCTTCTACCTAAATTTTTGCAACCAAAAAGAAAAAAATATCATAGAGCATTAAAAATACAAGGACTCCACCAAAGGTCATAAAATTCCTATGGCAGAATCTCAAGTTATAACGTGATTTCCACCAAAACCCTTGAAACCCTTAAATTTTGGGCTGTCAGCACTAAAATAGGAATAACTTGAGTTCTACAGTGTTTCAAGACCTCAAAATAGTTTCATTAAAAATTTAACTCAAATTTACATCCAACCATACAAATATTTGACACCTATTCATCCCTACAGGTCTCTACCATGTAGAAAAATAGCCCAGAATGTAGCAAAACAGGTTATATTTATTGATTTCAAAAAAAATCTTGCATTATACCTTCCACCCACTTGAAAGGGCTCTATTAAGGTCTTCCCCAACTGATCCAACCAAATTTAAAAGGTTTTTACTATTGTGGGAATGATTACAAAAAAATTTGCGTAGTTATACAAAAAATTGCAAAGTTGCATAGCAACTTTTGCAACTTTTATTGCATTTTTGCATTTTTGTGCTTAAAAAGCATTTTAACTATGTAAATGAGTTCTAATTGAATCAATTCAACTATTAGACCCTAGAAGACAAGAATATGCATTCAAAATACAAAAATTGTGCCCTTGTGACCTCATTGAGCAATGGGCTTATAGAACACCCAATATTGCTAATGGACCACACAAAAGGGTTAATGGAAAATCTAGGAGTCTAAAATCATGACCTTATTGAAAACATGGAAAGAAAACTAGAAAGAGGTCAGAAATGACCCAAGCAACTTTATTACATGATTTCATAAGAGGGATGCACCTGCACCAATCATAGGGCCCTCACCTTTTCATTTTTGTTGTGTTATGCTCCAAGTGAACCTTATAAGTAGAATAAGTGTCATTGGACCTAGGTGTGGTAGTTAAAGTATTGGATGTCATTTAATGTCCTTAGAAGAGTCATTATTTTGGCCTAGAAATCAAGGCATACATTGCCATAGGGTAATGAGTAAACTAAGGGATGAGTCATTAGCTTAGGGAAGGGTCCCTAGCATGTAATTGCTAAGGGATAGCCTAAATAACAAGTTAGAAGTGTTAAGACTTGAGCAAACAAGAAAAATCCAAAAGTTGTGTTGCAATTTTGCAAGAAATTGTGGATTTTCCTTTTAAAACTTGAAGGAGGCCGATGCAAACCATAAGGATGAAGGGGAAAGACCTAGGAGGAGATATAAAAACTTTCCAAACCCTAAAATGAGAGAAGTTATAAGTGTTAAACTTGAGCAAGCAAGAAAAATCCAAAAATTGCTATATTGCAATTTTGCAATTTTTGCAAAATGTTGATTTTGCACGAAATTGTGGATTTTCCTTTTAAAACTTGAAGGAGGCCAATGAAAACCATAAGCATGAAGGGGAAAGACCTAGGAGGAGATATAAAGACTTTAAAACCCCTAAAATGAGAGAATTCAATATCATTGTGTATGGTTAGCATGCTATAGCATGATATTTGAAGGCAAAATGATGCAACAAGCTAGGGTGGTGGGCTTCGATATACAATAAGTTTTAGAAATTTTAGTGGTTTAGGCATTTGGGCCTATCAAAAATCTAAATGCTCCAAGGAAATGACCTAAAACTTGTCTTAATCTACATATGATTGGTTAGCACTTAATAATACAAGTTAGTTTGGTCATCCCATGAATATTGGGCCCTAAATTATTTGAAATAGTGATGCTGAGTGAATAAATTTATTGATTCTTTGGCATATAAAAAAAGCTGAGTTGAGATTCTCAAGAATGAACAAACATGCAAACATGAAGATTTTTATTGCTACATTTCACCAATCTCATTGTGTCTATCCATACACTCGATTCTCACTTGTATTAAATGTTCAAAATAACTTCTCCAAACTATTTCAACCAACTCTCATCAGTTGGGTTGAAGGTTTAATGCTTTAAAACAATAAAACTCCAACTTCCCTCTAAATCCTAAACTAGTTGTTGGATTTTGAAAATTCAAAATTCCAACATACAATTTATTGAATTCTTTTAAACAAAAAGACCAATAACTTACTCATTTTGATCTTTTATGATCATTAAACTTTCCTAGACTCTAAACATTCCAATTTAACCAAAGGACTCTATTGGTCCCACTTACAAAGCAAATTTGGTCTCTTTAGGACTTTTAACAATTTCTAGGATTTGCAGAATCAAAAAGCCATTATAGGGTTTAGTATTTCCCAATTAATTTGCCTTATCCTTTGATTGTCTTGTTGACCCTAATTGTGTATTTTATGCCAATGGTCAAGGTACTAAAAAGGTAGGTTGGGAGAGATCAGCCACAAGAACACCTTCACAAGGTTTGAAAGCCCAAACAAGGCTCAAGACCCCACACTTGCACCTTCATCACCAAAATTGTTTAATGGTTAAAACCTATTACCAACATGGAATCATGAAACCAGACTTAGAAAATATGGTTCTTACACTACTAGGGTCATGTTTACTGGATTTGAGGACTCCAAAACAAGAATAATGCATAGTTCCTTCAATACTCCCCTGGAATTCTAATAGCCCAAGAAAGTGGATTAAGGCCTACAACTTGAAAACCTAGGATTGTTATAATGAAACTAAACACCCAAAAATTGTTATTCCTAATGTACTTCAAGATCTCCAAGTAATAAGACCCTATCATCAATGATACTACCCAAACACTTGAAATCAACAATTAGGTCTAAAGGCTAATTAGGGTGATTTTTCAAAGGAAGTACCAATTAAACATGTGGTAAAAACTTTAAACCAACTAGGTTAGATGAAAAAAATCTGAAATAGCTTAATTCTAGAGTTACAAGTCTTAGGAACAAGTTTTGGAGTCACAAAATGCTGCTATAGCAAGACTATGTGTTGATGCATACAAGATATATGCATCTAGAGCATCACCTTTCTCCCTTGTCCCTGCATACGAAACCCTAAAACCAAAATAATTTCAAAGTACATTCAAAGTACAAGGATTCCACCAAAGAAAATAAATTTTCTATGATGGAATCTAGAGTTATAACTCGATTTCCTTCAAAACCCTACAAACCCTCAAAATTTGGGTTATTTGCACAAAAATAGGTATAACTTGAGTTTTACAAATTCTCAAAACGTCAGACTAGTTGCATTAAAAAATTTATTCAATCATGCATCCAAACATATTAGGCACATATCCCTAGACATCCATACACATCCGTACCATTCAAAAAACTCACTAAAAATGCAAAAAATAGGGTTGTCTTTGTTGATTTTAATGCCAAAACATTACATTGTACCGTCCACCCACCTAAAAGGGCTATATGAAGGTCTTTTCCAACTGATCCAACCAAATTTGAAAGGTTGTGACTATTGGAGGAATGATTACAAACAATTTTTCTTAGTTATGCAAAAAGTTGAAAAGTTCCATAGCAACTTTTGCACTTTTATTGCATTTTCTACATTTTAGAGCCTAAAAGGCATATTAACTACCCAAATGAGTCTTAATTGGCCTAATTAGGCTAGAAAAAACAACCCTTGGATAAGAAGTCCATGGTTGTCAAAGAAAGACACCATTTTGTATGCTTAAGGCACTTTATGCAATTTATAAACAAAAGTTGCTCATTAGGCAAATTTGGGAATTTTAATGTTTTTCGTCAAGAAATCCTAGGATTATTTTTTTTTAGTTGGTTTTAGGTATGTTGAAACCTTTTCCAAGTTCTAGAAGTGGAATCAAGTGAATAATGTAAAAATTGCACTTTTTGTGCAAAGTTGCATTGTTGAAAGTTGTAAAAGTTGCTTAAATTTGTAACTTAGTGGGAAAAGCATTATAACTATTAAAATATTAGTTATAACCATTAAAATAGACATAGTAGATATATATACCTCATTTGTGATGTATGGAGGGCATTAATGTATGGATTGGAAGAAGTTGTAAAGAAAGAAATTCAATTTTGGAGTCATTTGTATTGTTGTTTTCATGTTGTATGAAATGTATGAACCTTTAGACTAGATGTGAAGGATTTTTGAGATAGATTTTTGAATCAGCTTTCTTTTTCTTTTGGTCTCATCATTCTATGTATTTTCTAAGTCAAGTTATTGCATTTTTAGTGATACTAGGTTTTTAGGATAGCATTTTGGTGCACATAGCAAAAATGGGCCTTTAACTGCAATTTCCTTGGTTGAAATTTCATGGCCGCTTGGGAAATGGCAATTTTTATGGTCCCCTTTAAGATTCCATGGTTTCAATATTGGAGGATGAGTTTTGTGATTTTTTCAATCAAGCCCTAGGTCAAGTACCATAAAAGATTTGACCTCTTGCAGTGTGTTGATTTGTGAATGGCAAGAGTTTGGGAATTGGTGAAGGGTTGAGCATTTGGAAATAAGTTATTTTAGTGTTTTCACACCTTCTTGAGCATTGAGGTCATTTCCATGACCCTGTTTCCTACCAGTTGCTTTATAAACAAGTCATCTAATTGACTGGGACATGTTTGGGAACTAACAATCTCCATTTAAACTGAAGTCTCCATTTAAAGGTGGCAATGAGTTTTTTGTTTTTTATTTAAGATCATTAATATATTTTGTTAAGAACTTTGAGGGATCATGCCCAACTTGAGTATCCTGGCTTCCCAAGTCCTATAAATGCAAGGCCATTGATGAATAGGCATTTCTAATTGAAACATCTGTGGTGCTGGAATGAAGTCCGTAACTAGATTCTTTGCCTACTAATGAGCCAATTTGAGGCTTCACTTCACATTGCTTTATGGACAATTCTATAGCACTTGTTACTACTCTATGTGAAAATTTTGTGTCTATGTACATGTGCACTCTTTCCTAATAGCTGTAGGTTTTGTTTCTTCATCCTAACTAATTAGCATAACTTCGATGGCACTAAGATAACTATTTTCTTCTGAAATGTCCTTTTGTCTCATATTAATCTCTCTATTAAGTAGGTTTTCTATACCTTCCTTTGTATATTTAATAGACGTAGCTACAATTCCTCTATATATTAAGCTTTCCTCTGTACGAATGAGAAAGCATGGGAGTGAGGCTAACTATTGGTCACTCTATTAAAAAGGTAGTTCTTGGCCATGCCACTAATGGGAATCATTTCAATGTTATTTTCATAATCGGTACCTCATTTCAATCTTGCACAAAGTGGGCTAGGCATACATATCTTTCTCATATCTCTCTCACCGTTCATTGTGGGATCAAACTATTTGTTCGGTTAGCTTTGGGTGGTCAAGTAAACCCTAGCCCCAAGTTCATCCCATCCCGTTAAGTGCTCAAACATTCTCAAGCATGCTGAACTGAAATGTCCCTATGAGTCACTAAATGCAATAAGGGAGTGATCTTTGACAGGGCATATTTCAAAGCTCATGTGAGGTATGGATGCAATTCTGGATGCTATAGGACCATGTTGCAGAGACCTACAATAATCTCTCTCACTTTTTTGAGATCTTACTCTATTTTGATTTTGTGATGCTATCTTGGGTGATGCTAAAACTCATACTATTGGCTAGTACAAAGTTGCCAACTGAAAATTCTCCCTCACTGTTTGTCATGGGATCAAATTGTCTATTCCATTAGCTCCAGGTGGCCAAGTAAACCCTAACCCCAAGCTCATCCTGTCTCATTGAGTGTTCAAACATTCTCAAGCATGCCGAACCAAAATGTCCCTAAGAGTCATTAAATGCTATAGGGCAGCGATCTTTGATAGGGCATATATCAGAGCTCATGCAAGGTATGGATGAAATTTTGGGTGCTATAGGACCGTTTTGTGGAGACCTACACTAACCTCTCTCACTTTTTGGAGATCTTACTCCATTTTAATTTTGCGATGCCATCCCGGGTGATGTTGAAACTCATAGTGTTGGCCAGTACAAAGTTGCCAATTGCCAAATCTCCCTCACCATTCGTAGTGGCATCGAACTATCTATTTTGTTATCTTTGAGTGGCCAGGTAAATCCTAACCCCAAGCTTCTCCCATCCCATTGAGTGCTCGAACATTCTTGGGTAAGCCGAAACGAAATGTCCCTAAGTGTCATTAAATGCCATAGGGTAGGGATCTTTGATGGGGCATATCTCGAAGGTTGTGTGAGGTATGGATGTGATTCTAGGTGCTATAGGATCATGTTGCAGAGACCTACAATAAAATCTCTCACTTTTTTGAGATCTTACTCCGTTTTGCTTTTGCAATGCCATCCTCAATGATGCTAAAACTCATAGTGTTGGCTAGTACAAAGTTTCCAACTACCAAATCTCCCTCACCATTCGTCATGGGATTGAACTATCTATTCTGTTAGCTTTGGGTGGCTAGGTAAACCCTAGCCCCAAGTTCGTCCTGTCTCATTGAGTGCTTGAACATTCTTCGGCATGCCCAACTAAAATGTCCCTAAGAGTCATTAAATGCCATAGGGTAGTGATCTTTGATGAGGCATATCTTGGAGCTCGTGCAAGGTATGCATAAAATTTTGGTGCTATAGGACCATTTTGTAGAGACCTAAAATAACCTTTCTCACGTTTTGGAGATCTTACTCTATTTTGATTTTGCGACGCCATCTCAGGTGATGCTGAAACTCGTAGTGTTGGCCAGTACAAAGTTGCCAACTGCCAAATCTCCCTCACTATTCATCATGGGATCAAAATATTTTTTTTGTTCACTCTGAGTGGCCTAGTAAACCCTAGCCCCAAGCTTGTCCCATCTCGTTGAGCACTAAAACATTCTCAAGCACACTGAACCAAAACGTCCCTAAGATTCACTAAATGTCATAGGGAAATGATCTTTGATGGGACATATATCATAGCTCGTGTGAGGTATGGATGTGATTCTAGGTGCTATGGGATAGTGTTGCAAAGACCTATAATAACCTCTCTCACTTCTTAGAGATCTTACTCCATTTTGATTTTGTGATGCCATCTTGGGTGATGTTGAAACTCATAGTGTTGGCTAGTACAAAGTTTCCAACTACCAAATCTCCCTCACCGTTCATCGTGAGATCAAACTATCTATTGCATTAGCTCTAGGTGGTTGGGTAAACCTTAGCCCAAAGATCATCCCCTCATATTGAGTGCTCGAACATTCTTAGGCATGCCAAACTGAAATGTCCCTAAGAGTCACTAAATGCTATAGGGCAACAATCTTTGACAGGGCATATCTCGTAACTTGTGTGATATATGGATGTGATTTTAGGTGCTATAGGACCATGTTGTGGAGACCTACAATAACCTCTCTCACTTTTTAGAGATCTTACTCTATTTTGATTTTGTGATGCCATCTCAGATGATGCTGAAACTCATAGTGTTAGCCAGTACAAAGTTACCAACTGCCAAATCTCCCTCATCATTCATCGTGGGATCAAACTACCTATTTTGTTAGCTCTAGGTGGCTGAGTAAATCCTAGCCCCAATCTCATCCCATCCCATTGAGTGCTCAAACATTTTTGGACACACCAAACTGAGACATCCCTAGGAGTCACTAAATGCCATATGGTAGCGATCTTTGACAGGTCATATATCGTAGCTCGTGCAAGGTATGGATGCAATTCTAGGTGCTATAGGACTATTTTGTAGAGACCTACAATAACCTTTCTAACCTTTTGGAGATCTTACTCTGTTTTGATTTTGGAATGCCATCTCGGGTGATGCTGAAATTCATAGTGTTGGCCAGTACAAAGTTTCCAACTGCCAAATCTCTCTCATCATTTATCGTGGGATCAAACTATCTGTTCCATTAACTCTGGGTGGCCAGGTAAACCATGGTGCCAAGCTTGTCCCATCTCGTTGAACGCTTGAACATTCTTAGGCATGTCAAATTGAAACGTCCCTAAGAGTCAATAAATGTCATAAGGTAGTGATCTTTGATGGGTCATATATCTTGTATGAGGTATGGATGTGATTCTAGGTGTTATAGGACCATGTCGTAGAGACTACAATAATCTCTCTCACTTTTTGGAGATCTTACTCAATTCTGATTTTGTGACGCCATCTCGGGTGATGTTGAAACTCATAGTGTTGGCTAATACAAAGTTGCCAATTTCCAAATCTCCCTCACCATTCATCGTGGGGTCAAACTATTTGTTCTATTAGTTTCAAGTGGTTGGGTAAACACTAGCTCCAAGCTCATCCCATCTCATTGAGCACTTGAACATTCTTAGGCATGTCAAACTAAATTATCCCTAAGAGTCACTAAAATCCATAGGGAAATAATCTTTGATGGGACATATCTCGAAGCTCATGCAAGGTATGGATTTGATTCTAAGTTCTATAGGACCATGTTGCAGAGACCCACAATAATCTCTCTTACTTTTTAAAGATCTTAATCCATTTTGATTTTGTGACGCCATCTTGGGTGATGTTGAAACTCATCGTGTTGGCTAATACAAAGTTGCCAACTGTCAAATCTCCCTCATTGTTCATCATGGGATCAAATTGTTTATTCCATTAACTCTAAGTGGCCAGGTAAACACTAGTCCCAATATCCTCCCATCTCATTTAGTGCTTGAACATTTTCGGGCATGCCGAATTGAATCATCCCAAAGAGTCACTAAATGTCATAGGGAAAAAATCTTTGACAGGGTATATCTCAGAGCTCGTGCAAGGTATGAATGTGATTCTAGGTGTTATAAGACTATGTTAATAACCTCTCTCACTTTTTGGTGATCTTACTCCATTTTAATTTTGTGATGCCATCTTGGGTAATGCTAAAATTTGTAGTGTTGGCCAGTACAAAGTTGCCAACTGCCAAATCTCTCTCACCTTTCATCATGGGATTGAATAGTCTATTCCATTATCTCTGGGTGGCTAGGTAAACACTAGCCCCAAGCTCCTCCCATCCCATTGAGTGCTCAAATTTTCTTGAGCACGCTGAACTGAATCATCCCTAAGAGTCACTAAATGCCATAGGGCAACAATCTTTGACTGTGGCAACTGGATATGTCATCTCATCCAATGATGGAGACTCGTAATAGAAGGTAAAGAGATGATCATACACATCATTTTGAACATATTTTTTTGTGGTAATAAGGTAATCCTTGTTTGTAAGGTCAAAGAACTTGAGTTCACCTATAAAACCAAATTGCCTTAGTCCTAACGATTTTCCTTTTTTTGTTGTTTTGGTTAATAAGTTGACTCAATAAGTGTTTTGAGAGTCATTACACCTCATATAGCTACATGTTATCATTGAATGGAGTTAGTGGAAGATGTTAATGATCTTCTTCATTTTCTTAATAGTTATTTCATGGGTTTGAAACATAACCACTTCCCTTTGTGAAGAGTTGTCCAAAAATCAACAAATTACATGTTGCAAAAAAATACAGTTGTGGGATGTTGGAAGATTGTTTTCACTCATAGGATGTTGAAGAATCTCTTGGAAGGATGGAATAGATGACAGATTGAAGTTTGTGAGATAGTTATTAGGTGTTCCCTGAAGTGGCTATGATGTTAGTTTGAAGTAAGAAGTTGATTATGATCCATTTATCAAATTTGCTCATTTTCCCCTTATTGCTTCCCAAGTCTTGAATAGGGAAAGTGATCAAGTAGTTTTGTGATGTTGGGTATAATTTTGTTCAATATTGTAACCAAGTTGGAAAGAGTCTTTGAAGACACTTACGAAGGTTGGAAAGGTAGTTTTCCTTAAAAGTGTTCTTGCTGGGAATCCACTAGCTTTTTGTGTGAGCACTCTACATCATTTTGGATGCAATTTACATTAAAATGAAATACATGAAATGTACTTAAAATGTAAACAATAAAAACAAGATATATATTATGATAACCAATAATGTCATACATGAACAAACATATAATATACAAGGTTGCATGGGGACAAGGGTACTCAGGGTACGAGTACAACTATTTTTTATAATAGGGGATGGGGTACTTGGGTATGTCAAATTTTATTTTTTATTATACTTTTATATTTATAGAATCTAAATTTATGAGTCATGACAATGATTTTTCAAATCAAGAATAGTGATAAAGTTTGCAAATGTAATGTATTGTTTTCAGTTTTAGATTTGTTATATGTTTGTAATAATAATTTATGATAAATGTTTAGATGCATAACATAAAAGGTAGACTTTAAACATGAACAAGAAGATCATAAATCATATGACAATGATATATTGCAAATGATAAATTTATGGCTTTAACAGTGATAAAGTTTATTGTTGATCAATATAGTATCAAAGTTTCAAGCTGATTAGGTATTGAATTAAGCTTGATAAACAAATAACAGAGAAGGAAAACTTTAAACATGAAGAAGATCATAAACCATATGACGATGACATATTGGAAATGATAAACTTATGCTTGAACAGTGATAAAGTTTATTGTTAATCTATATTTTATCAAAGTTTCAAACTAATTGGGTATTAATTAAACTTGATAAACAACGAGCTGATACACAAACAAAAAACCAAAATAATAATAATCAGAAATCTCAATCAAGGTCCTTAGAGCTATGATGCTCTCCATCGAGTACCCAGTACTTGGGATACTTGTACCTAATACTTAGGTACATGGGTAAAAGTACCAGGGGTGTGGGTATAAGTACCCATGCAACCTTGATAATATATTATGATAACCAATAATGTCATACATCAACGAACATATAATATATTATGATAGCCAATAATGTCATACATGAATGAACATATAATATATTATGATAACCAATAATGTCATGTACATGAAAAAATATATAATATAAAATGATAATTAATAATATCATACATTAACAAAAACATAATATATTATGATAACCAATAATGTCATACATGAACAAACATATCATATATTAAAGAATAAAGTTATAAGTCTAATAATGTCATGCATCAAATATATTTCCTACATCAAATATAAAATGTCATATATACATCAAATGTATATTGAATATGTCCACTGACATAAAATCCAACATATATGTCCACTAATGTCTATCAATTATATCTTCTCCTTCCCATGAGGGGCAGGAAACAAATCCCTAGAGGTCTTCAATTGTTGTGTGGAGGGAGATGATGGGGATGATGGGGTCTTCATCACACACTTGCTTATCCTCTTGTTTAGGCTCTTCTCTAACTCGAGTTGATACAAAAAAAGTAGATATGAATCAATAATTATTATACATTGAAATAAAATATATGAACACACAAAATTAATTATTTTCTTATCACCATCAAATAGTCACTTTGTACGTCCACTTCAAAGGCTCATGGATGATTGGGTGTAACAAGGCCCTACAACAATTCAATCAATATAATCACTTATAAATAACATTAAAAAATTTGATACTAACTATTATAAAGAACAACTAAAGCCAAGAAAATTATTTCATACCTTAGTCAATAGCTCTAAACTAACCATTGCTATAGCAACACCATGATTGATAGATTGGTGAAGATGAGGAGTTTCATATGTCAAGAGTTGCATGTCATACAATACAAGTTACATGTAACATGAAACATGAAACAAATATAATCAAATGAATTAAATTAACATGAAACAAATGTACTTGTACAAAGTTCATATTATGCCTATGCTCTGAGTCCCTAGTGAATGTCGATGGTCCTATAGAGAGTTGATGCACATGCATAATTTTTTTTTTCAATCCTTCATATGATTACTTAATAAATATATGTATTAATTTAAAAGATTTAATTGATACATACCTCTGGACTTGTCAACGAGACAAAAAATGGGGTCGAGGGATCTCTACTAGGGCTAGCAACACTCTAACCCTAAATTTTGAACAATGTCAATACATGCTAATTAATTAGTTATTCACTATACATATGAGATGTGATTGAATTAGTTTATTATAATTTTAATTTAGTTGTATATCAATGCCAAATGTCTAACTCAGGAACTGATCAGTGACTAGCCCATCATCCATACTATCTCCAACATGACTACCAAATGTGCATAAGGATCCATATGATGTGCACATGTGACTGCGATGCAAGAAGGCTCCTCTTCAACTAATGGACTTGAGTAATGAATGAGGGTCTGCGTCAAAGCATTAATAGTCCCTAGAGTGTTGGTCTCTACATGCTCCTTCACAACTAAAAGAATAATCACATGCTTACCCTATGGCTTGACAATAGGTGCCCTAACTACATTAGGGTCATGATGTGCCCCCGACCTCTCAAATGATAACCCCCCACCTCTACCCTGAGATTCAAATATATCAAAATAATTGGGGATCTCCTTAAGGAAAAATTCATAATATAATTTATTTAAGAAATACATTGGAACCTCATGATTATTGTAGGGAGGGGCATCAAAGACCATCCACCATCTGTCCCAAAAATTATTTTTAATACCATCATGTATGCATCAATGGATGGGGAATCTTTTAGTTATAGTTCTAACAATATTTTGTTCACCAAGCTTTTTAAATAATGCACAAATGCTACCTTTTTCTATTTCTTTTTTTTTACATCTTGATATGATAATTTGTTTGCATAATATCTTCTTTGTTCATCCCTCTTAACTTTCCAAATATCCAACTGACCACTAACAGAAGCTACATGGGTCATAATGGGCTCGAGGGAGGATGTCAATTATGCTTTCATCGAATTGGTTTGTCCACAAATTTTCAACCTACCAATGAGTGCTTATAATTCATTTTTTGCTCTTTCTATTGCATTCATTATGTTTTCTTGGGTGCTAGGAGGAGGTCTTCCAATCGGTGAAGGTTGCAAAATTTCTTGTTGTGGAGGGTTTTGATTTTCATCTTGTGGAGGGTTTTTGTTTTGTTGATTTGGCTAGGGATTTGATAGTTCATTATTCACTTTCCTAATAAAAAACCAATTGCAATCTAAATAAATAAACAAATTTAAAGAAAAATTGAAAAAACCTACAAAACAATGTAAAAACTTATAAAACAATACAAAAACATATAAAATAATACAAAAACAAGAGTAGAAAACATACGACATGATTTCAATATTGAACTTCGGTGATGAGGAGGCATTTTGACAAGGTAGGAGACAAAATTCTTTAACTTCTTCAATCTGTGTGCATGCTATTTGGGAGAAATGAAAAGCACAAATAAAATGATAAAATGGGTTGTTAGTTTGTAGTTCATTTATTAAAAAAATTCAATTTATAAAGTGCGTACATGCTATAGCATGCATGTGCTTTGGCTTGGGCTCCAGAAGCCTAAGCACACACTTTGGCTTGGGCTCCACAAGTCTAAGGCTTCTGGAGCCCAAGCCAAAGTGCATGTGTGTTATAGCACGTATGCGCTTTGTAAATTTAAAAAAAAACATTTGGTGTCATGTTTTTGGCACCACAACTTAGTGCACATGCCCAAAGACTAGACCACAAGAACATCTAAACTCAACCAAAACTAACAAAATTATTCTCCTATGATTTTGGAGATTGCATTTTGTGATGCCATATCATATATTCATATGCTATGAGTTGTTTTGTATCATTTTATAGTTCCTACTATACTTCAACAATTACAGAACCAATATACATTTTCAGCATAGCTAACAAACATGATTCTCAAAGATCCAAATTGTGATATAAAATGGCAATGCTTTTGGAATTCAAATATGTCTCACAGATGTTGGGATTATCCTTAGACAAAAATAATAATTACATGCAAATATACCCAATATCAAAAGATAATAAATTGCACAAAAAAAAACACAAGACACAAGGATTTAATGAGGTTCACCCAATCCCTAGTCTTCGTCCATAAACAACAAGTCTAATATTATTATTATTCAGTGATTACAATCTACAATCCTGTACAACTCAATACTCTAGAGAGAAGTTACAATATCACCATACATTATGAAATCCCTAACCCTAAGTCATTTTATACAAGCATTTGTCACTTACAAAATTAGGGCTAAAATAAGTAGTCCAATAGAAAAATAGTAATCGATGATTTTTACAATATAAGTTTATTTTTGGCTTCGGAGGTGCTACCTTCAAAAACCCCCATGAGGGCATTGCCCCTTGACCCCACCATGCACTGCGATAGGAAGTGCACTTGGGGTGTTGGTTGAGGACCCCACAAGGGGCTACCCCAAAACACCCATAGAAATAATATGGGGGAAAACCATGTAGAATAAACCTCTAAGTCTGATTAGGCTCCACATCACAACAATCTCTCACTTGGAGACTGATCAGACTCCACAACAATAACCTCCCGCTTGGAGACTAATTATATCACTACTAAACCTGTAGCTCCCACTAGAATATCAAATCACCCTAGACTATGTTGTTCTTTTATTATGTTCAATCTAGAAGAGCAATTAAACCTAAAAAGGAGTTCAACTTCTCCCTTGTTACTGCCTTGGTAAACATATCTACTAGATTATCATCTGTATGTATCTTCTCCTGCTTTACTGTTCATCATCCAAAATTGACCTAATGAAATGGTACTGCAACTGTATGTGTTTTTTCTTTGAATGTAGAGCATAATTCTTTGCAAGATGAATGACACTCTAGCTATCTGTGAACAAATAATTACCCCTCTGTGGGTTTCTCAATTCTTTCATGAAGAACAAAAGTCTTTGTAGCAGCAACATATTCTATCTCTATAGTGGATAAAACATTCACCTTCTATAAACGAGAAACCCAACTCACTGTTGCCCCACGAACATTAAATACATGGGTGAACCCACGATAATGGGTTCCACTTTAGTGGGATGAACAAAAGCAAAAAAAATTGCAAAATGCAAAATTGAGTTTACCAAATGTTCGTAGCGACATTCTTTTAAACCATATTCGCAACGAACATATTTCATATGTTTGCAGCAAACATACATAATAAATATGTTTGTTGTGAACATATGAAAAGTTGACTTTCGATGTTTTAAAATGCCATTTTTACCCTTTTTTTTGGGCTGCATGTTTGTTGTGAACATGTGTTTGCAACAAACATACGTAATATGTTTGCTGCAAACATACAAAATTACGTTTTTTGGGGCCCTTTTCTCTTTTAATCTTCCTTTTCTCTTTCAACACCCATAATTGCAGATAAATGATCCCCTATTGTAAAATAAAAAATGTCAAAATGTGCTGCTCGGAGCAAGCTTTCCAATGACTATAATTGTAATACATATTTTAATCATTAAGACTTTCAAATATGAGTTTAACTCATCATAGGTTCATTACCGATTGAACATCAACTGACTTCGACACTTTGGAAAAATTAGTAAATTAGGTCAATTTTTTTTTTGAAAAAATCTAGGAAATAGCTTATTGAGTTACCTTTCTATTCAAAAAAGAAAAAAAAAAGATTTATGATAAATTGACTTCAAGTTATCTGTGTCAAAACAAACGTATTTCTGAATTACGATTGGTGTCACTTCAAAACTTCATAAACTATACAATATTCAACCAAATGTATCCTCTGGATATTGATGTTAAAAATCCAACTTCGAAATAATTACCTCATTATCTTTTTTAGAAAAAAAGTTATGTGTGTCAAACAAACTGTCACTCTTTAAAAATATTAAATTTTATTATGTACCACTTTTCAGAGGTAAAGAAAAATTAACATAAATAATTTTTATTTTAGATTTAAAAATATAGTTACAAAGTAGGAATAGAGTACTAAAAATCACTAGTTTATGTCATCTTGAAATTATTTATAATTTTAGAGATATAGTCTCTCGAATGTGAGGTTTGCTTCAAAAATATTGATTTAAGTGTCAAAATTGGTCAAAAAGTGGAACCCATTATTGTGGGATCACCTACATAACCTATAGTACTCCATCTAGTATCAATATCCCCTACCAAATTTGAGTCAACATAGTGTTGTAAAGTAGTAGTAGTAGAGCCTCTAAAATTTAAGCACTTACTAGATGTTCCTCTCAAATATATTTGAATCCATTTAACTACATTCCAATGCTCAATTTTTGGATGATTCATATACATGCTAACAACTCTCACTGCATGTATATCTAGCCTTGTACATACCATAACATACATCAAGCTTCCTACATCTGAAGCATAAGGTACCTCGGACATCTTATCCTCCTTTTCTTGTGTCTTTGGATACCTCTTTAGTCAACTTCAAATGACTAGGTAAAGGTGTGCAAACTGCTTTAGCATTTTCTATAGAGAAACATTGCAACACCTTCTCAATATAATCGGTCTGAGATAATGTCATTTTTCTATTTTTTTGATCTTTGCAAATTTTCATACCAAGGATTTGTTTTGTTGTCCCCAAATTCTTCATAGCAAATAAATGTATTAATCGTTGTTTTAACTGCTTAATGTGATTCATGTTAGACCCAACTACAAGCATATCATCAACATATAAACATAAAATAATATTGTTGTTGTCATCCAACCTCTTAAAATAAACACAATGATCTAAATGAAACCTATTATATCCATGCTCATGCATAAAACTATCAAATTTTAGATACCATTTCTAAGGTGCTTGCTTCAAGCCATATAAACATTTATGCAATCTGCACACTAAGCTCTCCTTACCTTTGATTTCAAATCCCTGTAGTTGTGTAATATATATCTCTTCATCTGAATCACCATGAAGAAGGGTTGTTTTAAAATCTTTAATAACTACAATAATTAAAACAGTGTGAATAGAAGTCATTTTAACAACATGAGAAAATATTTCATCAAAATCAACGCCCTTTTTATTGTGAAAATTCTAGGTGAACATTGCTACAATGGAAATTCATTAACATCTACACAATATAACAAAATAGGACCAATTGGACATCATAGTTAATAGATGGTTTCACATATATTTGGGGCTCCACGTCATTTCATGCTCTCAATTGTATATATATTCAGATTAAATGATGGTACATGAAGAGGAACTAGTAAATTTCAAAAAATCTATAAATCGGTATTCCTCTGCAAAGCAAAGATAGAATCAAAGCAAGACACTGTGGTGATATATTTGATAGAACATTGAAAAGAATTATCATCAGGCAGCCTTGGCGTCGCCTCCAACCTCTCGCATTGCCATTAATGCAATTCTAGCTGAATAGCATGCGATGAAGACGAGTTGAATCCCGAGTAACAGAAATCGGATTCTACACACCCACAAAGAAAAACCACTATGCCTAAACACTTTGGAATAAAAAGATTTTCAAATCGTCCATCTTTGGTAGTGTCTAATCAGTGAAAGTCATTTGAGATTTATCTTTTCCTCGAAGAATCTACATGTGGATTCAGATCACAAAAACTAGTTCCAATCTAAATCTTCAAAACCAACAGAATTTTAAAATGAAATTAAATAACCCCACAGCATGAATCACTCAAATAAAGTACCCTAATATGGGTGTAGACAAACGAAAAAATAAAAATCTGCATTAAAATTCGAAAAATATGCAGAAGAGTACCTTGTTCTTTCACTGACGAGCGCTGCAATTCCAAAAATGAATAACTTGAAGAGCATCCCTGGATGCTCAAAATCATTCATATGTGATGGATTGAGAAGCCCATTAGCAAAACACTTAAAGTGGGTAGAATATAAAAACTCAATGCTCATATCCACAAAAGAGCCAATTATAATGAAGTATATCTCCAAGAACTTTAGAAATGGGTTTTTTCCTTTTACTGGAGCACATTTAAAGAATTCCTTTGCTTAGCTTATAATAAGCATGTGGGCTTTTGTATCATTTGGAACGATGGTATTTTATTGATGGCTCCTTCATATTAAAACATGTCATAGCTCCTTGAACAGGAACTTGTATTTCTACTGAGTGTTCTTCGTCTATATGTGTTTTCATCAGAAAATAAGGGTTTCTGATAAAACCTTCAAGTCTCTTACCCTCCTTTGGCCCTAAAGTCAAAAACCCTTACTATTTTGCCATAAACCTTGATGCTTGAAATCTGCAAAATAGGTGTGGGTCTATTTTCATCCACAGGAAACGCAGATTTGTAGATGAGGGTTTGAACTAAATTGCAAGTTGTGACAACTCATTTTTGCAATCTTCATACCTTTTGATGTGTTTTTCTCGTATCTTCTACTTTTAATGTAAATTGTGCAACTCTTTGTGATCTATAAACAGGCCGCTTTTATTTCTGTATGTATTGACGCTCTCGGGCTCTCATTCTGCGCAATCTGTGAAAATAAATAAGAAACTAAAACTTTCTTTGATACTTCCGTGCTTATTCTTTTCAGTAAACTGCAAATCTTTTCTATGTAATTCATTTTGAGGCAAAGGTTTTCTTGATATTAAAAATCAGGGCATCTCTGGCTGTCAGTGATCTTTATGTGCTGATAACACTTGTTTGTTTCTGATTCTTTGAATGCAGTCTTGTGATAACTCAGTTTTATTCATTCTATTGTAAACAACATTCAAATACTATAAAATGTTGTTCTAATAATGGACATTTGTATGGAACTAAATCATCAGTCATAGGATAAAAACCTTGTTACTTACCCTGTGACTTTACTGTTCTAAAACTGAAAATTACAACAATAGCATTAATGTATAATTCTGTGATGAACTTGGAACAATAATACCTGGTAAAATGAGTGTCCTTGTGACTAGAGCAGTTCCTTTTCTTTATTTTAACTGTCATTTGATCACCGTGGAATAGATTATCTGCTGCCCTTTACATGTGTTGAACATTTGAAATATATACCTTGTTTGTGATAAACCAGACCCCACACTCCGCTATGACAGCATTATGAAAAGGAGATACTTTTGTTTCAGGCATTGTTTTAGAGATATAACTGCTCCTTTACAGTTGCCCCTGGAGGGCATGTGTATATCTTCAACTGTAGTTATTTTGAATCTGATATATGAGACTCTGATGGTATGCTGGTTGATCTATACTACTGCAATTTGATGTTGCTCCATGATGTTCAATACTTGACTGCTCAAAACAATATCATTGCATTGGTTGTTCTATAACTTTTTGGTTGTTGATTATTATGCTGAACAATTACATCTAGCTATGTTTTGTACTAATTTAATAATGAATATCAGTGACCTTATACAGGATATCTGCTTTGATAGAACATGATAATATGATGTCTGTCCATTCACTGATACCCTCTTATTTGACATTCATTGCTGATAGTAAGTTTTCCTCTTTAGTATTTCATGCCATGACTATAGATGCTGCTGCTATCATTGTGCTATTTTCTGGATCATACTCGTGGATATTTTTCTGTTTCGAAATAAGACTGCAATTTATGAATGTATTTTCATACTTGACATATCAATAGTGGCATTGCCCTTTCTTTTCCCTTATGTTTTGATCTGAGAATGTGATTGAAATATACATGAATGGTAGCCAATTTTTATAGATAGGGCAAAGACCCCTCAATGCTCAGTCCCTTTGACTGACGCCATGCTTTTCCATTTTGCAGGTACCCAGAAGATACAAAGACAAGTCTTGAGAGGCTGGATACAACATAGTCCATCATTCCACCAGGCAATGATGACTCCTTGCCGTTCCCTTAAATTTTGACTTCTTTCATGTGTATTTCAGTCCCATTGTTTTAGGAGCTGTCCCACGACATTTGTGGGTTAATTGTGTATTTGTCCTTCCTCATAAATCTAAAGAAATGATTTAAGTTGCAAAATATGTATTGAAATGCTCTTTTTTTATCACTTTGTATATGAATGAAATGATGTTCTTTCATGAAACAAATGTTTTTTTTTTCCCTTGTGTGCATTTATTTGTTTTCATCTCAAACACTTTACTAAAAATGAAAATTGTGAACACTGAAATATGCCAAATGAAAAATCCCATGGCTTCTTTAGTCAGACACCTAAATCAAATTTTTATCAAACCATTCTTCGCATATATCAGAAGAACAAGCAAGGAGTCTTTTTACTTGGATTTTTTTCTCAAATACCCCAATAGAAAGCTCTTATGAATCAGAAAAGATCAATAAAACAAGCAACAACTTCATTCATTTGAAAAATCCAATCCTGATACCCAAATCACAGAATAAGTTTTTTGGCACTACTCAGCAGAAATCAGCCGACCAGAAGGACCGTCTGTTCATTTGATAAACCCATATTTTACAAACACCCACGTATGCAACTTTCTTTACAGTTCTTAGTAGCGATCAATACAAGAAAAAGGAAGTTTGATCATTTGGGCAGTTGACCGGCTATGCATTTTTGTTTTTTAAAATGAAATCATTAGCCTAGATAGATTGGAAACTCCAAAATTTGGACAGCTTTATGGGCTCATTAAAATAAAATCAAATGATTTCACTTTGATTGTGTCTAGAATCTTTTGGTTCTCAGTCAATTTATGACTGTTATGATGAAGAAAAAGTCCTTTCAGAATAGGGACGGAGAGCCCACATGTTTATGCTTGGACCAGATTTTTTAAAAGTCAACAACCATGCCCTCTAACTATGGGTAATTTGAGAGTAATTTTTTTAGTCAATAGGCTATTATAGGTGGGAACTTCACTTCGAACCTGTCCGATGCTGAGAATATTGGTGGTAAGTTGGTTAATGGTTTGAGTCATCTGTCAGTTATTCAGTCATCAAGAAAATCAATAATCCTATCAAACCAAATCTTTTCTAGATCATATCACAGATTTAAATCAAATGCAATCAAATCAAATCTTTGATAGATACAAATAGCATGTAATAAGAATTATGCAATCAAATCATATCTTTCATCGATACGAATAGGGAAAAATATGGAACTTGGAACTTTCAGCTCAGGACTCATTCCAGCAATTTTTAGGACTTTGATTGTCACAGAGAGGAATTTAATAATTTAGTTATGTCCGTGGATATTGTGAAGCGGACTAGCAGGAATGTCGAGCTCGTCATGGGAAACTCCAAGAAAATAATCCAAATCTATTTCGCCGGTCTCGGTCCGCGGTATCCTGGCAGTAGGTCGTATCAGGGGCCACAAATTCATCTCCAAAACCCTCATAAGATGTGGAATATTCACAATAGAAATCTCAAACACTTTAAATTTTTTTTTATCTAAATATAGTGAAGGGGGTGGATAGAGTGGATCAAAAACAAACACGAACTAAAAGATAAGCATTCAGTTCAATATGTAAAATACAAAGACTATGACAATGTGCTATAGCACTTCACACATAAATAAAATTTATTACAAGTCCTTAGAATGCTACATCATTCTATCCACTAATGATCCACAATGAGAAACCCAAAATGGGCTCTGGTGATCACAAGCCTAGTGCATTGTATTTATAGAAAATACATAGTAAATGCTATCTTGACTATGGCATAGAATTAGCTACAATATTAATGAGAGTAGCTGAGATGGACAACTGAGTTAGTTGGATGGTGCTTGGACAGCTAAGGACAGCTTTGGATGGCTACTTTTTTATTGTTGACGACTGTTTGTTTGTGGTTGTGGACGGTGGTAGGCAGCTGCACATCTTGCATGTCGATTGTTTGTCTGGCGGGTAGGTGGAGAAATTACTATCCACCAACACTCCCCCTTAATTTCTTCCACTAATGCTACTACATTTATATTGTTTTCCCTCATCTTAATCACTTTGGGTTTTACGGCTTACCCCTAACCAATGTAAATGGTTTCTAGCTGACCAAAAACTTTACATTTGAATGGTTTAGGCTAACCACGAACCTCACATAATAGTGGTTACAATAGAGCACAAACATTACAAATGGTTTCAGATTACCACTAACTCACATGATGGGAAAACTATCATCACTTTGGCTTTTCTCCTTCTTGACGTGCATCAAATTGGTTATTGAGTCCATATAAAAAGAAATACATCTAGCGAGATACATGGGTGCCGAGCCACTATACTCGCCAATTCTATAGGAATCTTTTTCACATACATGGTTGATCAATATGTCAAACCAAAAACCTTTGGGGTGTCGGAACAAAGTATATAAAGTATATATATAGAAAAAATGGACCATAGTATGGAAAGGAACAAAATTTCACTTATTTGGCTATATTTATTTTTTCTAGCTAATAGTCCATTTTTCAATTATTTGGCACACTTTGGTACCATTTCTCTATTTTATACCATATGCCTTAATGTATGTCTCTTTGTGCATTTCATTTATCACTTTTTTATTAGCTACATTTATGCAATTCCATATCCTCTCTCCCTAATTAATACAATTCTTGTGTTAAAGATATGGTGAGAAGATGCCCCTTGTAGTGATGCAAATCATGTTTTTTTGAAAATGAGTTGTATTGGCAATGTTCACATAGGACAATATCAGATTAATGGTCATTTCATCCAAACTTTTGCTTCTTGAAATTAGTTATCAACCACTTTTTGATTTGGTGGTTTTGTGGAAAAAATCACATCTTTTTTTGCGAGTGTGTGCTATTGAAATCCATTTATTCTTGTTCCAAAGAGATACTATCTACCACCTTGTACTACATACATTCTATTAAACTTACAAACAAAAATGTGTAGTTGCCTCTATTATTTTGCTTCAAAAATAGTTTACTAAGTGGGCAAAGCACATACCAATTTAAATATCTTTGTTTTTTTTTTTTTTTTTTTTTCGTTTTTACATATCTTTTTCTTTTATAATAAATGTATATGAATTTAACTATTTCATTTTATTAATGTTTATTTTGTTTTCTTCTTCTACATTTCCTTTAATATTATATTAATTGTTTGACAAAAAATATGTGGCCAATCTTCTTATCTCAACTTGCACTTTTTGTCACTATCGACGTACCCCTTGCTCCTTCAACTGCAAGTGCTAGTTTATCTTCCCTAACTGAGAATAGAATAGAAATTCACAATATAAAATGATGAACTAAACAACTCCTACATTTTCAAACTTCCAAATTTTGTTAACATCAAACATCGAACTTAGTAACCCTTAAAGCCAACAAACGCAAATGGTAGGGTTAGAAACCAACCTGAAGATGGAGCATTTCGGAAGTCAAGTGAGTCTATCTTGCAATGGCGGCATCCTATATATAGGAGAAGATAGTGGCATCTATCCATCTACCCCCACTTCCTGCCCTCTACTGCATCACAAACTAAATTCCATTTGCTACAATGCCAAGGTGGTAATACATCTATGGTAGAATGCAGTGGTGTCTATTTCACTAAGCGAGTAATGTTCCAAAGCCGAACATGTATATTTGGCATCTAAATAGGGGATTCCAACTTAGACGGGACAATTTCTGGTGTAGAATCCGATAGTAAATAGCCTAATTGGCTAATTACATATGAGTTGTTTTCCAATATCATTATACAATTTATTCAAACATCTAGACACTTGTGAGTTTTGCTATATCATAATATATCTTGGGAATAAATTCTTTGGATATTCTGTAGTAGTAAACATACACTTGATGAGTAGTCAAGATCCTAATATTTGTGACAGTGATGTGTGATTCCTAATTTCTCGTGATGTTGGTAGGACAATGGTTCATTCTTCTACATACAATTTAGTACATTTCTTCAAGCTGAAAAATCTCCTCTCACACTACCATAATTCAAAGACAAGTTCTCCAACTGCTCATTGATGTCTCGAGTCTATGGGTGTGATCTGTCTCCTACGCAGAAAATATGTACCACTTTACAAACTTCAATCCAACTACATCCAGGTATCTTTTCAGTTCCTTTATCTTTCATCCATCTCCTTGTCTTTTGAACTTCATCCCACTTGCCCACGTCTGCATAAATGTTTGAAAGAAGGATATAGATTGTAGCATTTTCGGGTTCTAATTAAAAAAGGAGGCTTGTTGTGGATACCCCTAAACCTATATTCTTATGTGATCTCCAAGCACCAAGCAAACACATCCACACTACTGCCAAAGGTTTAATCACCATTTTGATGATGAAGTTAAGATATTCCTCTAGATAGCCAGGACGACCAAGAAGATCAACCAAGCAAGCATAATATTAAATATATGATTGTAGGTGAAATGGAATAAGATTTACGTATGCCATGAAGTATTTACAACCCTCATCCACTAAATCTATGTGGCTACAAGAAAATAAAAGACAAGCTAAGCTTGCATGGCCAGGGCATGTTCTGGATTGTTTCATTAGTTCAAATAGTTTGAGTGCATCCTTGCAAAAGTCATCTTGTGCATATCCTGCAAGCCTAGCATTCCATGAAATGTCATTTCTTTTAGACCCCATTTGTTTGCTGGAATAGGAAGATGAAAATCGGAATAGGTTTTATATTTGCTATTTGGTGCACAAAATTAGAATATAGAATTGGAATACATGTGCTCATTTTACCCCAAAAACGAGCATATGTCCATTTTAAAACATAGTTGTTATTGGAATAGGCCATTCCTATTCTAAATAATAATTTTTCAAATTATATAATTTTTGAAGTCTGCTCGTTGGCGTGTGCACCTCACACAATCACGAAAAGTTCTTCAGGAATGAAGTGGTGTTGAATGACTATAGAATTTAGTCTGATGATATCGTAATTTCTTATAGTTGAATGTTTGGAATTATTAGCCATTGGCTATAGGCAATGAAAATTTTGAACTTCCACAGGATTGACTGGACTGCGTCCACCATGTTAAGAGAGATATGAACACCATGGTTTTGAAATGGGGAGAAGTATTTTTTCCTAGCAATTACTGTAGTTTTTGCAGAGCATTACTATAGTTTAGTAGCAGGGAATATGGTGGAGATAGACTTCCACAAGGGGCTTTGCTCACTAGAAATCACACCCTAATCTACCAAAATGCCATGTTTGAATTGGGATTTTTTAGTCCCAGTGGAACAAACAATTAGTATATTGGCATCTGGTATGCCCCCATCTCTCAGAAGGTCATTGTTTAGGTGGCTAATAGAGATAATCCTGTCATAAACAAGCATAGAGTTCTGACATTTTCAAGGTATGGTCATCTCAAATTATTCGATAGAAGTAGCCATTTCATTTGGTCGATTGATATTGCCTATAGAGGATCACAAGCAGTGTAAATGGAGTCTGGCAATTTCATAATACTCGACGCCCAATATAACTATTTTCATCTTCCTCATACAGTGTGTTTCCACTCAGTTTTGGATCTCCTAGCTTTCTAAATCCCTGGAGACTACCAAGAGTAGTGGGTATTACTCCATCAAACTTCTTCTTCGAAAAATCTAGCACCTGTAGATTCGTGAGGCTTGTCATGGATGGAGGAAGACAACCATGAAGCTCATTATACCTCAAGCTCAAGACTCTTTTTAATGGTTCCCTCTTTGTAATGTATAAACTTAACTATATTCCAATTCCAATTTTGTACAATCAAACAAGGGAGTAACATATTCCCAATCAAATACCAGATGAACCAAACAAGAATGGGATTGCTATTTTCCATTCTCATTCCCCATTTCCATTCCTATTTTAATTTTCCATTCTAATTTCTATTCCTATGCCGACAAATAAATAGGGCCTTAGGCATTTGGTCAAACACCTCTCTTACCTTTTGTAGACTTCCAGATTTTGACTACATGTCTACAAGAGCACTTGCAACTATAACATGTGATAAAAATCCACTATCGATTGTATCTTGATGGATATCTCTACCTTGTTCTAAAGCTCCCATTTTGGCACAGGCTGAGATATTGCTAGCAAAGGTTGCAAAGTTTGGCTTTAGACTTGCCAGCTGCATTTTTCTGAGTCTCAATGGCCTCTCTAAGAAACCCCACTTTGTGCATAACCTGCAACAATGGCATTCCAAGAGAAAACATCTTATCGGGGCATTTCCTTGAGAAGCTGTAAAGCCTAGTTGAGAGCACCATTTTGTGCATATCCTGCAATTATCGCATTCCATAAGACCACATCTCTTTGAGGCATTATATCAAACAATTCACGTGTCTTCTGTGTCCACTGACATTTTCCATACATGTCTATCAATGAGTTCAAAACTACATCAGTGGAAAATCCGCTTTCAATTATACTTTGATGAATGTCCATACCCTATTCTAAAGCTCCCATTTGCGCACAGACTGTGAAGATGCTAGAAAAGGTTGTAGAGTTTGGCTTAAAACCAGCCAATAGCATATGCTTAAACGTGTCCAATGCTTTTAGGGCCCGTTTTGCTGTAGGTATAGGAATAGGGGAATAGGAATAGCTATTCTAGAATACTTATTCTAGAATAGAAAATGGGGCTATGTATTCCTGTTCTCTGTTTGGCTCAGCCAATATTTAATGGGGAATTCACGGACCCCAAAGTTTATGTTTTCTAAAATTAATAAAAGTGGAATAGGAATATGTATTCCAATAACACACCTATTTGGGTGGAATTGCCAAACCCCATTTTTGGGCTAAAATTGGAATACGTATTCCTATTTTACTTCATATTCCAATTCTAATTTGGTGCATCCAAATGAAGAATTCAAAATTTTAAGAATTTACATATGCCTATTCCACTTGTATTCCTATTGCCAAACAGGCCCTTACAGAAAATCCATTTTGTACATATCCTGCGACCATGGCATTCCGTGATTTCTTCAAAAAGTTTTGCAGCCTTCTCAAGAACACCATTTTGTGAAAATCCTGCAATTATTGCTGTCCATAAGACCACATCTTTTTTTTAGGCATTTTGTCAAACAATTGACGCGCCTTGTGTGAGCTTCCACATTTCGCATACATATCTATCAGGGAATTCTTCACTACAACATCTGACAAAATCCCCCTTTGCACTATGCTTTGGTGTATGTCCATGCCATGTTCTAAAGCTCCTAGTTTAGGACAAGCTTGTAGTATGCTGGAAAAGGTGAATTAATCAGGTTGAACCCATGTTCGTTGCATTTGGCCAAACAGATTCAATGCTTCGTGAGGATACCCATGCCTTCTGTAACCTACAATAAGTGCATTGCATAAGAGTCCGCCTCGTTCTATTTTTCATTCCATCAAAAGCTTTCCGCGCTTCCATTAAGCTACCACACTTAACATAACATACATGATGATAAGCTTGTCTTGAATAGCATTTCCATGTCCCTTTTGAGTGATAAGAGAGTGGATTTGTCTGCCCTGTGACAGCGATTTCTTGGCAATGCAGATCAACAATAACTGAAGATAAGCGTTAAACTCTTCAGATATACACTACAACATGAAGGGGGTTTTAAGACAATTTTAAAGTGAATTGTAGTAATTTGAGACAAAAAAAAAAGTTGTGTGTTGTCTTACGTATTGTCTTTAAGTGAGTGTCTTAAACTATTGTCATAAATTATTGTTTTATAAAGACAATAAAGAACAACACTATTATTGTCTGTTAGAGACAATTTTAATTTTGTCTTTATAGAAACTATTATGTCTTTAATCTCACTTATTGTCTTTCGTAAGATAATTAGACAGAAGATGGTACAAACTAACAAATTAATAAAATCATATTATTTAATATAAACTAAAATATAATTAATTAATTCATATTAAGGCACGATGGATTCGAACCACCATCCCCTGCTTCCAATGCAGGTGCTCGTCCATTGAGCTAGCACCTTTTAAAATAAGGAAAATTAGAAGTTTAAGGTTTTGCAAATATGAGCTGCAAATGGGAGAAAAAAAAGTTAATTCAATGAGTAGAAACATTGGTGGTGAGCTAGACTAGCATGTGGATAGATGGTGCTAGGTTTGACACATTCAAATCTCACACTCAGGGTTGCTCGCTCATCACACTTGAATTTGTTTTAATTGTAGACTATAAAGCATAATTTCAAATGTTGATTACAAGCTTTTGACAGTTTTTTTTTTTTTTAATTCTAATTAAAAAACCTTTACAGGTATGTTCTCAAAGTGCATTGACGTGAGGCTTTAAAAATGGGTATGCACATACAACAACAGAGAAATTTCAGCTGCAGCTGATCTGGTACACATGTACATCTAATGTGGAAGCAAAGACAGGCATGTCAACCGTTTGTCATCACCACTTATGCCAAGAATGAAAGTCGTTAAAAGTAACTAATTTACTAAATCAATTGTAAATCACTGCATTCCAAGAAGATCATTCAATTCCAATTCTAAACATGACAATATGCATCAAGTAGAAGTTGAATCAGGATGTCAAATGGAAGATATTTTTTAAAAGAGGGAAGTGCATTGGAAATTAGGGAAGCTGTTGAGAACAAGAAAGAGAAGTGGGCTTGTGGGTAATGACAGGGAGATGTGAGAAGGAAGAAAATAGCTAAGAAGGGTGCAGTAAGAGGAAAAATAATCCAGTGCCTATGGACTAAGTGTGTGGGAAGACGAAAACAGAGTAAAAAAAAGACAAAGAATGCATACCAGAAAAAAATACAAGACTACAAGAACAATAATGTGTGGCTGAAGAAAGATGGGGATTGTGTTTCTTGTTTGGATTCATTGATTATGGGAAAGTGAATCTTTGTCAAAGACAAATTTTAGAGTTTAATATTTTGCAAATTGATGCCATTATAATATAAGTTATTTTTTGTGAGCTTGATCAAATCTCTCTGGATGCACAAGGACTTAAAACTACGAGCAATTTATACCAATAACTTGCTGGTTTAAGTCGAGGATTGCCATTCCTATTTGGAGACCGATGTATGTGAATGGTTTTGACACGCTATAAACACTAGTTTTTTATTTTTGGGTTTCTATCACAACAGTAGAATCCATTCAGTCAAATAAAGTAATTTTTAACTAACCTAGTGTGTATTTAGTTCCAAAAGTTGATGTTCCAGGCACAGTAGAGAAGATAAAGTTATCATTGTGATATTTGTAATCTTGAAGAGCACTTTCCCAATCAAGAACTCCTACACAAAACAATGCATACCCAATTATAGTCAATCCATGAAAACAATTTGTACTAAAGCATCTACTTAGCTTTATTTAAAATAACATAAGACAAAAAATTACCAAGAATGAAAACTGGAAATATATTAGTACCCATAACTTCAAGTTTTTGTAGCTTTGATAAAATCACTTCGGTTCCAACATGTTCATTGAAACACCCAAATATATTTTCTGATCCATGAGCTCCGAAACCCTAGCCGTTTTCTTGAATGTACATCAAATATTTGTCACTTTTTATTGCTTTATATATCCACCTAGCTCCCCGCAACAGTTCATCCTAAGAGAACACCCAAGAAAATCAATTCAACTAATATTTTGCTGCAGTATTATCTGAAAGCATACCACATTTATTTACTTTTACCTCTAACCCCGAAGAAGAGCAAGAGAATGGACATACTGCAGACCTAAGCAAGTTATTGTAAGATCCTCTATGCGTATCAGCGAAATCAAAAATCTAGAATAGGAAGTTTGATAATCTACTCAACAAAAAATACAATTTAGTAAAATTGAATTCATAAAGCCGTCAAAATTTACCATGATGGAAGTGTGAATGAGCCTCCTAAAATAGGAAGTGTTCGTTCTACAGAACACTAAGGATGCAGCTGCAGTTGTTTGAGCAGCAACATCTGAGCTAGGATTCTGGCCATCGAATTTATAAGCAGATCTGACAGTGTCCATATCCTCTGGCCTCTAGCAGCATTTGTGATCATTGTAAGGATCACTGACCTGCATAATTTCAGACAAGCCTCAATAATGTATACACCCACTTGAGACAATGATAATAATTCATGACTGAAAACATTCACACAGTTTATGCCTGAACAAATATGGTGCATGGGTGAGCAGTAGTCTTGAGAAGATATTATGTGACCCAGCATATAAGTCTTTGTGTTGGAGAGCTCACTACCCATGAATCTACCAAACTCCAAATAACTCCAAGAGAGAATTGAGCTATTTAAGTTATTGTTGGGCGCAGAGTTTATTGAGCTAGAAGAGGAGACATTCCTAGCCACTACGGCTTGGCATAACCTTGAAAGCTAGTTGATGGGGTTTATGAGGTGTGATGCAAGAATTGTGAGACTTGACACTGTATTTTTCCTAGAAAGATCATAATAAGTTTGGTTAAGGCTATTCCTCTTTGATTGGGAACTACACGAGGAATACATATCACATCTCTCATTATGAAATGATGGTCTCCTGTGTTATGAGAAGCTCCTTGGTCAAAATTTTAGAAATATACGAGGAAAGAATAGACTTTGTTGAAAGAAATGTTGGAAGACTTACTTGAAAGACTAGGAACAATCTCTGCAAAGACATTTGGAGATTATATATGGTCAAAGTACAAGACAAGTGCGGATGATGTCGGTGCTCCTATTTCTCTATGTTGATACTTCAAACAAAACCAAACAACCAATAATTTATAACCAATATCATAGGCGAATTAATCAACATTTGAATATATATAATATATAATGTGGGGTAGAGGATATATTAACCACTAGTCTTCCATTGTCATTTTAATTGATTTATAAACCACTCTTCTTCTAAACTAAAAAAATTGTAGAAAGAAAATTATACCACTAGAGGTCTGAGTTTAGTGTAGGAATATGTACTATGTTTACCTTCTCCCTACAGGTTGAGAACTCCTTATAGAGGTCTGAGTAGTCTTTCTAGTTCTTGGAACATGTTGGATTGTAGCTATGACACTCATTAACATCCTTAAATGGAGATAAATTTTCCTCAGAACAATCACTTGTTCCGAACACATCCATACATGATTCATCTATTGTTCCTGGTAAGGTTCTTCTTGATTTTCTTGCTTCACTTTCACCTCAAGTTTAATCCTATTGATTCCTACATGTGCTTCATTTTCTCCATCAATAATTGGATGTCACTAAAACCTTTGATTTTCTCCATATTACTTGAGTTTCTTGCTTAAGCCTTTGATATCACTAATATATCCCAACTCAATCTCCACAAAGAAAACAATAACCTGCAAAGAAAAAATGAACAAAATATAAATGGGAAAATTGATTCTCTTTTCAACAAAGGTATGTTTCTATAATAGGAGTACCAGGCCACAAAGGACAGAGTATAGTTCATCAAAATAGTGGACTCTGAAACTCTAAAACAACAAAGAATAGTTCATCACTATTGCAACTCTAAAACAATGAAGAATAACTCATCATTATGGTAACAAGACATCAAGGTAACAACTCATAACAGAGAGAGTACAATTATGCATATGACTGTCAGTGACATTATGCAAAAGATGCAGTGACAATGGAACCATCAACAAATAGTGGCATTGAACATCAAACTAAAATACATATGCAGTCATGTGCTATAGAAAAGAATAATCTAACCATCAACACTAACGACATAGCAGAGATAATGTCTGAAAATAATTGTCATGGTTATCAAATAGGCAAGTTGTTTTTGAAAAGGAAAAAGGGTACAACTATGTTGTGATAAACCCAAATCAATGTTACTTGAATCACAGTGATCAATCTAAATATAAGTTTGAGAAGTATGTTAAGGAAATGCTATAGCAGTAAGCTTATAAAATACAATGAAGTCATTGCTGCATCATTGATGATAACACTAGGGCAGCATGCTATTGTAGTGGTAACATGCAGCTATAGGAGTTAATGCACTCATTGAGCAATCCCAAATCAAAAGAAATCATCAGCAATAAAGGAAACATTAATATAATGAATATCATTGATATCTCATGAAAGGAAATTGTGTTGTATAAAGCGACATGACAGTACAATGAAGGTGTTAGCGCTGATTTATTAATACCATTGGCAACTGCAAGAGATTATTGTTTGATGGAATATATAAGTGCACTGCCTTGAATGACAGTAGGCCATGTTTATAGTTAATACTGATGGTGATCAGCAAAGTCATATATTATGACAATGTCACCAAATATGCCATTAAAACAGAGATGGCATAAAACCTCCACATTGACGTTGATGCCACCTCTGTTTGGGGTTGTAAACTCTTTGATTTGCTTAGGCTTCCTTCTTGACATTGCACATCTCAGTTATTCCTTTGACTACAATTGGTTAGTTTGCAGAGCATGCATATGAGTAAACCAAATTATAAGAAAATAATTTTAAAAATATATTCAAACAAGTCCCTTTAAACGTCTTAAGTTCAAGGTTTCACTACATTATTATTTTTATAGTATCTTTTTCATAGTTAAAGCACTGACTAAGCACAAGTTGCTCAAGTTTGTGCATACTTGTACACGCATTCACCTCCTATAACACTTCAACAATATCTTAGGGTGTTAACTTATGACACTTTGCTTGTTTTGTATGCTTCTATTCTAGCAGTTGAGGGATCCCAGTGGCCTTGGTTGTTTGGAAAGGTTTTGAGGTTGTGATTCACTGGCCTTAGATTTTAGAAAAGACAAATTCTGAGAGGGGAGAGGTGGGAAAAGGGTTCACTGGCCTCGTATGTTAGTAATGATCTTTCGGGGGCTGGGGTTGGGCATTGTGGCATGGCCTTTGATGTCAGAAGAGGTTCTAGACGAGGTTGACTTCCTTGTGGGATTGTTCATTATGGCATTTACCTAAAGAGTTTTCTGAATTCTGCATTGACCCAGGCCAGAAGGCTTGCTTCAGACAGTGCGTTCAATCTCCATCTCCAACTGTGGGTGATCTTCATCAGCTCTATTCTTCATTAGGGCAATTTTTTTTACTTGGTTCTCATGGTTTAGGGTTGAACTACTTGAAGTCTATATCTTCTCTTTATGTACAATTTTTTAGTGCTTAATGTTTGATTAATTTTAGTAACCTAGGGTCTTTTTACCTGAGCACTCCCCTATTGTAATTGAATATACTCTTATAACCTATTAATGTACTTTGTTAATATTTGGACGTTAATACATTGTCTTTCTTTCATTTTGTATTTGTCTCTCACAGTCTATTGTGTTTTCTAATTATACATTTAATAGCTTCAATACTCTCAATTATAGAACCAATTTGGTCCAACTTAAAAAATGGTTGCAATAATAACTCAATCATCACATTGTAGAACAACAACAAAGATTTCTAATTGTATGAAGGGAAGGATAATTAGATTACCTTCAACAAAGAAAATTTCATGATTTTCCACCGAACACCTCTCATACACCCTGCTCCAATACTCAATAACCATTAATCATGATAATTGATAATTAAAAGAAAAAAAGACTACAATGCTAAATTATAACCATTATTGAATAATAATACAATAATATAGTACTAAAAAACACAACAGTACTACAGTAACTAAAAAGACTACACTCTGCTCCAATAATCAATTACCACTAACATAGACAATACCTCTTCCACTAAACAAAAGAAAACTTTAATCCTTATTTTGTTTACATAGGAACATCCAAATTATATTAGCAACAAAACCTACCCATTAGTAAGATTTCAATAAACTAAATAAACAAATCAATGTCTAAAATATACTTTTTTAATCCACACTGACATGTACATGGTTACATAAATATATACAAGGATATGGCATGATTGAAGCAGGAGCAGTAATGGTGATGTGCCTTGCATTTGCAAAGAAACCATTACCTCTAAAATCTGACTCAGCTGGAAATGTGGTTAGGAATACCCAGATAAAGATTGTTGATTTGAACACCAGACTCTCACTTCCTCATTCTCAATCAGGAGAGATCTGCATTCACAGGCCATAGCAACGTATGAATATTTATGATGTATTAAGACTCATCTTTGAACACTCGTGGTACTAGATTATGAGAGTCATTAGAACGTCTTTCTGAACAAGCATTCCCTTCTAAGAAGTTAAACATTTAGTCAGTAAACATGATGTGCAAGCAATAATAGAAGCAGTCAATGTATTCCTCTAAATCTTGAGCGCTCAGCTAGTGAGTTTCACAAAACTGACCTGAACATCATCAACCCAGAATCAAAGCTACGACTGATACACGTTCAAAACATTCATCTGCTACAGGTAGTTTAATGATTGTCTACACCAAGCTCTAAGAAGATAGAATATTCAGTAATCCATGAACCCAGTAAATCTTTTGTAACGCTTTAGAATAAAATGTCTAAAAGGGATTGAGCTAGAGGTTCTAGATCAGTATTCGGCGTTTAGTTGATGACTAAATTTTCTGAATGAATGTGAAGGTTGACCAGTTTTCTGACTCCGAATGGAAATTTTGGAAGCATTTACTCTTGCACAGCCTTCCACACTGGTCAAAGTTTCCATTGTTACACAGTCAGCAATTTCTTGTCCTGACGCTTTTCTTCCCTAAATTTTCCAGAGTCAGAGGGCTACAGGACCATTCTCATTGAAAAAACTGTAGCAGTCATGCTTTGCAGCCGTTCCACTGTCAAACCATTGAAAATACCAACAGAAAATCCAATCAGTACAATTCATCATGTTACAAGCTGTTATAATCTCCAAACCAAAAGCCCTCAGCAAAGAATATGCCCAGAAAAGAGCGGAAGAAAATTCATGGCACTTGAACATGCAACTGTGTGATTTGATTTGATAATATACTTCTGTACAGTCCCTATGAGTGTGATTTGATTTGATAATATGCTTCTGTACAGTCCTATGACCAATATTGGGCATTGAGAGGAATCAATGTCTGATTTACATCAAATCCCCATGAACTAGTTCTATTAAGATTTATATTTCTAAGATTGTGCTATGGATATTCTAATTGAAGTGTGCTCTAATTTGTTTGATAGAAGTCCTAGGTGACTTTCTACTCCATCAAACATAACTTTAATGAGGACTTATGCATATAACTTGTAGAATTGATGTATGATTTCACCACCTCTCTCTATTTGGATGAGATAACTGTGGCAGGAACCATACGATAAATTTGTATCATTCATTGGATTGTCAATTATAATGACACCTGCCCCTCCAGATACATACACTCCTCCAGTTTTTTCAAGAACTTAAGATGGAAAATTGATAGAAATAAATCTCAATCATTATTGACAGCCCTAGAATACAAATACAAGAGACCAAATACAAATCTATTACATTAATCTAACATGCTGATTGTGGACAGCAGGCTAGGAACATGCAGGACAGATCAACCAGACTTTTTAGAAGCATGTGAAATATGGCCTTAATTCAATATGAAATATATGGAGGTGACACAACTACCTCATTATTACCGTATGTAGACAACAGTTCAAACAGTCATAAACCCATGTAGATATATAAGAATTTTGAGGAGATTATATACAGTCAAAATAGTCTTCAAGTATAACAAACTAATTCCTACCACTAATACTACTTAAGTTCTACCATATATGTTACAACATTCAAGAGATCCTATGCTCATGATCATTGTCTTTCTTCTATCCCATTTATAGTACCCAAATCAGATTTTCTGACTTTTCAAATATTGTCAAACTTCAAACCATATTTAAATCTTTAAATTTAGATCATACCTAGGAAATCTGATGCAGAGCACTTTGAACCCACAGACTCCAACAAGATAACTTTCCATTTTTCATCATCACAAACAACACCTAAGAAAAACTCTTTAAGGGGAAACTACTTCTCAATACCCATATCCTCATTTTTTAAACATCTTACAATCTTGGTTTTGCATGGCATAAACCAGAGGGATCAAGCTGATCAGAACTTATATGTTCTTGGATGATCACTGATCATTAACAACTTCTTCCACAAAGTAGGCCTACCTCCCAATACTTGCTCACATTGATGAATAATTCCCCAGTCCAAAGAAATTAAACTCACTTCACTTCTACTAGTGAGACACCAAATGAAACTAGATCCTTCAAACACACTGTCAACTCCCATCCCATTAATTGATCACATTAACAATTAGGTCTATTAGGCAGTTCATGGAAATGTCACTCCGTCCACCTATTGCTCAACCATTCAAAAAGGGTGAAAATACCTGAAGATGTCTACCACAAATAATGAAAACACTATGCACCTATACCATTCCTACCTACTTTGACCAAAGTTGACCAATCAAGGCCTCCAAGATCACTATGCACCTAATGGCTTTCAAAGCCATACAAATGAACTCAAATGAATGCTGCCTATCTAACTTCAAGAACAATAAAAATGGCCTTAAATTGGCCCTGCTACATCATTTGACTAAACAATATAAATAGCATTAGATTGGCCTTCAATTTTCCTTACTACATAAATTGGACTTACTATTAAAATTTAGCACAACTTCTTTGCCTTAGAGATGCTTGGAGAGGAGACAAACAATGACATGGTCATCATGCAAATAGAGAACTACATCGAGTACTACAGATTTAAGTATAAAAATATTGATAATAAAAAGAAACAAATAATAGAAACTGTAAGAAGTTGCAAATTGAATAAAGGAAGTCCATGTGTATGTTTTGTTGCTACAAAATTGAATAAGGAGAGTTGACAAACATGGCATTGTGCAATTGAGATATTTAACAAATGGGGCATATGGCTGATGTTAATATAATTAATATTACATTTAGGGGAGACTAGTTCATGGTGTCTTCTAGATCAGAATAGATTTTGACAAATACTTAAGGAAAATAATAAAAATACGTGGAACATGAAGGCTAGTGCTGATGAGTTGTGGTTTCTTCTAACGTGGATTCAAAAAAAGATTCTTGCTATTCTTTAAGAAAAGTCTTTCACAAATATAATAATATTTAATGTCAAATAACAAGTCGACGAAATGATAGATCAATGCTATGAGCCTCAACATCTTTCCACTGCAACTTCTATCACCATTACGCAAATTCAACACCAAGAGGATCAAATCAAAACCAATAATAACCATTATACCTAGAGTTGTCTGCTACGTACAGACAAGTTTCTCATGCTTTCAACTAAGGAACAAGCGTAAAAAAATCCAATAATGAAAAGAACTTACAACTAATTGAGCCACATTTCCATTTGTATAGATTAAATTAGGCATGGTTTCCATGTGTATGGAATTCTCAACTGGTCCTCTATCTAACGTGCACTTCCATAATATCTAGATACAGAATATGAAGATAAACATCTGGGCACATATGGGTATTCCTTGATCTACATGGAATGCTTGCTTCAAAGTGACTACTGTTAGCGAATATCCACAAATCCTCAAGGCAATATCTGTTAGAGGTAGAACAAGAGTGGGAATCAAAGTATTCAGTAGGTTACAGGACTAACAATTGTTATTTTAGTGAGTAGCTGAGTTGCAAGAGTTTAAATGGTTGCAACAGACTGTAGTAGGGTAATCAATATGTATTCTCTCTCTGAGCTTTTTGAAACTACATTTAGCCAAAGAAAGGAGTAAGCAGTTGCTACTTCTACTTCTTGGATAAATATTTTGTGTAAAATTTGTCCTGGTTTCTTATCATAGGTAAAAATATGCATTTTTTGACTTCTTACTGTCAACTCCAACACTTCTAGGATCGGTAAAATTAAAATTCTTAGTGATTGGAAAGTCACTATCGTGGAATCACTGACATATGGTGAGATAAATCATTTACCTCAAATATCCCACCATTGAATTCCACCAGATATTTTATCAGAGGAAAACAGAAAGTTTAATCTAGAATTACTGATCAACATGAAACATCCTTGAAATAATGAGGAAAATGTAATGGCCCTCTCTATAAAGGCCACAGAAACCCTCAAACCGAACTTAGGAATTTTGTCAAACACTTGGCGTGTAACAGTAACAATATTCAGAATATGGTAATTTCAGATTTGATACTTTCAGAATATAATCACAGAATTACAATATATATAAAGCCATTGAACTATATTTCAATTACAATGCAATAAATTCTGAAATTATTTTATTACCAATTCTGGACTGATTATTACAATGACTGTATGATAGCAAATTTACCCAAAAATTGACATATATTTCAGAATGCAAGAACCTGGTTTGAAGAACTATGGAAGAACACCACGTTTTGCTACAGATCGTTGATGAAGACCTCCAACTGCACCCCCAAACTGTCCTTAATTTGCTGCTGCTGCCCAAACTAGCAAGGCCGTACCAGGCCGTACCTGTACGGCTGCTGAAATAAAATAATATTAGGGTTTTGGGACCCCCAAATGCAAGGAAAATGGACGCCTAGGGTTAGGTAGTAACCCTGTAAAACCATAAAAAATAACTCCAAGGGGTTGAGGAGATATGAGCAATTATGTGGTTCCGAACCCTGCTTTGCCAATTCTGAAAATGCACTTATTCTGTCTTCAAACTCTTGTCAAATGCTTCTCCAATGATAGGGCAAATTTGAAATCCTTATTCCAACCAAAAACAAACCCTAACAATGAATTCTCAATAAGCTCCAATGAGATGGCTGAATTACCAACTCCAATTATGCAACAATTCAAGTGATATTTCACACCCTCAAAGTCGCCAATCCAAGGGAGTGATTCGTTCCCAAAGATCGAATAATTTGCAGATCCAAAGTCCACAAATGTCTTCACAATGAAGAAGTAGAAGAGTTCTCCAATCCAAGCATGTCCAAATGAGAGGCCCAGCCCTCTATTTATTCACTTTTCTAAGAAGTTGCTAGAACTTCTAGAAACATCCTTTATAATTTCTCATTATAATGCACTTTTTTATAATAAAGTAATTTTATAAAATAAAAAGTGCAACTCAAATTAAAATTATAACATGTGGGCCCCAATATCACATAATGATAAAATATAACCTCTTAACACTTCTTCAAGAGTAAGATATGACTATCTGATCCGCAGAATTGACTCTCTTTCCACACCATTTGCCTAAGAGAGTCTGGAATAGGCAAATCCATGATCAATGCCATGTCGAACTAAAGAGGGGACATTACAGTCCGCCCCTCCTGAAATTGCTTGGCCTCAAGCAATCTCAACGCCGGGTGCTGCAAAATAGCCTCCCCCTCCCAAGTAGCATCCTCAACAGGTAAATCTTTCCACTTAACCAAGTATTCTCTGATCACCCTTCTACGAAGCTGCTTTTCTCTGCTCTCCAGGATGGATTCTGGTACTAAAATCAATTTTCCCTCATCGTCTAAAGGAGGTAATACTGCAGAAGGCACCACATTCTGACCCAACGCCTTCTTGAGGCGTGACACATGAAACACATTGTGCACTCTGCTGTCTGTGGGAAGCTCCAACTCATAAGCCACTTCACCAACTCGCCTGATAATCCTGAATGGCCCATAATAGCGTGGCTTAAGTTTCTCTGCCCCACTCTTCTTAAGAGTAGATTGCCTGTATGGCTGCAACATGAGGTAAACCATATCATCTACCTCAAAACTACGCTCAGTTCTCTTCTGGTCTGCATACTGCTTCTGCTGGTTCTGAGCTCTTGCAATATTGTCTTTGAGGGTAGCAACTATATCCTTACTCTCCTGTAATAATTCACCTGCACTGGGTACCCGGCTGTCGCTCAACAACAAATCCAAGAAACTAGGTGCTTCATAACCGTAAAGTGCCATGAAGGGTGTCATCTGTATAGTCATATGATATGTAGTATTGTAACAATACTCGCAGAGATATATCCATCTGACCCAAGCTCGCTGCTGAGCTACCACATAATTCCTTAAATACCCTTCCACCCATTTGTTCACAATTTCTGTCTAACCATCGGTTTGTGGGTGATAGCTAGTGCTGGGTGTAAGCTTCGTGCCACATAACCGGAATACCTCCTGCCAAAAGTGACTCATGAAACGGCTATCCCTATCACTCACAATGTTCTGAGGCAAGCCGTGCAATCTGAAAACCTCCCGAAAGAAAACCTCTGCCACCTGAGCTGCTGAATGTGTAGTGGTGATAGGAAAGAAATGAGCATATTTCGTTAATCTATCTACCACCACATAAATACAATCTTGTCCTTGTACCTTGGGCAAACCTGTGATAAAGTCCATGGAGATGCATTCCCACTTCCTGTCGGGAATCGGAAGTGGCTGTAGGAGCCCTGCCGGATAGCTGTGTTCTTGTTTGTTTTGCTGGCAAACAAGACACTCTCGAACATACTACAAAACATCAGCTTTCAGCCCTTTCCAAGTGAACCGTTCTCAAACTGACTTGTAAGTCTTGAAGTACCCGGGATGGCCTGCTGTCGGTGAGTCATGAAGTGCTTTCATAATCAGTTGCTTAACCTTCGATCCTGGGACTAGGTAAATCCTGTTCTTGTGAATGATCAAATCATCCACAAGTGTGTATCTGGTATCAATCACTGTTCCCTCTACTATATCGGAGGCCCATGTATCCCTGGCATACTCTGCTATAATCAAGTGTCGCCAATCCTCTGATATCTGAACCATAAGAGTGAGGTGTGGCCTTCGAGATAGAGCATCTGCAACAACATTCTGAGTTCCCTTGACATATGAGATGTCAAAATCATATGCCTGCAACTTACTTACCCACTTTTGTTGGCGATCATTCAGGTCCTGCCGTCCCAAGAAATGCCTCAGATTGTTATGATCAGTTTTAATACAAAATTTGCTACCCACAAGATATTGTCTAAATTTGGCCA
Organism: Cupressus sempervirens; assembly: GCA_028749045.1. Lineage (NCBI taxonomy): Eukaryota > Viridiplantae > Streptophyta > Pinopsida > Cupressales > Cupressaceae > Cupressus > Cupressus sempervirens. The sequence goes on from CM053787.1 coordinate 290,023,255, forward strand.
AAGCATGCATGATGGCCAACATCTCCTTATCATATATACTGAATGAACGCTCAGGGCCTCTGAGCTTCCTGCTCTCATAAGCTATGGGGTGCTTATTCTGCATAAGTACAGCACCTACTCCCTCTCCAGATGCATCACATTGAAGCTCAAATGGCTTCGTGAAATCAGGTAATGCTAGAACTGGGCACGTAGTCATTATCTCCTTAAATCTCATAAAACAGTCCTGTGCCTTCTGAGTCCACACAAATTCCCCTTTTTTCAGTAAATCTATCATGGGAGCTGCATGTCGTGAGTAGCCACTGACAAACCTGCGATAAAAACCACATAAACCAAGGAACCCCCTTAACTGTGTAAGGTTCTCTGGTGGAGGCCAATCAACAATAGCGCGAATCTTTTCAGGATCCATCCGCACTCCCTCTACACTAATGATGTGTCCTAAATATAACAGCTCGGTCATCCCTAAGTCACATTTGGACTCCTTTGCATACAAGGACTCCTTCTATAGAATGCTCAACACCGTCTCCAAATGCTCTAGATGCTCCTGCCATGATCGGCTATAGATCAAAATGTCATCAAAAAACACCAGCACGAATTTCCTCAACTGATGGTGGAAAACTCTGTTCATAGTGGACTGGAAAGTGGCAGGTGCATTGGTCAGGCCGAAAGGCATGACTACAAACTCAAAGTGCCCACAATGACATCTGAAAGCAGTTTTCTCAATATCCTGTTCACGGACTCTGATCTGGTGATATCCTGATCTCAAATCAATTTTCGTGAAATAACAGGCCCCATGCAATTCATCTATCAACTCATCAATGCGAGGAATAGGATACCTGTTCTTAATGGTTCTCTTATTTAATGCCCTGTAATCAATACACATCCGAAGCGTTCCATCCTTCTTTTTTACCAAAACAACAGAAGATGCAAAAGGTGACTTACTGGGTCGGATGTGCCCCATCGCTAGCAACTCCTCAATGGTCCTTTCGATCTCATCCTTGAGTCGCTTTGGATGTCGATATGGTGTGACCATGATAGGTTTAGCACCTTCCTCCAGCTCAATAATATGCTCAATGCCTCTGTCTGGTGGCCTGCCTGGTGGAATCTCACTGAATACCTTTTCATACTTAATCCTCAACTTCTGAATATCAGGATGATATTCCGCCTTATGTTGCTCCTCCTGTGTAGGTATCAAAGTACAAACTGCTGCCCACTCTATATCATTATGCCTAGTTAATCTCTCCAGCCACCTAAATGAGATAGTCCTGATGTCTCCATTACGGATAGCCTTTAGTACATGAGTCCTACCATTCATTTCGAATTGTATCTCCATATCCTCTAATCTTAGGGTAACCACCTTCAATGAATGTAGCCACTGCATTCCAAGTACTATGTCCATGTCACCCATGTTGACCACATGATAGTCCGCCTTAAACTCATAGTTGTTCAAGCGCAAAGGTAAGTCTCGTACCATCCTGTCACAACGAAGAGTGTATCCATCAGCTACCTTGACTCTTAGTCCCTCGAATTCCTCAGTAATGAGTCCACGCTTCTCTACGAATCGTGCATCAATGAAATTATGCGTGGCACTTGTGTCCAACAATGTAATAACCTTCTGTCCAGCCAAGACTCCCCGAAGTCTGAAAGATCCCTCTCTCTGGATACTAGACAGTCGTGCTTCCTGTAAATGTAGCTCTGTTTCCTGCCTTTGCCCTGCACTGTCTATCTCCTGCTCTCCCTCTGCTTCATCAGGATCCTCATCATGATGTTCTGAACCATCTGAATCTGAGCCTTCGTAATAAGCCCACATTGCCCGGTTGGCCTTCCCTTTTGGCCTCAGAGGACAGTCATGGCCGTACTCATACGGGCCTTTGCAATAGAAGCATAGCTTCTTCCTACGCAAGTCATTAAGTGTCTCCTTGTCCAGCCTCTTACTTTCTTCCTTAGGTAGCTGTGCCTCTCTATGAAAGGGTTTCCTGTCCTTATCTTTTCCTGAAGGGAAACTCTTTGCCTGAAATTTATTTTTAGAAGCTGAAGAGGAATCCATGTCACGAGCTTTCTTAATGGCTTCCTGTAAAGTGGGAGGGTTGAGAGCTTTAATCCACCCTCTCAACGGATCAACTAACCCATCCATAAATAAAACCAATAGCCTTCGTTCAGATACATCTGTTACTAACACTGCAAGTTTCTGAAACTCTGAAATGTATGTTTCCAATGAGCCCCACTGTTTAAGCTGGGCTAATTCCTTGAAATGGAGTTCTGGATCTTTCTTATCAAAACGTTCAATCAGTCTCTCCGTAAACTCCACATATGAGGTAATGTGTGCATGACCCATAGTGATCATACCATGATGCCACCATTCGTGTGCTAACCCATCCAGGTGAATTGCTGCATACTTAATAGCTTCTTCCTCAGACATAGGGTTCAATTGAAAGTATGTGTCAAGCTTTTGAACCCAAGCTCTTGCTATAGACTTCCCCGAGCCATCATAATATGGTAACTGTAGTTTGCCTACTTTCTTTCGTAGCTCATAGTTCTGAGTCCTGTCTTGTCCACGGGGCATATGCTTCATCCGCACATCCATATACTCTCTAAAGGTGATTGCAGCTGTAAAATTTGGACCTCCTGCTTCCCAATCTCTCCTTAGCTGATCCTGTATGTCAGTGATCTGGGGTTCTGGTACCGGCTGCTCTGGAGCTCTAGGAAGGAACGTAGGAATCATAGGCCTCGAACTCACTGTCCTAGCTTGCTGGGGGGCATGACCGAAATTGTTCCCAATTCGTTCGCCTCCATTATGTATCTCATCCTGATTATTCTCATTCTGATTGTGACCATTTTGATTATTTCCTCCACCTATGTTAGCGTTCAACCCCATTTGTCGAGCCATCATCTGCATCATAAGCTTCATTCTCTGGTTCTGTTCCTGTGCTCTCTGTTCTGCTAATCGCTGTCCCTGTGCCAAAGTGTCTAATAACTGTAAAAATCTCTCCTCTCGCTGATCTGGACCAATATTCCCACCTCTATCCATATTGTAGTCGTAGTCTTGATCAAAGAATACCTCCCCTGTGTCAGTATGACTGGATTCTATGTCCACCTGGATAGACGAGCTAGACTGTTCGTTCTGCAGGTCTGAAATCCTATCTTGTCTTGCTTTGGTATTGCGGAAATTATAAGGCCTTTGTCGCATGCTCTAATTTTAGTGTTTTGACATTTCGTCAAACACTTTCCCTCCTATCCAGCTGTTCCAAATTCCCTATAAGACCTCCACAGGATGGCAGGACTTATAGCTCTGATACCACTGTAATGGCCCTCTCTATAAAGGCCACAGAAACCCTCAAACTGAACTTAGGAATTTTGTCAAACACTTGGCGTGTAACAGTAACAATATTCAGAATATGGTAATTTCAGATTTGATACTTTCAGAATATAATCACAGAATTACAATATATATAAAGCCATTGAACTATATTTCAATTACAATGCAATAAATTCTGAAATTATTTTATTACCAATTCTGGACTGATTATTACAATGACTGTATGATAGCAAATTTACCCAAAAATTGACATATATTTCAGAATGCAAGAACCTGGTTTGAAGAACTATGGAAGAACACCACGTTTTGCTGCAGATCGTTGATGAAGACCTCCAACTGCACCCCCAAACTGTCCTTAATTTGCTGTTGCTGCCCAAACTAGCAAGGCCGTACCAGGCCGTACCTGTACGGCTGCTGAAATAAAATAATATTAGGGTTTTGGGACCCCCAAATGCAAGGAAAATGGACACCTAGGGTTAGGTAGTAACCCTGTAAAACCATAAAAAATAACTCCAAGGGGTTGAGGAGATATGAGCAATTATGTGGTTCCGAACCCTGCTTTGCCAATTCTGAAAATGCACTTATTCTGTCTTCAAACTCTTGTCAAATGCTTCTCCAATGATAGGGCAAATTTGAAATCCTTATTCCAACCAAAAACAAACCCTAACAATGAATTCTCAATAAGCTCCAATGAGATGGTTGAATTACCAACTCCAATTATGCAACAATTCAGGTGATATTTCACACCCTCAAAGTCGCCAATCCAAGGGAGTGATTCGTTCCCAAAGATCGAATAATTTGCAGATCCAAAGTCCACAAATGTCTTCACAATGAAGAAGTAGAAGAGTTCTCCAATCCAAGCATGTCCAAATGAGAGGCCCAACCCTCTATTTATTCACTTTTCTAAGAAGTTGCTAGAACTTCTAGAAACATCCTTTATAATTTCTCATTATAATGCACTTTTTTATAATAAAGTAATTTTATAAAATAAAAAGTGCAACTCAAATTAAAATTATAACATGTGGGCCCCAATATCACATAATGATAAAATATAACCTCTTAACACTTCTTCAAGAGTAAGATATGACTATCTGATCCGCAGAATTGACTCTCTTTCCACACCATTTGCCTACAAGAGTCTGGAATAGGCAAATCCATGATCAATGCCATGTCGAACTAAAGAGGGGACATTACAGAAAACTGGTCAGAGTTTGGCCTTCTATGGTTCGTAATCCTCCAGGATATCACCTGGATGTACATTAGGATGTATCCAAAGCCTGGTATAGAGTTCATAGAACCACCAAAGCCACTAGAAAACAATATATTATTATGTTTTTCAATTTTGGCAGTAGTCCTGTTACAAGTTGTCATCTAAGGTACTGTATATAGTTTTTATTAGTAAAGTAAGGCACCATGTACTTCTAGGTACATTCAAAGATTAATTTTGGGTATTTTGTCAAACTGCAATTCACAGGCAAATATTGCAGTGCTTCTGGAAAGCTGGGCCTTTCTGGCTAAATCATTGATTTCAGCATTATAAATCTGTTTCTTAATAATGTGTATTTTTCAAAATATCCAATTTGTACTTGTCTACTACAATTGACCCTATACAATTAGATCTAAAAAGGGAAAGCACATTGGACCGTTGAATCAACAGTAGCAGCACCCGATGAACATTATACTTAATACAGTCAACACAATGAAGCAGTCGATTATCACAGTCAACCAAACTTGCAACAAGAAATATAAGAATTTCACTGTAATATCAGATATTAAAACTGTATGCTCAGGTTGAACCAATGACTTATAAAGTCATGAGGGCATGAACAAAACGTTTTACTAAGGAGATGACTTTTCTCAGCATTTTAGCCATGAAATAAGAATTAGCATATATTATTGAGTCAGCATATACAGCCACCGAAATGTAAGAAAAAAAGAAAGAAAAGATACGTCCAAGCAGTAAACACGTAGTGGGTAATCGATGGAGAAAGGAAACAAAAGATAGGCTATGGATAATTTCGTGGACCTTTAAAAGGTAGTGCATAACACAATTGATTATAAAAGAGGAGTGAAAAGGATCGAACAATTAGAAGAGTTCAAAAAAAAGGAAACATGAACACCTTGGAAATAAGCAGCAATAATATGTAACTTTCAGATTCCTATTCATTTTCTAATAATACAGAGTTTATATATATATTTGTATTCATGATCAGTACACTAACTATTATAAGGGGCAGAGTATTACGTACTTCCAATCAACCTATGTAGCTAGAAAGAAGATCCACAACTGTTTGTAGAGGTAAAAACATGTTCTCTAGAAATTATTGCTTCGTTGAGATAATCAAACCAAACAAGGGAATACCCTGAACATTTAAAAATCAGCTATTTAGAGTGCTGGAGTTAGAATCAAATCAGGAAAAACTTCTCATGCTTTCAATCACAAAATACATATCAACACATCAGCTTAAAGAATATAAGAGACAGAATATAATTGAGGGTTACTTCAGACTTCTATGCAACTATGTCTACGAAACAAATAAAATAGAAACTCAGACATTTATTAATAAAGACAACACCCTTATCCATTCTTAACTCTACCCAAATCTTCATATCTGAGATTTATAACTTAAAACATTATTGCCAGTAATGCTCCAGATGTAGATTATCATAAAAATCATAGCAGAGATGGATTATTATGCTGATTTACTCTACGTGTAAGATGTACAGTTTAGATCATTGGGAAGATACCTAATCAGATTCATAGCATTGTCCTTACCATTATTACTATTATTATAACTACACATTAAATAACATGAACATTCAAGAGATATCATAGCTTGATTCATTGGAACACTCAAAAATTCAAGGAAGGAAACCTATTCTCATTAATTTTACAAGCTACTATCATAAAACTTATAGTATCTAGGCCAAAATATTATAATACTGATAACATATATTAGTATTGTGCCTAGTTTGATTTTTACACACCATTGATGTTGGACTGTTGAAAGGCTTTCTGAGTCATCAGAAAAGTATTATTGTCTGAGATAAGTAATCTCTGATATTATTAAAAATTTTGTCTACTGTAATGATTTTCGAAGACCTTTTTAATAAAATTCTTTTCTTCCAGGCTTTCCCCTTTGGGGGTATTAACATCAAGATTTTTCTCAATTTTCTATGTCATTTTCAGTCATATATTCTATTTGCTATAGTGTTTTAGATTTATGTTAATGGTGTATGTTCATGTCAGTTCATCTTTTTACATATCACTATTTATTCTTGATATCTTTTACAATATTTTTGTTTGAACATGAATTTGATAAAAGCATGTGAACTTAAAGAAAATTGACGTGAAAGTGAATAGTACAGTTAACGACATCATTTTCAAAATTCTATGATATGGAAGCATCAAAGATAATGATACTCGTGAGGAACAAATCTAACAGAATAGATGTGTGAATATACAGTCACTAAACTGAAATGACATTTTAATTGAACATTGGAAAGACATGTATCAAAATGCCACAAAGTGGGTCCTTCAACATACAAGAATGAAAAACAATCAATTGTATGGTTTCCACAGAGAATATGTTTACATCTGAGAACGAGGCATGGTGTAAGCTAGTTACATTTAGGCAAATTTCATTTCATTACAAAGCAATACAAGAGCTCCATTTTTTTTGGGTCTTCAAGTTGGTTAGCTCCACAAGTATTTCCATTACCGCCTCCATTTCTAACATATCCAATTTGTTCGATGAGTCCTAGAGAGAAAGGTTTTAGTTGTGGATATACGACATCTAAAATACGAAAAAATCTGTTCACAGTGATTTGTATATCTATAAAGGTGCTAGAAGACTCCAAAGGAATTATCGAAGCCAATCATTATAGACGCACTACATTGGAGCCCGATGTCCTTTGTTTTGTTTTCCAACATAAGATCATGATGCATGCTCTACAAATGAATCAAAATTATATACAGAAGTTGGGTTTATTTCTATTGAAGATGGTGAATGGGATATCTCAGAGTACCCATGCAAACAATGAAAAGGGACAATAATAAGGAAGGAATAACTCGTGCACACTATACAGAAATGAAGAAACCACCATTGATAATAACCAAGGTGGATTTCAGAATAAAAGACCCAATGTTTAAAAACTATTCATCTATAGGGCAAGTTGACAGTTTGAAACCCGATACTTAGAAATGTTCCCTCTTTTTGATTCAGCAAAACATTAGGGTACATAATTTTGTAATTTCATTTCATCATTTTAATACGAAAGGAATTGCATGTTTATCTTGCCAGGCAGTAATATCTGCTTTGTCTGGAAGTATTTCTTTTAGATAAAAACTTGTGTGCAACTATGTGTGCTTCCTAGTTCATTATTTGTATTATATTGCCAAGAAAAACTTATGATGATGTATGCATAAGGATTTTAGAAAAAATGTTAAGACTTGAAATATATTTTGTGTGCTATAGGAAAGAGCAGATTCATCTGTGAAAGAAACAGAAACAGAAAAGATAGCTTCGTTGTGTAGGCTTTGCCATTTATTCATAAGTGGATACCATGCTCATTCCCTATGGTCATGTATTGTGCCAAAGATGATGTTCTGTTGTAACAATATCATATTCAAGAAGGATTAAAATCATTAAGGGAAAAAAATAGTAGAGATTGAATCCAAAAAAAATAGATGATTTCCATTATAACATAAGTTTCCTTACTATTCACATCATGACCACTTCCAGCAGACATGTTACTCACCACAAGTACCATCACTCACCACTTGATTAAAGTCTAAACCATTAAAATATGACTTAACATGAAGTGAGAAGATTATAGAAACACGAACAATAATATCCAAAACAATGTTTCAAAAGCCACTCACCTGTTGATCTTGTCGCCTTAATCTTTTCTCAATTTTGGTTATTCTAGGTACTAAGAAAAAGGAGAGCATGCATCCTGATAAAGGTAGCATTTCTTCTTAAAAAGTTATCAAACATCCTTCTCCCCGGGACAATTCAACATTTAAGTTTTAGAACTGAATATGGGAAATAGCAGAGTCTAAAGACGAGCTCTCTGAGTGACTAGAGTTTGGGGATTCCAAAGAGAAGCCTAGTGTTTAAATCTACATAACACATGATGAACTATTGAATTTAAGCTTCTTGATACCACTGTCCCACTGCTATGGCACACTGGCATCTTCCATGAGTAGATAGATGAAGGCTAGAATGACCGCCATGAGCAATTGATCAAGTATTTATGCAGTACTTGTGGTTGTTGCCTAGATTAACCACTCCCCTTTCAAAAGCTTCATCTCCAACACCAGATCTTCCATTTTCTTTTGTATTTTATTTTACTATTCATTTATGAAAGTTAATGGGCAAGTCCGCGGGGTAATATGTGTGACTGTTGGCCAAAACTATTATCATGGTGGGCAGCGTTTTGAATTTCAGAGGCTATTTTCCGGTTAGAGTCCTTCAAAATCATGGGAAGACAATTATTTTTAGCTTAAGAAGGGCTTTAAGCATGCAGGTAAAATGGGTTTGTATTTGGGCTTCAAAGTGGGAAATATGTTGAGGATTTATTTAGGGAATTTGAATGGCACTGGGGTCATGCATATGGGCCAAGATCAGATTTTTATTCGAAAACTGAATCTACAAGCCCAATTGATCCATTACTTGCTTGAAGGCAATCAAAGTCTGTGTGCCAATCATCGGTCCCCCTAAGGGTTTATACCCCAACCTACGCATCCCCCAAAAGTTGCAGGAGCAGCCTGAAAAGCTATATCCAATTACCCATTCTCTACATGGAAGGTAAATCAGAAAGTAGCTCCTAGAATTTGTATTTTGTTTCAGTTTTGGTATGTTTTGGCCTTACCTACAATGAATTGTAGTGGGCAACTTGAATTCGAAGTCTGCGCAGATACATCCCTTCCTAACAAAAGCATGTCAACAAACTGCCAATATTGAGATCATCGTGGGTTGATTTGACATTGTTAAGTACCAAGGGAAGGTGGAATACCTTCAATAGTAATGTGGGTTTCCTTATAATGTTTCAACTTTCTTAAATTTCATACCATTATAAAAATAGCATATTATTATTGTGTTGATTTGACATTGTTAAGTACCAAGCGAAGGTGAATATCTTCAATGGTAATACATGGGTTTCCTTATAATATTCCAACATTCTTAAATTTCATACTATCATAGAAATAGCATATTATTATTGTGAGACTAGGTGAACAAATTGTTGAATAGCATCCATCACAACACCGATTGGAAAATACACAAACGGGAATAGAGAGAGCATATTACGAGGTAATTGGTAAATACTTGCTTGTTATTAACAGAGACCGAGAGGTCAATTTATACAAAAGAATGAGACGATGTGTCCTTAGGAAACGATCGTAAAGAATAGAAAATATTCTATTCCAGAGAAAGCAAAAAACAAAAAGGAAACTAAAGCTAAAGATATTTACAAGATAACCATTAACTAATAATAGACGTCTTATCTATTATTGTAATACCCTCCCTTAATGGTTAATCTATCGAACGCACCAAGCTGTCCTCTGAATTTGACAAACTTATCAGGACCAAGAGGCTTGGTGAGAATGTCTGTAGTTTGATCTGTGGTAGGAACATACTGCAGATCTATAGTCCCATTTTCAACCAGCTGTCGTATGTAATGACAATGAACATCCACATGCTTGGTTCGTTCATGGAAGACTGGATTCCGTGCTAACTTGATAACGCCTTCGTTATCAACAAACAGAGTAGTCGGTCTTGCTGGTGACATCTGCATATCCCCAAGCATCCGACGAAGCCAGACAGCTTCACATCCTGCCTTAACAGTCCCTCTGTATTCAACATCTGTAGAAGAGAGAGAAACTGCCTGCTGCTTCTTGCTGGTCCATGTGACTGCACCGGATCCCAAACTGAACACATATCCAGATGTTGACTTTTTATCATCAACAGAGCCTGCCCAATCTAAATCTGTGAACCCACTGAGTTTAGGATTAGAACTCCGAGAATACAGAAGTCCATAATCAGAAGTGCCCTTCACATAACGAAGCACACACTTTGCTGCCATCCAATGATCAGCCTTAGGAGCTGTCATAAAGCGTGAAATATAGCTGACTGCGAAGCTGATATCAGGCCTAGTAGCAGATAGGTAGATGAGGCTGCCTACTAGTTGCATATACGCAGTATCATCAACGGAAGGAGAATCAGACTTGGCTGATAACTTGAGACCTTTCTCCATAGGTGTAGATGTAGGTTTGCAATCCTGCATTCGGAATTTGTCTAACAAGGCCCTGGCATATTTGGACTGAGAGATGAATATACCAGAAGACTGTTGCCAAACTTCAACACCTAAGCAATAATGCATGAGCCCAAGGTCAGTCATATCAAAGGACTGGCATAAGTGTTGTTTGATTCCCTGAATCAAAGATGCCGAACTGCCAGTGATGATCAGATCATCCACATAGATAACCAGAAGGATGATGTCATTGTCAGTAGTCTTGATGTACAGATTTGAGTCTAAAGAACTCCTTTTGAAGCCTTGATCACTGAGGTACGTATCAATCTTGATGTACCATGCCCGAGGGGCCTGCTTCAAACCATAGAGAGCTTTTACCAATCTGAGAACCTGATGGTCTTTACCAGCAACCTTGAAACCAGGAGGCTGCATCATGTAGACCTCTTCATGGAGATCACCATTCAGGAAAGCACTCTTTACATCCATCTGATGGACCTTCCAGCCAAACTGTGCTGCCATGGCTAGGACTAATCTGATGGTGCTCATCTTTGTAGTAGGAGCAAAGGTCTCCTCATAATCAATGCCTTGACGCTGAGAAAAGCCTTTTGCCACTAAACGAGCTTTGTACTTATCCAAAGTACCATCTGATTTGTATTTGATTTTGTAGACCCATTTGCAGCTAATGGGTTTCTTCCCTGGGCGAAGATCAGAAAGGACCCAAGTGTTGTTCTTCAGCAAGCTCTGGTGTTCAAATTGCATGGCCTGTTCCCACTCTGGCATTCCTTTAGCCTCGGAATATGTTTGAGGTTCAAACACACTGTGAATGTTGGCCATAAGAGCAAAGTTAACAGAATCTGTAGGTTTGCTCTTTTTCCGAGCAGTTCTCCCATCAATGAGCTCATCATCATGAAGATCAGCAAGTGTCTTAGCCCACCACTTAGGTCGGAGAGGAGAATGACCAACAATAGTACTAGGAGATGCTTGATCAGCAGGATCCTGATCAGAAGAATCTGGATCAAACTCAGGTGAAGCATCTTCAAAACGAGGTGATCCTGCAAGAGAAGCCGAAGGTGGCTGTACAGGTATCACTGGCAGGACTGGAGCTGTAGGAGCTACTGGAGCCCTCCCATCAGGTGGACCTAATGGAAGCCGAACTCCCAAATCATGAACCTGCATAGGCCGATCTGTTGGATCAGGAACAGGAGAAACAGGCATGAATGGTCCTCGCTGCTCATCAAAGACTACATCGCGGCTGTATATGAGACAAGATGTCTCAACATCAATAAGGCGGTAGGCTTTGTGAAGACTGCTATATCCAGCAAGCATCAGTTTCTGACTCTTGGCATCCAACTTGGTGCGTGAAGCATCAGGGATCCAAACAAAAGCAAGAGAGCCAAAAACCTTCAGGTGACTGATTCTGGGCTTGCGACTTGACCAGGCCTCTTCTGGAGTTTTACCTTTGATCGCCACTATGGGTGACCGGTTCAACAAATAAACTGCAATGTTAACTGCTTCTGCCCAAAAACACTTCGGAACATGTCTGTGTTCGAGCATGGAACGAGCCATCTCGGTGATTGTCCTGTTCCGACGTTCAACTACACTGTTCTGTTGTGGCGTGTGGGGTGTGGTGAACTGGCGTTGGATGCCATGTGTATCCAAGAAGCTGGAGAAAACATTAGAACAAAATTCCCCCCCATTGTCTGATCTAAGAGTAATAATAGATTTCCCAGACTCTTTTTCAACTAAGGGTTTAAACTTCTGAAATACAGTAAATGCATCGGATTTCTTTTTAAGGAAATACACCCACATTTTTCTATTGAAATCATCTACAAACAACAAAAAATACCTGTACCCAAGAACAGAAAGAGTGGCCATAGGGCCGCAGATATCAGCATGAACAAGCTGAAGTACTTGAGAAGCTCGCCAAGAATTGCCACTGGGAAAAGGTGTGCGATGTTGCTTCCCAGCCTGACATGCGTCACAAACTCCAAGGTGTTGGGTTTGAATCTTTGGCAAACCAAGAACAAGCTCATCCCGAGCAAGTTGTCAGAGATAATGCACATTTAAGTGCCCATATTGCTGATGCCATAGTGTGCTAATGGAAGATTGCCGAGCAGCCATAGCTAAGTCTTGAGAATCACCAGAATCAGTAAGTCTGAAAAGACCATGATCCTCAAGACCAACTGCAACAGTAGACTTAGTCGCCTGATCAGTGATGGTGCACTGATGTGAACTGAAGGTGACTGCCAAGTGTGGAGAATGTCGCAGCAACTGACTGACCGAGAGTAGATTTAATTCCATCCCTGGAACGTAGTACACATCAAGGAATATGAGCTTCCTCCCAACAAACTGAATTTGAATGTTGCCTTTACCAACAACTGTCTACTCTTCTCCACCACCAAAGATAACAGAATCTGAATAAGGCCGGTAGTCAGTAAACCAGTCTCTGCGGTGAGTGAAATGTCGAGAGGCACCCGAATCAATGTACCAGGCAGATGACTACACATGATCTGCGGGTCTTTTAGCCATGAAGGCGTAAAAAGCAGATTCCGCCTGCTCAGTGTGCTCTGCACTATTCGCTTTGGGTTGCGAACCTGATTGCTTAGACTGGGCAGCTAAGCGTTTTCGATATGCAACCTTCATGTGACCATACTTGTGGCAATAGTTGCATTGAATGTTCTTCTTTTTGGTACGATCGGATGCTGGAGCAGAAGACTTCTCCTGAGATGGTTGCTGAAACTTGCCCTTATCCTTCTGAAAGGATTTCACAGCAAAGGCTTGCTCAGTGGAGGTGGAACTGGAGCTGCTACCGAACTGTTGTTTCCACTGATCTTGCTGAAGTAGCAGGGTGCAGAGATCAGTGAACTTTAGATCAACACCAGTAGATGTGATGTTGAGAGTCTCGATAAAATGCTCATAGGAATTTGGTAAACTCCGAAGAGTGATCACCACAATATCCTCTTCCTCCATCTTGCGACCGATGGCAAGTAACTGATCACGGATTTCCTGAATCCGATTCAGGTGTGCCTGGAGCGAGGTGCGCTCATCCATGACAATAGAAAACAGAGTGTTTTTCAGAAAGAAGGCTCTGCTCTTATCGGAAGTCTCATGAAGACCTTTGAGATGTGTCCAGATTTCGGCCGCTGTCTTGCCGGATGGAATCTGAGAAAGTTGGTCATCAGCTACGGAGAGTTTGAGAAGCATTACTGCCTCTCGATTGTTCAGATCCCATGTATCTTGATCAGGACCCGGAGAAGTCGGACTCTGCTTAACACCCAAAACAAGTTGATCGGTGTTTCGATATTCGAAGATTGCGATGATGCGCTGCTTCCAGGTTCCATAATTGCGACCATTGAATTTGGAATTATGCTCGAGCAGAATATTTGTCAGAGATGCCATAGCACGTTTTTCAATGAAAACAGTGAAAATCTGTGAAGACACGTTCTTTGAGGCAAAAATACGGAAGACCCAGAAGAATCAGAGAATGACCCAGAAGAGAGCTCGAAAAACCCAAAAGGAATGTGCTGTCGTTTTTTGAATCTGCTAGCTCCAAAATCGAGGCACAAAAATCGAGGCACCCAAAAAAATGGACGACAACCCAGTTGAGCTCTCGAAAAACCCACCAAGAATTTGCAAAAAAAAAAAAAAAATCGACCCCAAAAATTAGGGTTTCAAAAAAAAACGGCCTTAGCTGAAAAAAGCTTGAAAAAACTTCAGATTCCTTCATAAAAAATGGTAGAATCTGCTTCCCAGAGCACGATGACAGACTGAGACGGCTATGAGCATGAAGATTTGATACAAAAACATGCAGATTTTCACCCCAAAAACGCGCAGGCTGAAGATGCGAAAATGGAGTGTAAAAAAAAAAAACACGATTTGCAGAGGATGTTAGGCAAAAGAAATCGCGATTTTCAGATACCAGCTAAGAATGGTACAAAACGACCACGATTTTCATGCAATTTGTAGACCTGAGTTCAGAATTTCTCTAGACAGAAAAACCTAGGCGGGTTTTTGGAGAAAATAGCTGAAATAATTTTGGAAAAATTTAAACAAATAATTTCAAGAAGAAATTATAAATTTTAACAAAAAAATTTAAGCATTTAGCTCTGATACCATATTACGAGGTAATTGGTAAATACTTGCTTGTTATTAACAGAGACCGAGAGGTCAATTTATACAAAAGAATGAGACGATGTTTCCTTAGGAAACGATCGTAAAGAATAGAAACATTCTATTCCAGAGAAAGCAAAAAACGAAAGCAAACTAAAGCTAAAGATATTTACAAGATAACCATTAACTAATAATAGACGTCTTATCTATTATTGTAATAGAGCATCCAGAAAGAGAGAAGATACAAGAGCTAGAAAAGCGTGAAACAAAGGAATAAAGGAAGTTGCAAAAGGGCTTAGCAAGACTGTGTAGAGAAAGAGTTCAGGCTTGAATTTTTTGTTCTACGAATAGCTTGGTGGTTTGTCAAAAAATAGTTAGAAGGGCTTGAGAGGCCAATGACATGTTACAAGGGCTTGAGAGGCCAATGACAATGTAACACCCAAACAATAATAAAGAAATCCAAGGAGACAACACTAATCAAAATGTAGAATCCACGAGAACAGAAAAGTTTGGGGACAAGCAACAATGCTGATACACATGCCAAAGAAAGTGACCTCATGGTTCAAGAACCTAAAATGAAAACTACCTACTAAGGACCTCCATGATACATAGAGAACCATCAGACTTTAAGAGCATAATAGTATAGAATGGGCCCCCTCCACTTTGTCTATGGTTGTGATAAGTGATACTTCAACGAGGCATGTGGGAAGAGACCGACAAATTACAAAACCTACTGGAAGCTGACTGTCCACACGACTCATGAGGAGGATCCCTACCCCCAGCTACTACTGCTAAATGGGGTCAGAAGGAGAATGAAATCCAGCTACTATTGTGAGTATTATTCACGGATTTTGCTACCCACCAAGCTTTGTAGTTAAGGTTTTATCACAGGCCTACATAAGTTTATCCCTCAGCTTGGTGGCTAAACCATTAGCTCAGCGGTTTCGTTTATGGCATAGTTGAACATGTGACTCTAATCCCCTGTTCCAATCTCCTTTGGCCTCTTTGTCAGATGGCCATTTCATGCCCTGGACAATATCGGGGCTCTACTGCTCAATGTTCTTTAGTACCGCTAGTGTGTAGTAGTGATACTTTGTGAATTGTAACCAGAATATGTAGCGCCTTTAACCCACCGTGCTCTTGTAATGCTCTCAGATTGAGATGGTCACTGGACGTTCTTGGCATTGTGTCATTAAAATGAGACATTGGATTGTTATTCAATTTATTTATCCATAGGTACGAGTTTTGAATTTTTGCGTACAATTCATAGATTTCAAAGTTAACAATATCGTGCAATCTCTTTCTCCCTCTCTCTCACACATAAAAGAAGTAAAAGGGGATTAAGTGACAACTTAAATGTAGAAGTGTGAAAAAAATAGAAATTGGAACTTTTATAATGATTAATTTTTTAAAATAAAATTATGTGTTAGAAATTGGAACTTTTATAATGATTAATTTTTTAAAATAAAATTATGTGTTCAAAATTAAGCTACATAAATATCGGTTGTGCAGTTAAAAGAATCTATTGTTAAGAAACAATAATGAAGTCAAATTTGTATAATGTTAACTTATATCATCATTTGATGGAAGATAATAAGAAGTAGTGGAAGGTATTGTTCATTATTCACTTATATCATCATTTGATAGGAGATAATAGAAAGGAGTGGAAGATATTGTTCATTAAAAGAACCTTAAAAACTTCAAAGTCTCTTTCTTTGTAAGAGAGACGGTGTAAGTTCAAGCATTGATAAACTTCTAAGGAATTACATCAATATACAATGTATTGTGTCTTATTTAGATAGGCTTGAAATGCATGATGAATATTAGGAGCATTGTGTTGTGCATAATATTCATCATAATACATTTTCATTTGGAAAGTATAAAATCTACATAAATTTACATAGGTTGCATGAAACTCATGTACAATCTCTTCCATTGTGCTAACTTCAAACTCTTTGATATCACATGTATGATCACTGGGTACTTTTAATTGTTCAACATCTTGATGACAACTAATAGAAATGCAACATGCAACATGCAACATTCTGGATGCTTATTATATTAGGCCCATTCCAATTCATGGGCAATTTATGGTGTTGGAGGATTGACTTTCAAATTCTGACTTGAAATATCAATCATCTAATATGGTTGTCAATGATTTTCGAGGACCTAAAAAATAAAGAAAAATATTAAATCTAAAGAAGAAACTTGCAAACAATATTTACAATTGTTGTTCTCCTTGTGAGAAGATTCTTTTTAGCACTAGTGATGATGGTTGTTTATTCAAATAATGCTATCAAGTAAAAATTTGAACTAAATATTATTCTTACATAAATGAGTCAATATATAGCATAATGTTTCTTTTAATGTAAATCCTAATACAAAAAAAAGAAACTTTTCTAAATAAAAGTAGAGAGAAGAATGCATTCAAAACCAACTCTATATTAAAGATAAAGAAGAAATACTAATACATTAAAAAATGCTTTAGATTATAGAAAATGATTTTTTTAATAATAACATATTAGTAATGAGTAAGTTGTGTACTTAAAAAAAATACCAAAGCTAATGTTTCTAAAAACTATATATTTCTTTATGTAATAATCTAATGTAGAAAAAAGACATTGAAAAATGTTGGACTTTGTTAGAAAGTAAAGTCTGCCAAGATATGAGAGGGGTAGATGAATCAGTTATGCTCTTAAAATAACTCTCAATATCTTTATTAATTTTGAAACATGTCAATAGTAGATGCAACAACCATTGAAAGATAACCATGCACAGTAACACCAAATATGTTAACTAGGAAACCCTTGATCAGAGGGAAAACCCTAGTGGGGATGGTACCCACAAAATGATGTATTAATATAAAAGTTCCTTGTTAAGAGTCAATGGAATACAATCAACATATGAGTCACTATTAGGAGACTTTGAATCCCTATTAGGATATTCCAACCCTGTTAGGAGTTGAAAGGATGACTATTGAACCCACTATCCAAATAGCCTCATTGAACCCACTATCCAAATAGCCTCGGTACTATTCCTTCTGAATAATGCAATGTGAAACAACAACTATCCAACTAGAAACTTATCTTGACAAATACACTTCCTTGTAAGCTCACTACATCTTAATCGCACCAAACTCTTTGGTTTGATGTGTATTTTCAAATGGCCAAACTATTACTTGGATTCAATAATTGTATGTGTAACATTTTAATGCAAATAAATTGCTTTAACTAGTTTAAGAGTCTCATACTGTAAAATGAATAAATAGCTAGTAAAATTCCCAATCTTTTTCTTAGACATATATAACTTCTGAGTAAAATGATTTAGTTGCAGCCATCCCAATTGTATTAGAGGACAAGAATAAAAAATGACATAAGCCACATTTTGCATTTTACAAAAGAGAACAATAAAAGGCTATACTACTTAATAACAAAATTCACAATTTAGAATTTCATATTAGATTTCCTTTTAAAATTTCAAACTGAATATCCACAAGTATTTAATACTCCAACCAATATGTTCAACCACTTAAGCATTAAAATTAATCATTTGAAATAAATGTATTTTTAATACATTTCTCAATCTTTGCCATTCTTAAATTTCATAACCACTTAACTACTATAAAAAAAAATATCATAAAGATATTATGTAAAATTATTATTAATTATTAAATAAAATTCTCAATCTGTTTTTTATAGCTTATATTCACACTCTCAAAAGGCATCTTATTATTTTGAAATGATATGATCTATAAATATATAAATTAAAGGAAAACCATATTTTTTTCCCAATATTATTGTTGCTTATTCAAATATTTTGAATTATTAGAACAAGAGAATAAAGAATAACAGCAACAACAAATGCATCACTAACTACAAAAGACTAAAACTGATCTGAATAAAATGAAAATTAAGAAAAAGAAGCACCTCACTTAGACCGCTTAAACATTACACACTAAAATTGACTTATTTTTTACAAAATTAATTTTCTCCTAGCATGGAAAGTTTACCCAAGACGAAAGATAGTATTAAATTTGATAATACCATCCAGTCCACTGGAGCTTTGGAGAGAAATGATAGCATAACCACGAGCATACCTAAACTTTCCTGTTCCTCCCACCACAGCCACCTCTTTCTCAGAGCTCTGCATGAATTGATCTGTTCCTTGCAATTGAAGTGTGCTCCCATTATATTCCTTCTTCTCAAAAACAACAGACAACCCAAAGAAAATGGCAACTCCATTCACATCCGAATTGGAATACAATCCTTTTGCCCTTCCCACAATAGTAGAAGAAGGATCAGGCTTTTCAGTCAGAAGATCATCAATAACCAGCACTGTTCCAAAACCCAACAAATTTGACGATGTCCCATTTACTCCTGCAACTATTGTAGCCGTTAAGTTGGGTTTACTCACAATGTCATGCATGTAGAACACTATATTCTTCTCTTCTCCAAGGCACCAACAACATGAAGACATAAGGGCAAGGAATACAAGGCCAATGAAAGGCTTTTGTGAAGTCATTGTAGAGCACTTCAGAGGCTTTATGAGTAAAAAACCAATACAACTAAGAATACTTATGATACTACTCCCTAGGAATACTTATACCACTCAGATTATAATACTATATTCTTCCTTTGTCACAGTTCAATACCCGTCATATTCAACGTCTCCATTGATTGAAGTGTGCTGAGCTAAGATCCAACGAAGCTACAGCTACCACATTTTGGCATGTTATAATGTAAATGAGCAATGTAGAAAGTGCAATCAAACAAATTGTCTTCGTTTTTAGGTCATATACATCTCTGCACGGCTCTTTAAACTATTTCATAATGATTTTCTTATGATTTTATGTTTAATGATTTTATGTTTGATCCACCCGGAATTTGGATTTGAGTGAGAGTTGTAGTCATCCACCAACCCATATAAACGTGATCCTTTATTTTATATGTATCAGATATTTAGGCCAGTTTGTTTTATGCTATTGCCGTTCAATTTGATCTTTTCTTGCTAGAAAATCCTACATTCAAGCCTCCCCTTCTATCAGATTCTTGTGCATTTTCTTGGTCTCCACCATGCGTGTAGAAATACTGATTGAGCTATCCGGCACGTGAATTACCTACAGATAGATTCGGCGTGCCTACTAAACTCGGCGTACCATACTGAAGTTCTCCAATTTCATTATTGCACGTATGGTCTAAAATGGCAATAGCGTATGCAAGACGATAGAAATCCTCGCCACCGTCTAATTTTTAACTTATGATTCGTCCGTCAAAATAATGGACGGGAACTTTTATATCTCCTACGCGCTTTTCAGACGTTTTCCTCAAGGCCCCGTTTGGTTGGGGAAGATGATTTTTTGACATAACCAGGTTATCTTATAACCAGGTTTTCGAAAACCTGATTTTGTGGTTTGGAAAGCCAATGGTCCGTTTGGTTGACACGGAAGATGAATATACTGTGGACCCCACAATATTATTAAAAAAATTGTCATAAAATTCAAAACCTGGTTTTAATTTCGAATTCCACCTTTTTATTGGAAGAAACTTCTTCCAATTTTTGACCAAAATTGGAAGATGAAATTGAAAACTAGCTTATAATTTTAACCAACCAAACACCAAATTTTTTTGCAAAACCTGGTTTTGCCTCTGATAACCCGGTTTTGGCCCTCATCTTCCAGCAACCAAACGGGGCCCAATCTAATTGTACACACGCGTGTGATGTGTTGGAAGTAAATGATAGCAAACCCATACTAACACTAATCCATAAAATCAGGACAGTTAATCGAATTCTACCCTCGTCTGTTTCCAGCGCTATTTTTCAAGCTGCCTTTTTTCTGGACGAGATTGGTAATGGGAAGGTGGAATGGTTTAAACATCACATATTATGTTTAATTTTTAAATCAAACGTGTTAAATAGCTAAATAATTAAAGTTGATTTTTTAAAGACGAGCAGTCGAACTTCCATATGTAAGATTTTACAATCAATCTGAATTTTTTTTTTTAAAAGATAAGAAAAAACAAAACTATTGACTTGAAATTTATATTCATTGATTACAATTTGCATAATAATGCAAAGTATATATAGAATAAAATCTTTAGATAATTTTAATGCAGTAGTTGGTGTTTAACTGATACATCAAATAGTTAACCAGTCGTTAGGAACAAAGATCTTTAGTTAGGGCTGTGAATCACTCTGACTTAACATTGCATTAGCAACTTCAATTTGGGCATGAGAAAAACAGATTATACGCAACGGAGATCCCAAATCAGTGGACAATGCATGAAAGATTGGAGTTTGACCCTGCATGAGAAAAATGAAGTTGGAATTATGCACCAACACCCCTCCTTAATTTTAACTTCGGAGAAAAGAAAATTTAGAGGAAAATAAAGAAGAAAGAGGGAAAACCTAGTGGGAATAAAGCCCCTCTCAAAATAGATGCTAATAAAGCAATAAAACTGCCATGCTACAATCTCTTTCACCTCGAGAAGATCTCCAAGAAAGTGAAATGGAAGAGAAGATAGATCCCTCCACAATGTATAGTCAATGATAAATACTTGAAACTAAGTGCAAAAGGTGGTCCATGATCTTCAAACAACATTCTTCCCTTTAGGAAGAAACAATGTTGAAGATGTATGAATCAAGTCTCCCCAACCCTGAATGGAATATGTAGAAAGAAATCTCAAAATGTATGACACCTTTGAAAACTGCTCCATGGTCTCCATGTAGATCTTGAAATAACTTGAATCTTTTAGAAATTGATGGATAACATAATCAAAAGATATATTTATCTCCTTAGAAGGCAAATAGATCTCCTCAAAATGTTGTGGAAATGTATTTGAACTCGTATCAATCTGTGAAGAATGACCATGTAGAGAAGGAAGAAGAGGAAATGAAGGCTCCCTCATAGTGACTGAAGAAGAATCACCTTCATCAAAGAGAAGATATATGAAATCAATACTGCCATCCAGATCTGAAATGAGAGATTCTACAAGCAAAAATGCTATGTTTGATAGAAATCTATCCCAATGAACTAAATCTAGAAGACACAAATGATCCTATTGCAAAGAAACATTGGAAGCTTTGGATGAAGCAACTCTAATCTCTGAAGAGACAACAGGAGCACTAAGGTTATTGATAAACTGATCATCCAAGAAGGATGTGTCCACACAAGATGAGGCAACTAAAATCATGGTATCACCCATCGAAGCTTAATTATCCAAGGAATCATCACTCTTAGATGAAGAACCGATGTTTCCATACAATTGTTGGATGATGGTCCAAGCAATGAAAGGGCACTCTGTGTGCTCTATATGATATAAAATATTCTTAAAAATAGTAAGACATATTAGTCCATAGACAATATCATTACCATTAAACCATATTATTTTTTGTTCATACTCACTTGGCTCAGAAATGTGTCCAAGGAGATAGGCATTAGATCTTGCTCAATTCAATGATCCTTTATCCCTTTTTCCCAAGACAAATAAATTTTTGAGATTACCTTGACAACAGATGGATGAAAATACATACTAGACATCATTGATCTCCCCCAAAATGAAATTTTATCTTAGTTTGTGATTAGAAATAGAAACACATTAACAACCCCTAGTCCAATGAACACAATTCATCTAAAAAAAACTCTGATCTACAATACCTACAACAAAAGTAATAATACTTCTTCTTCTAGCAAACTAGGATTTGATACCATGTAAGATTTTACAATAAATTTGAAAAATAAATAAAAAATCTTGTCAAAAGAAAAGCTACAAATTACAGAAATAGAAGAGAAAACAAAGCTATTGGTGTTTAATTGATACATCAAACAGTTAACCATTCTTAGGATCAAAGATCTTCAATTAGGGCTATGAATCAATCTAAATTAACATTGCATTAGCAACTTCAATTTGGGTATGAGAAAAATAGATTATACACAATGAAGGTCCCAAATCAATGGACAATGCATGAAAGATTGGAGTTTGACCCTACACGAGAAAATTGAAGTTGGAATTATGCATCCAAACCCCTCCTTAATTTTAATTTTGGAGAACACCGCCCCCCCCCCCCCCCCCCCCAAAAAAAATTAGATGCTAATAAAGCAATAAAACTATCATTCTACAATTTCTTTCATCCTGAGAAGATCTCCAAGAAAGTGAAATGGAAGAGAAGATAGATCCCTCCGCAATGTGTAGTCAATGGTAGATGCTTGAAATTGAGTGCAAAAGGTGGTCCATGGTCTTCGAACAACATTCTTCCCTTTAGGAAGAAACAAAGTTGAAGATGTATGAATCAAGTCTCCTCAATCTTGAAAGGAATATGTAGGAAGAAATCTCAAAATGTATGACATCTTTGAAAACTTCTCCATGGTCTCCATGTAGATCTTGAAATAACTTGAATCTTTTAAAAATTGATGGATAAAATAATCAAAAGATTCATTTATTTCCTCAGAAGGCAAATAGATCTCCCCAAAATGTTGTGAAAATGTATTCAAACTCGTATCTCTATGAAAAATGACCATGTAGAGAAGGAAGAAGAGGAACAGAAGAGAAAATAGAACTGTTGAATTAAAATCTATATTCATTGATTACAATCTACATAATAATGCAAGATATATATAAAATAAAATATTTAGACAATCCTAAATATAATGCAGTAGTTGGTGTTTTACTGATACATCAAATAGTTAACCAATCGTTATGATCAAAGATCCTTAGTTAGAGCTATGAATCACTCTGAATTAGCATTGCATTAGCAACTTATATTTGAGCATGAGAAAAATGGATTATACGCAGAAGAGATCCCAAATCAATGAACAGTCCATGAAAGATTGGAGTTTAACGTTGCATGAGAAAACTGAATTTGGAATTATGCACCAACACGAACTAGCATGGATTTTTTTATTTCATGTTTCAAGCTACTCAAATTCGCCCTAGTTTTTTTATTTTATTTTATTTATTTATTTATTTATTTTACTAAAAGAGGGGTAAAATTTTTATTGAATATCAAAGAGAGATGAACAACACAAGAAACAAAGAGAACTACATAACTTTATCCTGGTCCACAAGTTGATCCAGCATCTGAGATAAATCAAGGGGAAGCATCCTAGGATCAAGAATCTTCCAAGTCGGCCCCTGCTCAGAGGCCCATTTAGCCAGACAATCAGCCACATCGTTCCACTCACGAGGGATATGCATAAAGGACACAGAATCCAGAGAATTGCATAACTGAATGATCTGTTGAATAACCAAAGCCAAATGCCAATCCACATGCACAAGGTTCCTATTATGCAATAAGTTCACAACCACCTGCGAGTCAGTCTTATAGATGATTCTTTTCCAGCCACGTAGACAACACTGTTCCACTGCAACCAAGATAGCCAGGGCTTCCATGAGGTTATTAGTATGGTAACCCTTGTATATAGAAAATAAAAATTGGATATCACCAGAACTATCATGCCCAACTCCCCCAATACCAGTCGAACCAGGATTTCCCCGAGAAGAACCATCAGTGTTGATTTTAAGAGTGCCCACCTTAGGAGGAGACCAACGTCCCTAATGATTAACTCGCTGAGGGTGTTGCTTAGCTCTATTCCTAGAGTGGGTGTGGGGGATCGAGGGAGAGCAACCCTGAAGAGGAAAGGAGAGGTGAGAGTAAATACCAGCATCAATAGGATCCAAACCCCCACTGATGTCACATTTAGCAAGGAGTGTTTCTTGAAGAGAATTAACAATTCTCCCCCACAAGTGCCTAATCTCAAACTACAAATCATGAAAGATCATTTTATTCCTCTCAAGCCAAACATGCCATAAAATAAGGGAAGGGCCGATAGTCCAAGCAACTTGAAGAAAAGAAGCCTTGGAAGGGGAATGGCCCAAATGGTCCCAGAATTCAAACAAAGAGGACACATGCCAGCACGTGCATCCCCACACACTCCACTAGAGGTGCCAAATCTATTTGGCAAAGGGGCACTGGAAAAAAAGGTGAGATACAGTCTCTTCACTATTGCGGCAAAGAACACAGATGGAAGGCCCTTGAAAGCCTTGCTTGCAGAGATTATCCCAAGTGAGACAATGATTGTAAACCAAAATCCAGAGGAAAAAGTTACACTTAGGCCATGAAAAACTATTCCAAACTTTCTTCCACCAAAAGAACTCCACCTCACCAAAAAGTTGATTTGTTAGCGCAAGGTACCTAGAAGAAACATGATACTTGCCAGAAGAAGCACCTCTCCAAGCCAAAACATCATGTTCCTACAACGAGCTGCACTCCCTAGAAGCCAATATTTGAGATAGTTCCATCTGATCTCCCAGTGAGCCACCCAGAGGCCAATCAGAAGAATTCTTCCATCTATAACCCACAACAAGGCCCAAGTTAAAAGCCTCCTTATAATGAGCCACCTTATTCCATCCAGCAGAAAGGAAAGAATCACAAAGAGCCTGCAAGTGAGGATGAGAGGAAAGGAGAGGAGGATTCCCATTCCAAGAATCACTCCAAAATAGAGCCTCAGTGCCTCTGTTGCAGATCCAAAATAAACTTCTCTTCACCAAGTGAACACCAATCTTGAGGGTATGCCACATCATAAAGCCTCTTCCCTCAAGAGAAAACCTGGAAACTTCTGAAGGTTCAACACCAGGTAAATACTTGTGTGACAAGATACGGGCCCAAAGCTGAGACTGACTAGTACACCAACACCAATAGAGCTTGGTAGCAAGAGCTTGACTACACAAGATAGTAGATTGAAGGCAAAGGCCTCCTTCCTTTTTTGGCATACAAATAGTATCCCAATTGATGAGGCTCCATTTGGTATGTTGCAAATTGCCACTCCAAAGAAATTGGTGAGAGAGGGCATCAAATTCTTTAAGAAAATACACCGGGGTAGCCTGAACCATGCTTCTATATATGGGAAGAGCTAGAATTACAGATTGAAGGAGTGTCACCCTACCAGTAGTAGAGAGTCACCTATGAGTCCAATTATTGACCCTTTGTCAAAGTTTGTCAAGCAAGCTTTGCCAAAAAAGGCTAGGCTACCTACCCACCACAATAGGGACCCCCAAGTAATCAGAGGGAGAGATGCAATATGAAATCTCAAGATATTAGCAATCCTCCGTTGGATCGGCTCAAGAGTGTTGAAGAAAAAAATAGAGGACTTGTGGTCATTAATTTTCTGCCTAGAGATAGCCAAATAAGAATCCAAGGTGAGCCGAAAGGCTTTAGCTTCCCGAATCCGAGCTCTCCCAACAAGGGCAGTATCATCAACAAACTGAAGGTGAGAAAGAGCAGGAAAACCATTTCCCCATTGACATCCTTGAATCAAATTTTGGGAAACATGAAACTTGATAAGTTGACCAAGTCCCTCGGCCATAATGATAAACAAATAAGGCGAGATAGGATCCCCCTGATGAAGACCTCTAGAAGCCCCAAAATGCTCTGTCGGTTCACCATTAAGAAGGACCGAGAAGGAAGGAGTAGTAACACAGCTAATAACCCATCTAACCCAATCTTGATTGAATCCAAAAGCAAGAAGAACTTTTCGCAAGAAGTCCCAATTGACTCTATCATAAGCCTTAGCCATATCAAGCTTAATAAACATAGCACGTTCCTTGGAAGTACACATAGAGTGAATAGCTTCAGAAGCAATAACCACCCCATCCAAAATTTATTTTCCTACCACAAAACCCCCTTGTTCCTCAAAGATAACGATAGGAAGGCAAACTTTAAGCCTCTCTGCTAGGAGCTTAGTGATGATTTTATAGACAACATTACACAGAGCAATGGGCCTAAAAAAGTCCAGCTGATTAGCCTCTTCCTTTTTCGAAATAAGGACTAAGAAAGTAGCATTCAAGGCCCAAAGCATTTATTTGTTGGAAAAGGATTCCTAAACCACATCCAAAAGGTCATGATTGATAATATCCCAAAATTCTTGAAAGAATTCAATAGGGAAACCATCCGGCCCCGAAGCTTTGCCCTTCTGCAAGTTGAAGACCACCCCCTCCAATTCAGATATATTAATTGGCCTCATAAGAGAATCATTCATCTCCCTGGTCTCAACAGAGGGAATACAAGACAAGATAGTATTCTCCTCAACCTCTGTTGGAGGTAAATCATCTGAAAAAAGAGCTGAGTAAAACTGAATAGCTTCCTTGGAAATAGCTTGAGAAGAAGTCAGACGCATCCCATCAAAAGTAACAAGAGAAGAAATGTAATTCATGTTATGTCGAGCCTGCACAGATTTATGGAAAAATGCAATATTCTTGTCCCTTTCCTGAAGCTAGTCAACTCGAGCCTTCTGTTTCCAATAGATTTCTTCTCTAAGATCCCACTCAGCTAAATCAACAGAAGCTTGGGATTCTGCAATGCCAAGAGCTTCTGAAAAACCCAGATCTCGAATCTGCCTGGTAATAACATCAAAACGATCTTGAGCCCTCTTCTTCATAATATGGAGATTACCAAAACAATTCCTGTTCCAATGCTTCAACTTCCTTTTAACAAATTGAAGTTTTTTAGAGAAGGACAACATAGAAGTGCCATAGGCAGGGCCTCCTTGTCTCCACCAGTGAGCCATTAAGTCATGAAGAGAAGAGTCTCGAAGCCACATTAGCTAAAACTTAAAGGGAGGGTTCTTGGGGACAACAACATAACTAGCTATGAGCTTAATAGGCTAGTGGTCAGAACCTCTCCAATCAAGAATTTCATAAGAAAGCGAAAGAGAACCAAAATTCCAAAAGAAAGAAACAAGGAACCTGTCCAAGCATTTTGAGATAGCATCATTTCCAACTCTTCAATTGTTCCAAGTAAAGAGCCCATTGAGAGGTTTGACATCAGAGAGATGTAAAAGATCAATATTTTGTCAAAGAAGCTCATAAGAAGGACCCAAGCGAGCTAGCCCACCCCTCTTCTCCTCTAAACTGAGAATAGAGTTGAAGTCTCCAGCCACAATCCAAGGCAAGAAAGGATGACAGCTTCTGACATGCTTAATATGATCCCAGAGCTTAGACTTGCCAGGGAGATAAATAGGAGCATACACATTAGTAACAAGAATCATCTTGCCAGTCTCTAGAGAGGACACAACCATTGAAAGAGCCGAGAGGCAAGAAACCCAGTAAAGTGGCGTAACTTTCCTAGGATCCTAGCTGATGGCAAGACCACTAGAGCTCCCCAAAGCACCAATACACTGACATTGGCCTAGAAACCAAATGTTAGGAGCACATCTAAACATGGAGTCCACTGAAAGCTTGGTCTCCTGGATACAAAGGTTATCCGGAGAATGCTCAACCACAAGATAATGAATAGCTTTTTTGTCTGGGGATGCTATTCAACCCCCTCACATTCCATGAGAGAATAATCATTGAGTAGAGTGGGGAAAATGCTCATTCAAGGTCTTGAAAACCCCAGACTCTACCAATAAATTGCCTGTAAGTTTAATTTTTTCCTGATCCTGCTTTCACCCAACTCTTGAGGGAGTAGTAAAAGAGACTTTCTTAAATGGTCTTTGCATCAGGCCCAAAGCAAGAGAAGATCCCTTTCCTTTACCAAAGGTAAACACATCTTTAACAAAATCTACCAGAAGAACATTGTCCTTTTCCTATGAAGCCAAAACTCCACAAGGGCACCAGACTCAGGGCCAATAGAAGTCTCTGGCATATGCTAAACTACAACATCCTAGTTGCCACTAAGAGTAGAATTCCTCCCCTCTAAACTAGTAGCTGCACCCTGAGCCTCTATAGGAATACCTTCTTCTATAACCATATTGTCAAGAACCTCAAAATGATTAAACCCTGAGTCCACTTGCCGATCTAGCTGAGATCATTCTTGACCCCGCCCCTTAGCATGGTTTTGATCTGGGATAAAACCATCCTTATTAGGACCAATAGAACTGGATGGCCTTGGCCCCTAACTTGAAGTGTTCATATGAGCTTTCCCTGTACCTACACTATCAAACTGAGCATTTCCTTTTCCACTAACATTTGGACCATTCCCCTTTCCATCATTAGCCATCCTTGGGCCAGAAAACCCAACAGGGGTACCATTGCCTTTAGAGGCTTGAGGGCATTGACAATGACCATACACATGACAAAGGTGGCAACAAAAGGGAATAGATTCATAGTCTAGCTATTGGATCCAAGAAGAAGAGCCAAGAAAAATTTCTAGAGAATTTGGCAAAGGATTATTTAAATCAATTTCAACACAAATACAGGCATAGGAAATAACCTTTTTTTTCAGAGATTGGTGGGCTATAACAATCGGCTTTTCGAGTACAACGACAATTTGTCGCAAGATATCCTCACGCCAGAACTCTAAAGGAAGTCATAGCAGGCAGACCCAAATAGGAACTCTTGAAGGAAGATCCTTAGCGAAATTGAACCTTAGATGCAAGGGTTTGATAAAAAGACCTACTCTGTCATAAAAATATGGGCCTCCCTCAAAGACCCGATTTCAATTTGACATGCAAGAGAAATTCACCAAAAAGTAGCTATTCGCAACCAACATAATGTCCATATCACCTTCCACCTACCATGAATGACGAATCCAAGCTTCCAGAGCTACCAGGGAAATCTGAATACCAAAAAACTTTCATATCAATGCATGTGTGGCCAAATAGTCCACATCCTCCATACCGCTTCTGGAGGAATAACCAGCATAGGCCAATACTGGCTACGCGAAAAACAACCATTAACTTTATTTAACTTTTGGTGCTTGCTAACATAAAATGGCTCCTTCTCCTATGACCGCGCCCAGATAGAAGAGAAATTCGCACTAGTTTTGTTTGCATTTTGATTGACCCATTTATTATATAGCTCATCAACCAATTTTTTGAAAACCCCACTCTTTCAATATTACTTTTCTAATTTTAATTTTCAAAAATTTTCCCTAAAAGTAATAAGAATTTTTCAATATAATTTTCATGTTAGCATTTTTTTTGCTCCTCCATGGAACCCCACATAGAGGTCTACATTTCTTTTGGGTAATGTCAGCATTATGGTGTTGCTAGGAAGAGCATAAACTCTGAAATGGCTTTTCTATCACAACGTATAATGATTTTAACAAATTTTTGCTTAGGCTATGAAGCTTGTTGGTGTCTAAACAAATGCATCCACTTTGTTCTAGCAAGAAAATTTTAATTTCATGTATGCGATGGCTTATCAATGTCTAGAACATTTAAGAGGGGCATTGGAGGAATTTTACATTTGAGAAAAAACACCCTTTCATTTCATAGCTTTTCAACCAATTTTCAAGAAAGCCCCCTCTTGATGATTTCTTTATTTTTTAAATTTCAATTTTCTAAATTTTTCATGAAAATAGCAATTAAGTTTGTGGATGACACAAGTAGGCCACATTGTTATATCTATGGTTCTTAGTGGGCTATTTTCACTTTCAATTAAATCCTTCTTATAAATCTTTAAGTATATTCTTTAGTAAATGCATTTTCTGATACAATTAAAGTTATTCCATTTGTTAGAAAATTAATGCAGTAATAGTAGAACATATTTTAAATTTATCTTTAAGGTTTAGACTGTAAAACTAAAGAAAACATAAACAAACTTAAGAAAAAAGAAGAACAACACCTCAAACAAATTTGAAATAGAAAGATATTGTTTATTGATTGATTTTTGCACTACAATTACCTCTCTCTATATAGAGGCTTTTACATTTTGTAGGACCAAGAAAAAATCAACTAATTTTATGTGTGGAGAAGATGAAGATGAAAAAAAATGCAAGTTTACTCAATCAACAATTAATGGACTGAAAGATGTCAATAACAACTTGCTGTGTAGTTGTAACAAATAGCTAATTACACATTTAACAATGGAATTTTTCCAACACCTTCCCTTAATTTCTACCACTAAAGACTCTAAAAGTGGAAGAAATTAAAATTAAAAATTCAAATAGAATAGGTCTCGATAACGAGCCTTGTTAGGTACCTATTTTACAACATAAAAAATGTGGTTCCCCTTCTCACTATAAGAATGAGAATTTGTTCACCCATAATAATTTGGGATTACCCCAAGTAATAGAATTGTGTCTCCATTAGGTTTTTCACCTATGCAAGTGGATTTGGCTTACCACGAACCCTTCAACAGACTTCTAAGTTTTTCACCTAAACAAGTGGTTTCGGATTACCACAAACCCTTCAATGAACTTTTAGGGTTTTCACCTAAACAAATGGTTTTAGATTGCCACAAACCCTTCAATACTTTAAGGCTTTTTTTCACCTAAACAAATGGTTTTTGATTACTACAAACCTTTCAAGGACTTAGCAAAAAATTTCATTTCATTGATGGCAAAAAGCTATCTTTAATCTCACTTTTCATGGATATCTTGATAGATGATGATTTTGATTTGCATGAACCATTTGTAGTCCTTCTTGAGAGTCGACACTTTGATAGGTTTTGATTATTCCTCACACTTGAACATTTGTATCTAAACAAACCTTTTATCATACTTGTGATATTTTTCTAGCTTGATTGATAACTCCACCCAACGTCCATTTTGAAGCATTTCTCCATAGAATTCCTTTTAGACTCTTCATTCCAACATGTCTTTTCACAATGACTCTTTAATCCACAAAGACTGCATGGATGTAGATCCCAACATTGGTCTTTCGTATGTCCTTTCCTGTTACAATTTGAACATTGCATATATTGTTTACATTGAAAATTTTTGATTGAATCCATATAATCATTTCTTTCATCTATCATATATCCTTGTCCTTCATACTTTGGTTTCATGATTGGCTCAATAGGCTTTATGATTTCTTGTTCATGTTTTCCCAATCCTTTACCTTTGTAACTCATTTTCTTCATTATAATCCATCCAACATTCTTATTATCACACCTAATAGTATTTGATGCCACATTTTCATATTCATTATCACAAACAACCTCAATAGTGTCACACTATTCTAGTGGTGAATTCAAATCATCTGTACTACATGAAACATCGCATACTAATTTTGTTTTCACACATGCATTTCTTTCAATGACAGATTGATTTAGTTCATCCTTTAGCAAGTCATTTTCTTCTTTTACTTTCTTCATTTCCTCCTCCAATTCTTCCTTTAACAAGTAATTCTCTTCTTTTACTTTCTTCATTTCCTCTTCTAATTCATCATTTCTTTTCTTAACAATATCAAACAACATTAATTTTTGCTCCCCATTTGCTTCTATATAGACATTAAACCTCACTCTGATACCATGTGGAAAACTAAAATATAAAATAGCACATTATTGAGTCACATAGCTCAATAGTAAGAAGAATAGAACAAAGAAAACAAAACTAATTTTATTGATAAATATATGTGATTACAATATGTCACAAGCTGTGATTATGCCATATGCTGAGCCATATGCTGAGGAGGTTTCTAGAATTCAAATTAAATCCCATTAATAACTCTAACTACCTTCCATGTGGCAAGGGCAAGTTGTGAGTGGAAGGAGTCCACTATACCATTTTGATAGCAGTGAAAGTATCCTTAATTGTTGGCTAGGAATAGGAAATGTGAGTAGTAGATTTACTTAGTCAGTAACAAACACTTTATGGAACAATAGTTTTGTTGCAAACCAAGTATGAGTTTGGTTGTAACAAATTTATTGCTTTCATAAATTTGTTACAACTAAACTCATACTTGGTTTGCAACTGAATTGTTGTTCCATAAAGTGTTTGTTGCTGACTAAGTAAATCTACTACTCATGTTTCCTATTCCTAGCCAACGGTTAAGGATACTTTCAGTGCTGTCAAAATGGTACAGTGGACTCCTTCCACTAGGGTAGGTTTTGAGTGGAAGGAGTCCAATGTACCATTTAGAGAGCCTTGAAAGTATCCTTAATCATTGGCTAGGAATAGGAAACATGAGTAGTAGATTTACTTAGTTAGCAACAAACACTTTATGGAACAACAGTTTAGTTACAAACCAAGTATGAGTTTGGTTGTAACAAATTTATTACTTGGTCAATGTCCAAGTAATAAAGTGTTGTTCAATAAAGTGTTGTAACAAATTTATTACAACCAAACTCATACTTGGTTCAAGTGATAAATTTGTTATGACCGAACTCATGCTTGGTTCGCAACTAAACTGTTGTTCCATAAAGTGTTTGTTGGTGACTGAGTAAATCTACTACTCATGTTTCCTATTCCTAGCCAATGGTTAAAGATACTTTCAATGCTGTCAAAATGGTACAGTGGACTCCTTCCACTCACAACCTGTCCTTGCCACATGGAAGGCAGTTAAAGTTATTAGTGGGATTTAATTTGAATTCTAGAAACCCCCTCAACATATGGCTCATGAAAGTCCTCTATAAATAGAGGCATAATCACAGCTTGTGACATATTGTAGCCAGATATATTTATCAATAAAATTAGTTTTGTTTTCTCCGTTCTATTCTTCTTCCTATTTAGCTATATGACTCAATAGTGTGATATTTTATATTTCAATTTTCTATATTCATTTCATTTCTTAACTATGTCAATTCTTCTTTCAATACAATTTTTCTCACAAATTAAGTCTCCATTTTCTTTCTTCATATTTATTAATTCTTCTTCTAAAATATCTATCTCAGAAATTAAATTTGTATTTTCCTTTTGACACTCTTTTACCTTGCTTCCCCATTGTGATTAATCCACAAATAAAACTTTCTTTGAATTAATCTAGTATTTTTACCACACTTCAAAATCACAAGGACAATTTTAGATTTCCTCATCTATTCCTTTAAGAATTCAAATGTAAGATTATTGGTCATGATCACCATCTCAACAACATCACACCAAACCCTATAACCTTTTCTCTACATTGATGAAATAGATAATTTTACCTCCAACAATTTCATTCTTCTCTTAATGTAGCCATAGACAACATACCAACAATACACTTTTTATTCTCATTTAGGTAGCAACTTCAAAAAACAAAACAATCCATTCCACTGGCCATCTTGGCTTTCCAAACACCTAGAGGTTTCTTTGATGCTTCTTAATCATATTATAACTTGCAGTAAAAAAATTCACACAAAAAAATTTGCCACACCCCAAGAGTCAATAATGCTCTGATACCATGAAGAAAACATAAACAAACTTAAGAGAAAAGAACAAAAACACCTCAAACAAATTTGAAATAGAAAGATATTGTTTATTTATTGATTTTTGCACTACAATTACCTCTCTCTATATAGAGGCTTTTACATTTTCCAAAACCAAGAAAAACTCAACTAATTTCATTTGTGGAGAAGATGAAGATGATAGAACTACAAGTTTACTTAGTCACCAATTAATGGACTGGAAGATGTCAATAACAACTTGCTATGTAGTTGTAAGAAAGAACTAATTACTCATTCAACGATAGATTTTTTCCAACAAAAACACATGTTTTTGCACGATAGAAATATACATGAATTTTCTAAAATATGTCAATATGTTATATGTTTTTTAATGTTATATATAACTTTTAATGACAACATTTATGATGAAATCAGAGATTGTCTAGTCTGAGACACAAAATAAGCTTGCAACTCTAACACTTTTGATGTTGCATGAAACATAGATTCAATTTATGTGATCTTAGAACCATTAGTTAATGTCAAAGTCCACTTGGACTTGTATCTATTTTGTTTTCTCAAGAAAAACTACATTACAATGACTTGTTTTTTATTGGGCCAATATGTAGCATCCACGAATGATTGCTTTCTTAAAAACATCTCTTAATGGGTATAATGTTTAGAGTCTAATAGAGAAGTTTAGTGTGATCCATACTTCTGATTCACAAATTTTGGTTAGAAAATTCAACCTAATATAGAGTTTTTATAGGTTGTTAAGCTCAATCTAGTGCATTTTATATGTGCAACTTCTAATGATAAGTTGTTTAAGGTTTTAATGTTTCTCAAGTTGGAAGTGTTCTTGTCTCTCGAGGTTGAAATGTTACCTACTAGATGGGGTCTCTACTGTTGTCAATTGTAGGGGATTTTTTATGTTCTCTCAAAGCACATACACTAGCATCTACCCAACCATTAGAACCATAAATCTTATGAGTAATCTATCTAGCTATTAGAAATCTAAATTTTACCAAGGAGAGCCTTGTTTTCTTAGGGTTTTTTCATCCAACTTTCTTTGATAAGATTTATTTTTTGATGGCTGAATAGATGCTTGTGACACAAAGGGGACAACTATTCCCAATTGAAAGGGATCACTTTCATCTTGGGAATGGCGAAGCATCCCTTTATTGTCCCAAAATGGCAGGAAACACTTCCAACTAGAGCCCCCAAATGGACATGAACACTAAGTCTCTCCTTCGTAAAATTTAGGTTTTTGATGGCTAGACAGATGACTTGCTTGGCATCTTGTGAAAAAAAAAAAACCTCATTGAATTTGTTTAGGTTTATGATCGTGGAATAAATGCCTCCCTTCACCTCTCCATTTGGAGGTATTAGAAAAATTAAGTCCCTCTTGGTAAAATTTAGGTTTTTGATGGTTGGATAGATGGATCCTCTTGTGTCCCAATTTGGGATTTTCCACATTTTTTGCTTAGTAAGTTCCAACCAATTTCCCCTCATCTGATGTCCAGAAGTATTCTTGTTAGAAAAAGTGAACCTTGAATTTGATGGTCACCCCTACCCCTACTTGTCATATTTATTTTTCATAATGGTTTGGCCATTTTAATAAAAGAGAACTTTTGTAACTTAACCTTCTTCTTTTTTGATAAATTTTTTTAGGGTCTCAACCTTTTACCAATAAAATATCCTTCTCAAATAAGAGGCTCACAATTTACTATTTTGTTGTAGGCTCTTGTCTAAAGATTATTATTTATTATTATTATTTGTTTAGATTAATTATTATTATGTGTAAATCTCAAGTAGACTTGAACTTGACACCTCTGAGATGAGAGACTCACAATACCTGTTGTGCTGGAGGTGCTTGCCTCAAATTAATAATAATTTACAATAAATTATATAGAAACTTTGGTTTGTAATAAAAATTAGAAAAAAATCATAAATTAGCAATCTATGTAAAAATCACACTTGATCAATTGCATCAGGGAAATGTTAAAAAAATCAATTCAAAATGGACGGACATCACTTCTCGTTGCACCAATAGATGTAGCAACATTCAATATTCAGGCATCCACAATTCATTTTGTACTACAAATACTAATCAAAGAAATGCTTCCATTGCAAGGGAAAACACTTGCATCATTGCAACAATCAATGCAATTCATATAGTATATTCTAATAGATGAAATGAGCTTCATTGGACCAAATCTAAAGGAAGAAATTGATAGACAATTATGGGAAGCATTTCCATGTCAAAACAATGTCCCATTTGGAGGATCATCTATGATACTATTCATTGATTTAGGGCAATTACCACTAGTAAAAGACATTCCAATGTATGTGTCAACATCATATGGGGGAACACTATGGTGCAACTTCAATACAATTATAACTTTGAAGAAAATATTTCGTCAAGATGGACAAGATGCATCTCAAATAAGGTTATGTAACCTTCTCTCAAACCTGCAAAATGCACAACCAACAATTGAAGATTGGAAACTACTGATGTCAAGATCATAGTCCTCAATGACCACTAAAGAGAAACATATGTTTTTACAATCTACACACTTATTTTCCACAAATGAAATGGTTTCATTACATAATTAACAAATATTTTTATGTACAACCAAGCCAATAGCCCTTTGCATAATAGAACAACTAAGAGGTTCAACATTTTCAGATCCAAAAGATGAACAACTACAATCAAAGATACTTCTATTTTTTTGGAAAGAAATTATGCTATCCTCTAATTTGTGGGTAGACACAAGAGTAGTCAATGGTGCACTTGGCCAAGTAACAACAATTGTTTACAAAAAAGATGAAACACCACCACAACTTCCCTTATTTATTGTTGTATAGTTCAAAAAATATACTAGCTCACCATGAGACAGGAATCAACCGCATGATGTGCCAATAACTCCATTGAGTCATGGAATTCAATGCCAAATACCACTAAAATGACATGGGCATTGACCATATACAAAGGTCAAGGCCTTACTTTGCAACATGCCACAATTGATATTGGAAACATTGATCAACAAGGAATTATGTTCACCGCAATTTCAAGAGTTAAAGATATTGCCTTCTTGTGCATAGACCCAATTTTTTGCATTTGATATATATGCAAGTATGGGCACAAATCCATTTGTAGCTCAGATGATAGAGGAGGAGGCACACTTGCAACAACTATCAGATCAAAGACCATCTAAATAATGATAAAAGATAATTTCATCTATGCCAAATTAATTTATGCAATCTAAACAATTCGCCCAAGCTACGTAATATTACTTGTAGCCCATGTTACAAGGGCATTTCTAAGGTCCCACCTACCTCCTCTAAGTTTACATCTCTTTGTATTTGGTAAGGATTTAGGGTTTTCTTGTTGGTTCTTTCTCTCATGAACCTTGAACCAGTGTTATTTATTAATATATCAAGACTTCACACTTTTAAAAAGATAATATTTCTTAACTAAGCAACAAGAACAAATCTACATCCACACTAATTAGAACACTCTTTAATGAGTTTCATGTAACCTAAATACTACAATTAAAAGCTACTTTGTTTTTATTTACATATAGCCAACCTCAAGTTTAAACAACTATTTTTTATACTTTGTCTAAAACCAATGATACTAAATCTTATTGGGGCAAAAAAAAAGATTTCATTAATTTAAATTTATCATTTCTCCACATTAAACACAATATAGATATACTTTTAACATACAAGCAAAATAATTTAACATACCATCAAATGTGCATGATGTAAAAATATTGATTACCAACACTTAATTATAATTGAGTCAATATTAATACCAAACTTATTCGACGTACCTATTGCACCCTTAAGGTGTGATTGCTAGTATGTGTATAAACAAAATTTATATAGAAGACTATAACAAATAATAGTCTTATAAAGGAATGTTGTCACTTCTTATTAGATAACGAAGAAAACAAGAATTTTTTTAAAAAAAGATTTCATTAATTTAAGCTTATCATTTCTCCACTATAAACACAATATAGACATACTTTAACATACAAGAAAAATAATTTAACATGCCATCAAATGTGCATGATTTCAAAATATTTATTACCAACACTTAATTATAATTGAGTCAATATTAATACCAAACTTATTCGACGTACCTATTGCACCCTTAAGGTGTGATTGCTAGTATGTATATAAACAAAATTTATATAGAAGGCTATAACAAACAAGGATGCATAGCATCTAGTTCCTGTTGATATTGCATCTTAGTTGAAGGTTATGGTCAAAGTATGAAAAATGTCTGCAATCTAGCTATATAGAATGTTCAATTGTGTATTGTATTTTTACCAAAAAATGTAATTCTTTTTTATTTCTTTTTTTAAGACTTTTACTTAGCTTAATTTTTAATTCATGTAATGAAAAATAAATATATAGATCTTTATTAGATATTATTTATTAAACTAAATCATATAAAATAAGAGCTATAATGTAAACTTTAGTGGTACCTTCGTAAACAATAAGAGATTTTTATTCTTTGTATAGAATGTTAAATATACATACTCATTTAAATTAAAATAATCTATTAATATGATATAAATATAATATCAATAATTATCATATAACTATTTATTTTTATAATTATCTATTATATTTATAGTTTTCAACAATTTGAAGTTTGTATAGGTCTAAAAACCTTAATGTATTTTTAAAGACTCTTCATTTTGAGTGAAAATAGTAGCAAGAGCATTTTTCAATTAAACTAATTAGTTCAACTAAATTAAAATCTATGATTGGTGACAATAATATTTTCATATAAAATGAGCAGTGTAATTTCAATTCTTGAATGGTTGTAAATAGATTACATTATATTTTAGTTATAAATACAATTGAGAAAAAGCCTAAAATTGAGGGGAGAAATATTTTAATTTAATTTCTAGATAAGATATGTAAAAAGATATTCTTACATATTGTCAAAAAAATTATTTCATTGTATTAAGTTGTCTTATCATATTTAATATGGTAGCTATAAAGTTGGAGTAGCTATAAAGTTGGAAAAGTAAATAAATTTTAAATAGAAAATTAAAAGCCAACCTATGATTGTAGCAAGACTACAACTAATAAGATTAGAAAAAAATATTTTTCTTAAAATTAGTAAAGTATCAAAATATATGAGAACTATATATAATTGAAAGTTTTTGAAAAATAGAAGATTGCGATTGGACAAAGTAATTGAGAAATAACATTTCACTAAATGCTATAGTATCCTGCCTACTACCGGAACTAATAATAGCCTTATAAAGGAATGTTGTCACTTCTTATTAGATCAGGAAGAAAAGAAGACTTCTTTAAAATAATAATATAAATAAGAACATGTTGACCCTTTTGTGTATAATTACACGAGTTTGATTGTACTATTGAAGTCAAACCATACTTCTAGAGTACATTTGATATAGTTATTAATTTCTTGAAATTCAAAATTGTGTTCTATTTTGTATTTCAAATATAATCAATTGATCAATAAATATAATCAAATATGTATCTAACATTTTTGGAAAGAACTAATGTTCATATTTTTCTATTTATCATCTCATTTAAACTTTAATTTGAAAACTCCAAGATTTAATGTTAGTTTAAAAACTTTCAATAAAGAGTTCAATATTATGCTATGAATTTCAAGAGTTCAAGATATTTTGTGGGTCAAAGTATTCTCTTGCAAAGATATTAAATTAGTCATGCATCTTGTGGCTACAAGTATTATCTTAACACACAAACATTGACTTAGTGATGCAGTTAATGGGTCCTACATTCCCCAATATTAATGTTGTCATCTCTTTTTTCCTACAATCTTTTGTTTGCCACTCATATTTGTTTCATGATTCTTATTGGTTAATTTTAATCTTGTCATTATTTCTTAAAATATAGGCTATAGTTGCAAAAAAGTGTAACAATTAAACACAAAATACATCAACAAAAGTTTTTTTTTAAAGTATAATAATGATATGAGTTTAATACATTTGTTTCATTTAGTAATATTAGATTTTCACCATCAATTTTTACAATTTCAATTTTGTTTCTGGTTTTGATTCTATAAGTTTTTTAGCATCAATATTTCAGATCACATTTTGTGATCCTTCATGAGGATGACATAGGAGGATAGTAAAGAAAGAAATATTTCTTTCTTTTGTATCATTCTCTCTCATCATCGTGATGGATAATTTGTTTCTTTACTATCCTTCTCTATTGTCCTCATGATGAATCATAGAGTGTGATAAAAAATGTTGATGCTAAAAAACTTACACAATCAAATCTAGAAACAAAATTGAAAAATGTGTCATTTTTATTCCGATTTTTAAGAATAGCATTGTTCCTTACTAGTGGGTATCTTGAGTAAATTGTTGCAAGTGTCTTGAAGGAACACATTGAAATTTTGGATATTTTAATGGCACATGTTTGTTAGAGGTATTATTCCCTTGATGTTTGAACTTACTTTTGGCCCCTATGTAAAGTATAGAATAATTCAATTTTGATGGAAAATGTTTGCTCTTTACCTTGCATAATGATTATAATGTACAATTAATACTTAATTATGAGCACCTAGGGAATTAAAGTATACACATGCTAAAATTTGGGTACAAAATAGTCAAACTGTGTAAAAATATCCAAAAGAAAACTTGAACAAAATAGATAGACATGTAAAAAATTCCTAGAAAAAATATTCACTTAGAAGCTTTTTAAAAATGGTTGGTAAATAGTTGATGTCCAAAGAATCTAGATGATAATGCAAAATTGGAGATCGATGCATAAGCATGAATTCAATATAATTATTGTGTTAGTTGTTAGCAATAATGCCAACCTTTAGCTTGTGCATGCTTTTTTGTTTGTGTGCCCAACCACTCATCCTCTTGTTTAGTTTGTGTGAAATAACTAAATTAAATAAATAGAATCGATGGGTCAGTGGCTAATAAATGAGGTTGTCATATCCTTATACACATTAGGCATTACTGGACATAGTTAGATTAACCTAGGGTAAAAGTACAAATTTGTGTGACCTATTATAAAGGAAAATGATATTAGAACTTAATTTGTTCAACTTCAATGATAAAAAAGGGATATTCTTGTTTAGAATTTGAAGATGATGTAAACTATAATAATTCTTTAGAATAATTGAGAGGCGGGGGGGGGGGGTGGTGAATCAGTTATTCAAGGTCCAAATGCTATGATAAAACTTTTTCTATTTTCTCAATAAATCCTTAATGGTGCATAACTGAACTTATCATGCATGCAATTTAAATATTGAAACAACTAAGAAAAGTAAACATGCATCACACCATAACACTAAGATTTTGATAACCCAGAAACCCTCCAGGAATAAGAAGGTAAAACTGGGGTGGGGATGGTAACCACAAAATAACTGCGCAATTGATTGTAACCACTTCTGATGGTTTGCCCTATGAAAATCCTACCCTGTTAAAGGCTACAACACATTGTTAAATGTGACCTTGTTAGAGGATTTCACCAAACTGTTATGAATGGGCCTGGTTAAAGGACTTTGGAACATTCACTTGGAATGTCACCCTGTTAAACGATTTACAACATGGCTATTAAACCAACCTAAGTCCATAGGTTTTATCTTAACTGTTACAATTGCTAGAAAGTAACAACAATGGCTTTGATTTGATTCAACTTACAACATAACTTGCAGATTACAAATCACACTTCAGTTCAATCCTTTGCTTGGCCTTTTAATCACTTCAGTTTTATTAGCTTGTCTTCCTCTCGAGCTTTGTTTCCTTGAGTCTTCTTTACTCATCAAACCAATGCAATCATATATGTGGTCATCCAGCGAAATGGAGTATTCTTTGTTCTCTTACTCCTTAGCACTTTTCTTCAGCATCTCATGATTTCATGCTTTCTCACCACCACACTTCTGCTTCGTGACCTCATGACTTCTTAAATAGAAATCTGAAATATCTTTCCCGCTCAATTCTCCCTCTCCAATTTTATGGTTTCAATGGATTAGGTAGGATACAATGTATCTAACCCATATTTCTTCTTCATCTAGAAACCTTGTCTAGCATCTAGTTGTATTCACTAAAAACCTTTTTACATGGTGTTCTGTGCCACCAGCTCATCACTCTTATCTTCTATCTGGTTTACAAACTTCTAGGTAACAACCTTGTCAGCTCAGATCTAGTGAATCTTTGATTTCAAAATAATGCAGCAACTCAGCATTATTGGTTTACTGATACTCAGCTTATTCTGTGTTACTCGACACTTGGATCCTTCTCGACATCTATATCTTTACTTGGCACCTGTTTCATGCTCGGCACTTGATGTTTACTTGGCACTTGTTTTTTTCTCGACATCTATATCTTTACTCGGCACATGTTTCATGCTCGGCACTTGATGTTTACTTGGCACTTTTTTTCTGCTCGGCACTTGACATTTACTCAGCACACTTGTTTTTTGCTCGGCACTTGACATTTACTCGGCACACTCTAAAAGTGAACTTGCTCGGCTTCAACTAAGAATTTGTTCAGCACTAACTTGCTTCCTCGGCTCTCTCTCTTTAATGAACTTAGTTAGACTTTACAAATGACTTAGCTAAAACCTTACATCTTTGATATGTTTCAGTGCGCCCATTCTCTGTGTCTTAGAGTATGTCTTCAACACACTTTTTCATCAGTGACTTAGCCGATCCTTGTATTTCATTGCAACATCATAACTTCAACCTTTCTCTAGGTACTCTAGTTACATCTTATTGATTGCCTCCTCCTTTTCAATCAACCAATTGATAATATTTGGATCACTAAAGCAATTGTCATTCCTGCAAGTAGCAAGTTTGACATCAATGACAAAATAATGATTGAGAACATTCTTTATCAATTCCATTACTTTTTATGTATAATCTCTTCAGTTAACAATCTTCCTTATGATCTTTTGTAATCATTTCCAACAATCTCCCTCTTTCGTATTGATGGAAAACCAAACTGATCATTTGATCAACTTAGTTACATACGTTTTCCTGCCACTTTCTATTTCTCCCTCTTTTGTTGTAGTTTTACTACTGATCATATATCTTTACTTTTTAGTTTCTTATAAGTCTCCCTCTTTCATATATATCTCCCTCATGAATATCTTTCTCTTATTTTTTTTATTTTGATCAGTTTCTTCATATCTCCCTCTTTGACATAAATGCCAAAGATGTAGCATCTTTAACATGTGAAATATAGGCTTTGCATCTCATATTTTCTCCCTCTGTCACCATGCTTGTGACTGATTTGGAGTTTCTGCTTCTACTGTCATCCTCTGCATGATTCTTCTACTATTTCGATGATTTATTCCTGTTGATGCAGGGCAGCTTCCTTGCTATTTTTATATTGCTTGAGTTAGGGGTATTACCCCCAACTTGCCTCTAATATATTCATAGGCATCCTTGGGAAATGGTTTGGTGAAGATATCTGCAGTTTGTTCCTTTGTGTGAATATACTCCATCTTCACTTGTTTGTCTTCTACCAATTCTCTGACATAGTGATACTTGATTGCAATATGCTTGGTTTTTGCATGCATTACTAGATTCTTAGATATGTTTATAACACTTGTGTTATCACAATACAATATCACAGGTTTGGTTACTTCTTCTTTCATTCCTTTCAATAAATGTGTGAGCCATACAATGTTTGTGCAATTGACTGCTGCTACCACATATTTTGATTCTGCAGTAGACTGAGACGTGCATGTTTGCTTCTTGTTGGTCCAAGTAACTAATCTTTTTTCCTAAAAATAGTGCTCCTCCACTTGTGCTTTTTCTGTCATCAATGTTACCTCCCCAATCTGCATCTGTATATGTATGGAGCTCAAACTTTTCATTCTTTTTATAACATAGATCAAAGTTATTAGTTCCTTTGAGATACCTCATTATTCTTTTTACTACTATGAGATGATTTTCTTTGGGATTCGAAAAGAATCTAGCCACTATTCCAACTGCTAATGCTATGTCCGGTCTGCTATGTACAACATATTGTAGTTTTCCAATCATGGATGTGTATATTTTTTGATTAACTTCAGCTGATACATCATTTTTGGATAGCTTATTTCTTGTTGCCATTGGTGTGCTGACAGGTTTGGAATCTTCTAATCCAAATGTTTTAAGTATCTCTTTGATGTACTTTGATTGTGTCATATATATACCATGTTTTAGTTGATGTACTTGTAATCCAACAAAGAATTTAATTTCT
The DNA here is from genome assembly GCA_028749045.1 of Cupressus sempervirens. NCBI lineage: Eukaryota > Viridiplantae > Streptophyta > Pinopsida > Cupressales > Cupressaceae > Cupressus > Cupressus sempervirens. The sequence goes on from CM053787.1 coordinate 290,067,186, forward strand.
CCAAACATAGACATTTCAAACTCATGTTTCATTTTGTCAACAAAACTTTTGCAAAGCACTTCCTTTCCTCCAAACACTATGTCATCTACAAAGATTTCAGATACAATAATGTCCTTACCTTCTTCTGATTTGATATACATGTTGTTGTTGTCATTAGTTCTTTCAAATTTGATTTGCACTAGATACTTGTGAAGTCTCTCATACCATGCTCTAGGTGCTTGTTTCAGACCATAGAGTGCTTTATGTAGTTTACAAACCATATCTTTGTTGTTTTCATCAACAAAACCATCTGGTTGTTCAATGTAGACTTCCTCTTCCAATATACCATTCAGAAAAGTAGACTTTACATCCATCTGATAGACTTTAAAACCTTTATATGCAACATATGCAAGTAAAGTTCTTACTCCTTCCATTCTTGCAATAGGGGCAAATGTTTCTCCATAGTCTAATCCTTCTTCTTGAGCATAACCTTTACATACTATTTTGGCTTTGTTTCTGGTAATTTCTCCATTCTCATCTAGCTTGTTTCTGAATACCCATTTGGTACCAATCGCATTTTTTTCAACTGGTCTAGGAACTAAATTCCAAGTTTTGTTCTCCTTAATTTGATCAATTTCTTCTTCCATAGCTTTATACTAGTCACCATCTTGTAATGCATCATACACTATCTTAGGTTCAATTTTGCTTAGTAGACATGATTCATTTCTTAGTCTATTCCTTATCATTGGTTTTGCATCTTTGTCTGCGGGGTGATGCCTTTTCACATATTTGGACAATCTTGGTTCTGTCCTTGTTTCCATATTTGATCTTTTAGATTCAGGATCACTATGCACTTCATTGTCAGGTAGCTCTACATCTCTGTCATGTGTACTGACTTCAGAGTCAGAATGAGCATTTTCTTCATTCTGCAACTCGGCTTCTGAATGCAACTCGGCATTCACTGGTTGTGAGTTAGCTGAAATTGAAACTTGTTGTTGAATCCCAATTTGTTTGATGGTATCTTTGTCAATGGGCATTCCTTCATAAGAATACACGAAGGTTCTGTAGTCATCCATTTCTTTGGTTTTTCAACTTGGACATCTGCATGCTCATCAAAGTTTACATTTGCACTTTCCACAATTTTGTCAGTGTTAGTATCTAAACACTTGTATGCTTTACTTTTAGTGGAGTAACCAAGGAATATGCCTTCATCACTTTTTGCATCAAATTTTCCATTTCTAGCATCTTTAAGGATAAAACATTTGCAGCCAAATACTTTGAAATGCTTTACATTGGGTGAGTGAATATACCATAATTCAAAAGGTGTTGCATTTGTACCTTTCTTGACTTGTACTCAGTTCAGTGTATGAACTGCCACACTTACAACTTCTCTCCAATATTTTAGAGCAATAATCTTTTCCATCATTAATGTTCTAGTGCAATCAATCACAGATCTATTTCTTCTTTCAACAATTCCATCTTGTGAGGGAGTTCTTGGGGTTGATATTTGTCTCTTGATTCCTTTGTCATTGCAAAATATCTTGAATTCATTTGATGTAAATTCACCACCTTTGTTCGATCTTAGGCATTTCAAACTTTTTCCTATTTCCTTTTCAAATCTAGCCACATACCACTTAAACATTTGAAAAGCATCAGATTTTTGCTTTAAAAACATAACAGTCATCATCCTGGAATAATCATCAACAAACAACATTATATAGTTGTCTCCTTTGTAGCTTTGTACTTCCATTGGACCACATAAGTCAGTATGGACTAGCTCAAGTACTTCTTTAGATGTATAGTTTTTAATTTTAAAACTTGACTTGGTCATCTTTCCTAGCTGACATTGTTTGGACATGATATTTTCAGGTTTCTTTAGTTTAGGTAAACCTCTGACTTTCTTTATTTTACTGATATTGACCAAATTATCAAAGTTGACATGACATAGCCTTCTATGCCATAACCACACATCATCAAATTTTGCAACAAGACAAGAGGTATTTTCCAGATCAAGATAAAATAGATTGCTTCTTGTTTGATCTCCTTTTCCTATCAGTCTATCATCGGTATCATAGATTTTTGCAATTTTATTTCCAAATTCTACTTTGTAACCTACATTGCCTAACTGTGAGACACTTAGCAAATTTTAGTTTAGTCCTTCAACATAGTATGCATTATCACATGAAATTTTTTCTATAAGCTTAATGGTACGATTTCCTTTGACTTGACATGGAGCATCATTACCAAATCTAACACAATTTCCATCATACTAAGTAAAGTTAACAAACTTACTTTTGTCTCCTATCATGTGATGTGAGCATCCGCTCTCTATGATCCATTTATCATTATTGTTCATGCATGTTACCAGTGTTGTTGGCTCTTCTTCATCAGATTGGTCCTTCATGGCCACATAAACAACTTCATCATCATTATCATCAGAATCTTCTTCATCAATATAGCATTTCTTGCCTTTGTCTTTGTAATCTCTCTTATCATCTTCTCTTCTATTTTTGTACTTGTTGCCTTTGTTGTATTCATTTTTCTGTGTACATCTTGCAGCAATATGTCCTACTTCATTGCAATTAAAACAAATGATAGGCATCTTACCTTTGAATCTTCCTTTGCCTTTGTGAAATCTTCTAGCTAGTAGTGCTTCCAATTGTTCCACATCTTCCTCATCAGTGCTACTGTCACTGGATACATATTTCATCTTTCTTCTTTCTTTCTTTGATTTCACCTAATCAACATATTTTAATGATAGCTTGGCTTTGAAAGCAGATTCAACATTCTCAGGTCTGTAGTTATCAAAGTTAGATAACTCAAATGCAGTGAGTCTACCTACTATGCCTTCAAAACTTAGATTGTTTCCTGGTACACATCTTAGCTCTTGTATAGCTGATACTCTAATAGCATATATAGGGAGAAAGGTTCTTAAAAACTTACTATTAATAGTATCATCATCTAATTGACAATTCAAGCATCTTATTGCACTTACCACTTCCTTTATTCTAGCAGCATACTGAACAACATTCTCACCTTCTTCCATTTTCATATCATCAAACTTTCCTCTGAGACTTTCTCTTTTTGCTCTTTGGACATTCTGATCTCCTCCATAAATGTTAGATAGGGCTTTCCACATTTTGAATGCAGTGTCACATCCTTTGATATCATCAAATTCAGCATAGTTGAGTGCAAAAGCAATTTCTAGCATTGTTTGATTATGTTCCTGTTTGTTTTTTAAATCTTCTATAGTAGGAGCACCAATTGGATCAACATGTTTAGTATCAATTGAGTTTCGGGCATAATCTCCTATGGATCCAAGATGTAGCTTCATCAAGCTTTACCAAGCAACAAAGTTGTCTTTGTTGAGCTTGGGAGCTTCTCTCTTAAGCATTTTGATCTTTTCTACTTCTGGTCTTTTAAAGTAAATCAACAGTTGAGGCTCTGATACCAATTGTTATAATTCTTTAGAATAACTGAGGGGGGGGGGGTTTGAATCAGTTATTCAAGGTCCAAATGCCATGATAAAACTTTTTCTATTTTCTCTACAAATCTTTAATGGTGCATAACTGAACTTATCATGCATGTAATTTAAATATTGAAACAACTAAGAAAAGTAAACATGCATCACACCATAACACTAAGATTTTGATAATCTAGAAACCCTCTAGGAATAAGAAGGTAAAACTAGGGTGGGGATGATACCCACAAAATAACTATGCAATTGATTTTAACCACTTCTGATGGTCTGCCTTGTGAAAAGCCTGCCCTGTTAAAGGCTACAACACATTGTTAAATGTGACCTTGTTAGAGGATTTCACCAAACTGTTAGGAATGGGCATGGTTAAAGGACTTTGGAACATTCACTTGGAATGTCACCCTGTTAAAGGATTTACAACATGGCTATTAAACCAACCTAAGTCCATAGGTTTTATCTTAATAGTTACAATTGCTAGAAAGTAACAACAATGGCTTTGATTTGATTCAACTTACAACATAACTTGTAGATTACAGATCACACTTCAATTCAATCCTTTGCTTGGCCTTTTAATCACTTCAGTTTTGTTAGCTTGTCTTCCTCTCAAGCTTTGTTTCTTTGAGTCTTCTTTACTCATCAAACCAATGCAATCATATTTGTGGTCATCTGATGAAATAGAGTATTCTTTGTTCTCTTACTCCTTAGCACTTTTCTTCAGCATCTCATGATTTCATGCTTTCTCACCACCACACTTCTGCTTCATGACCTCATGACTTCTTAAATAGAAATTTGAAATATCTTTCCCACTCAATTCTCCCTCTCCAATTTTAGCGTTTCAATGGATTAGGTAGGATACAATGTATCTACCCCATATTTCTTCTTCATCTAGAAACCTTGTCTAGCATCCAGTTGTATTCACTAAAAACCTTTTTACATGGTGTTCTATGCCACCAGCTCATCCCTCTTATCTTCTATCTGGTTTACAAACTTCTAGGTAACAACCTTGTTGGCTCAAATCTAGCAAATCTTCGATTTCAAAATAATGCAACAACTTGGCATTATTGGTTTACTAATACTCAATTTGTTCTGTGTTACTCGGCACTTGTATCCCGCTCGACATCTATATCTTTACTCGGCACCTGTTTCATGCTCGGCACTTGATGTTTACTCGGCACTTGTTTTCTACTCGGCATCTATATCTTTACTCGGCACGTATTTCATGCTCGGCACTTGATGTTTACTCGGCACTTGTTTTCTGCTTGGCACTTGACATTTACTCAGCACACTTGTTTTCTGCTCGGCACTTGACATTTACTCAGCACACTCTAAAAGTGAACTTGCTCGGCTTCAACTAAGAATCTTTTCGGCACTGACTGGCTTGCTTGGCTCTCTCTCTTTAATGAACTTAGTTAGACTTTACAAATGACTTAGCTAAAACCTTACATCTTTGATATGTTTCAGTGCGCCCATTCTCTGTGTCTTAGAGTATGTCTTCAACACACTTTTTCATCAGTGACTTAGCCGATCCTTGTATTTCATTGCAACATCATAACTTCAACCTTTCTCTAGGTACTCTAGTTACATCTTATTGATTGCCTCCTCCTTGTCAATCAACCAATTGATAATATTTGGATCACTAAACCAATTGTCATTCCTGCAAGTAGCAAGTTTGACATCAATGACAAAATAATGATTGACAACATTCTTTATCTGTTCCCTTACTTTTTATATATAATCTCTTCAGTTAACAAACTCCCTTATGATCTTTTTCAATCATTTCCAACAGTAAACTAATGAAATCTGTAAAATTGGATGAAGTTTATGCATGTAATTTTTTATTTTTAAATTGAGTGAAAATCTTATCTTTTAAAAATAAAAATTTAAAGTCTATTTTTAATTTTTTTTTAAATGCTAAAAAAATAGAGTTTCATTCCTAGCAAACAAATATATGCAAATGATCATAGTTTGGTCTGATTTTGAACTATGTTATAGTTGACATGTATACCTAGTGGATAAGAAAAAAATTGATTTTGGACTTATATGTTTCAAGTTATAAGTTTTTAAAGTCAAACTTATTAGAAATTGATAGTTTTTTTTCCTGCCAAACCTTATTCTATCAAATCTACATATATTTTTTAAAAATTACATATTCTTGAAGATGACTCTCTCCTCTAGAGGTACACATAAAGTTTTTATTTTTTGAACATAATTTACTTTTTTTTTCTTTTTTTAAATAAACATCTTCTTGAATCTTAAAAGACCTACTTGTAATATTTTATAAATATAACATATTTTAAATAATCAAAATACTTCAAAATTAATATGACCATAATCTTGACTCGAAGATCTACAAAAGGGTATATTTAGTTTTTGAAAAAAACTTCATTTTGTATGGAGAAATTAGTATTGAAATTGAAAAGTTTTAAGAAATTGCATCTTTTGCTTGTGTGGCTACCACTTAAGATGACACAAGGATAGTCAAGGCGAAAACCCTTTTAGTCATAATCCTTTCGGCCATAATAGTTTCGATCGTAACCCCTATCGGCCCAAAAATACCAATAGTAGTTACATTGGTGGTTTCATATAAAATAATTTAGTTTTAATTTCAATTTATAATAATTGCACAGTGAATTGCAAAATTTAAAGGAGCATTTTCAAAAATAAATATTTTTTGAGGCCTTGTTTATCAATTATTTCTTTGAGTTTAACAACAATTACAAAGGATTTTCAATAAGGTGTTTTTTTTTCATCTAGTTATTTTTATGTACCCTATATTAAAGTACTGAAATATATTTCTAGTGGAATCTATATTAAAATATTTTCTTGTAGGTCAAAGTATTGAATGGGTAATAAAAAGGCTAGATTAAAGAAATATGATAGAATAAGAGATGACAAAATGAAAGGTCATACAAAACGTAATCAAAACCAACCTACTAAAGTTAATGAAGAAGATGAGCTTCATGAAGATGACGATATTCATGAAGAGGATGAGATTCAAGAAGATGAACAAATTGGTAGTTCTATATGATAGAAACATATTTTTAGGTGTAGGAAATTTGATGGATTTGGATGAGGACCTACTTTTTAGTCAAATTCCATCTACACAAATAGTAAAAGAGAACACTATTAAAAAGCATTGCCAAAACATGTGGGATGAATATTTCAAAAATAAAAGTATATTTGGAAAGGCAAAAATATTTGTCAAGTTATTTAGGAGAAAAGATATGAGGCCTATTTTGGAGTTGTTAAGTATTGATAAAAAGAAAATTCATGCACATAATGAGGTGAACCCACACTAATGGGTTCCACTTTAGTGGAACGAACAAAGTTCAAAAAGTTTGCCAAATCACGACTTACGATGTTTGAATTTAGTTTAACACGTTCGCACTAACATATACCTTGGGTATGTTCACGCGAACATACTAGTGCGTAAATCCATATGTTCACACGAACATATTAGCTACATATGTTCATGCAAACATATGAAAAGCACATTTTCGACGGATAAAACTGCCATTTTAAACTTTACAAATTGGACTTTTTCAGGTTTTTTGATTGTTCACATGAACATGTTAAATATGTTAGAGTAAATAATTAATTTACTAATTATTTATTCTAGTTACTTAGGTAAATGCATTTTATTTATTAGTTGTAGTCTAGGAGTTAGTTATAAGTTGTTGACAATACGGGAGTTTGTTCTCTCCTAAGTCATACTTATCCTCTCACATTGTTCAAGGACTTTCCACCTTATGTGGATGTATGCTTAGTTGTCACACTTATCTCCTAGCATCTTCTAGCTTGTTTTGGAAGACTCCTAGAGCTCTTTATATTCGAGCTCCCTCTTTGTATTTTGACATCACTTCTTGCATATTGTAAATACATATTCTTCTTTTGTTTTCATATGCGGTCTCTCATGTCCGTTTAGGGTTTTCCCCTTGCTCCACACTCTTCCTTCCTTGGCTTCCCTTTGATAGGTTTTCACATGCAGGTGATCTTGGACATCTTTGAAGTTGGATTTTATCAACTCCAACATGGTATCAGAGCCTCCCTATTGCTGCTTGGTTGAAGAATTTTTGAAGCCGTGATTTGAAGTCACAAACCCTAGTTTGTTTGTGCATTTTTTCTTCAAATCGGGGGATCAACAAATTTTAAGAGCACTTTTAGCCCAAATGGACATTTTCATTGGATCAAGAAGGTTGTTTGCAGTCAGGATTCATATAAAACTTTTTGATTTTGGAGACAGAGCTCCATGAGGCAAAAAAAATTTGCTCACAGGCCCCTCCATATGGTCATACGGACGATCTACGACTTAAATTTTTTTTTAAAAAAGTTTTAACTGCGCCACTGCCTAGTGGCCACCACGAGGCTACCCGCGCTCGGCTAGAGTGCCACCTACGCTCAGTCTTCCCTTGCCGCGCAGCTCACCAAGTGTTCAACCTTTCCGCAGCCTTCTCGCCACCTGTCACCAGCGGCGCCCCCTTCGTCCGCCACTCCGCTAGATTTTTCAGCCCTTCCACCACTTCAGGACTGCAGTGACATGTCCTTCTTGCCCATGTGGACTGCCTTTTTTTGCCACGTGGATCGTGTGTACACTCAGCCCGTGGCTCTGCTCTGTTAGCATACACGTGTCCTACTGCGTCAAATTTTTTGCTCAGTCAGCGCAATCTCCTCCTGACACATGGTAGGTTTTCCATGTGGCACTTTTCCACGTGGCCCCTACCACATCAGTCGTACTACCACATGGTGTCCATGTGGAACTGCCATGTGGCTTTATTTTTTGTGGTGACAGCCTTGTGGTTGTCAATTTTAAACCCGTAACTTGCTAACATCAGCATGACATTAGCACTGCATCAACCTTGCTTGCACATCTCCTAGTTCTATTTTGGAGCTATTGTTCATTTTTTTGGCCATAACTTGAGTATATAGAGGTATTTTTATAATCCAAAAGAAGTGCCAGAAAGCTGGTTCCAAGACGGAGACTTTGTTGTAGGTATTTTTAGGTTTTGATACATTTTTATTGCCCATTTTTACAGTTGAAGTCCAAAGTTTTTTTTTGACTCCGGCAAGCATATTTTTTGTGTCCCATGTAATTTTTTAAAAAACTTTATATTTTTGGAAAGCTGGTTTTGTCACCTTTTCTAAAATGTGGTCCTTTTCCTTAGTTTTTGGCCCATGCTCTTTGTATCATAGTTTTGGCATTTTTGCTATATGGTAGATATCTTGAGTGTTTTAGGCTCAAGGATCATTTTTCTGGCATGGTTTACTTTGTTTTAGGCTATACTATATTTTGTATCCGCTTGTTTTCTGTTTTGATCATTCTAGCTATCATTTTGAAGCACTTTTATGTATCGCACTGAGATAAAGTGCAACTCTTGCATTCCAAGGGTCATGAACGTTGTTTTGAGTCAATTGTACATGCACTATTTTCATAAAGCACCATGGGGGGGATAATTGTTTGCTATTTTAGGCATTCTCCCTTTGTTAAGTGAGTGTCCCTTCCACGATATTAGCCCATGCAGAGTTAGTTTGATCGTGTCTTTATAGGTGTATGTACCTCTTTCCCTCTCTCATCATTCTTGGTTCATTTGCAGAAGACTTTGGCCCACCTTCTCAGTTGCCTATCATCTCACCCCATCTACATTAAGGGGGGGTTATGCTATTGTTCTAATGCATCCGTAGTTTGATGGTTTGATAGTGTGAACTATGTATTCAGTGGTTGATCCTATGTACAAGGTGATTGCAGTGGTTGGCTACCTATGCATTTTGGTTAGATGGATCATCTACCATATAGACATGCTCAGTTCATGCCATCTTCTTCCATGGAGGTTTTTCAGATTAGCAGTTTCTTCTTTTTGGCAGATTTGCAGCTTCTTCATGCTTTAGTGATGCTCTTCATGATCACTCTTTGTTCTTGTTTTAGGAGACATTTCCCTAGTTGGAGGCTTCTTCAGTTCTTCACTAGGTTATCTGTTTTTGGGGGAGGGTTTTTCCCATGTGGTTTTCTCTCTTTCCCCATTTTCAAAGGTTGCATTTTGTTGCATTGTTCATGGGTACCTAAAATAGCCTTTTTGTTGGGACCCATTCTGCATTCATCTTAGTTTTGTGAGCTTAAGGCATTTCCCTAAGTTGCATTTAAGGGGGGTTGTTAGAGTAAATAATTAATTTACTAATTATTTATTCTAGTTACTTAAGCTTACTTAGGTAAATGCATTTTATTTATTAGTTGTAGTCTAGGAGTTAGTTATAAGTGTATATGAGCAATGTTAGTATGCTAATAGAAATTAAATTTAAATAAAGCTTCTACAAACTAAACAAAATTCATAAACTTCAAGATAGACTAAGATGAGCTCTCAATTGAGAATATGAGCCATTAATGGACTCTCTCAATAAGAAGCTCTCTTGTTGAGTAGCTTTATCTAAATGGATAAGATGTATGCTCAATATGCTTCCAAAGGCTTCAATGGATGATTGTGGATTTTTGGTGTGGATAGATGGCTTTAGTATGGATTTGGCTCTCAAAATAGCATTATAACTTTACTTCATGGATTGTGTTATTTTGCAAAGGGGAAGGATCCAATTTATAGGCAAGAGGCTTGAGGGATTGAGGGCTAAGATGCAAGGATGGGAAAAAGCTCATGGAGGGCTTAGATTGCATGAGAGGAGAGCACATGGATTGTGCTTCGTTACAACCAATCAAGGAGTGACACATGTCACATGGTGAGAGGATGGAGGAAAGGGGAAGGATGAGTCAACAAAGGAGGCTCAAGGGATAAAATCTTCATAAAGACCCTTCATAAGTGCTTTGTAAGAACATTTATGACTTTGTGGGTTTTATAAAGTTTTATGGTTGAAGATATTTGTGAGAGATACCATGAAATTCGAATTTGAGGGTTTAGGGGGGTTTTAAGCTTGCTTAGGGTTGTAAATATGATTAGAGGAAGGGTTAGAGATGGCTTAGGACTAGGCAAGTGGATGGCAAGTGGATTGCAATTAATGAGGGTGGGTGAAGGAGGAGATATTTGTTAACTTTGGCTTGAGTTAGCAAGACTTAACCCATGTTTAGGGAATGTGACAAGGTTAGGAGGGGATTAGGATTAGGGTTAAAGACATTTTCTAGAAGAGTCTAGGCTTTGGATGAGGATGAAGACTTTCTAGAAGAGTCTAGAACTTCCTAGGATAAGATTTTATGAAATAAATAAAGTTTTATTTATTTCAAGGGTTTGGGTTGAGGAGATATTTATTAAAATATTTTTAATAAACATGAGGATTAATATTTAATCTTGATTAAATATTTTGAGTTAGGATTAGGGGTAGGAAATGATGGGATTAGCCTTTAATCAAAATTAAAGAAGGATTAGAAGATTTTGGAAGAGGTTAGTGGTCTTAAGGAAATTGGCCAAGTTTTGGGCAAAAAATAATTTTTTTAATTTATTTTAGGATTTTTGGTCAATTTATTAATTAAATAATTAATAAATAAGGAAATAATGTTTAAATAAGATTTAAACATTTTTGGGAGGGATTCCTTAATTAAATATTTTTAATTAAGATAAAGGGATTCAATGGAATAAAAATTAATTAATTAATTAATTAAATAAATAATTAATAAATGATGATGTCATCAGGGATTTTTTAGAAAATAAAAATACTTTATTTTCTAAAGGTTTTTTTAGGTGTCTACAATAAGTTGTTGACAATACGGGAGTTTGTTATCTCCTAAGTCATACTTATCCTATCACATTGTTCGAGGACTTTCCACCTTATGTGAATGTATGCTTAGTTGTCATACTTATCTCCTAGCATCTTCTAGCTTTTTCTGGAAGATTCCTAGAGCTCTTTATATTCGGGCTCCCTCTTTGTATTTTGACATCACTTCTTGCATATTGTAAATACATATTCTTCTTGTGTTTGCATATGTGGTCTCTCATGTCCATTTAGAGTTTTCCTCTTGCTCCACGCTCTTCCTTCCTTGACTTCCCTTTGACAAGTTTTCACGTGCAGGTGATCTTGGGCGTCTTTGGAGTTGGATTTCATCAACTCCAACAAAATATAGGCATGTTTGCCCAAAAATACCCTTAAAATTTTCTGATAGCCATGAAAATTCAGGGGATATGTTCATGCGAACATAATAAGAATGTTCGCGTGAATGCTATGTTCATGCTAACATGTAAACTTTGGAAAAATTTTAACCCTTTTTTTTTTTTTTTGCTCTTTTGACTCCCATAATTGTAGGAGAATGATCTCCTACTGTAAAATAAAAAATTTCAAAATGTGCTACTTGGAGCAAGCCTTCCAACGACTATAATTGTAATACATATTTTAGTCATTAAGACTTTCAAATATGAGTTTAACTCATTATAGGTTCATTACCAATTGAACATCAACCAATTTTGACACCTTAGAAAAATTAGTAAATTAGGTCAAAAAAATTTTGAAAAATATGTAGGAACTAGCTTATTGAGATACCTTTCTATTCAAAAAAAAAAAAAAGGTTTATGATAAATTGACTTCAAATTATCTATGTCAAACGGAATGTATGTCTGAATTACGGTTCATGTCACTTCAAAACTTCATAAACTATACAATATTCAACCAAAATAAATCAAACCAAATGCATCCTCTGGATATTGATGTTACAAATCTAATGCCAAAAGAATTAATTCATTATCATTTCTAGAAAAAAGTTATGTGTGTCAAATGGACTATCACTCTTTAAAAATATTAGATTTTATCATGTACCACTTTTCGGAGGAGATAAAAAAATTTGACATAAATAAATTTTTTTTTAAAATTAAAAAATATGGTTACAAAGTAGGAACAAAGTACTCAAAATCACTAGTTTATGTCATCTTGAAATTATTTGTAGTTTTGGAGATATAGTCACTTGAACATGATGTTTGTTGCAAAAATATTAATTTCAGTGTCAAAATTGGTCAAAAAGTGGAACCCATTATTGTGGGATCACCCAATGCTAATAAAACAATAGTTGAAAATTTTCAAATTTCTTATAAAAAAATTGACAACACGATTCGAGGAGGTGATTTGAGCACTATATGTAGAGCTGATGACTACTATATCTAGTAGAAAGTTGATACATAGAAAACAAGTACAGGTAGTTTCTGATTTACTACATATATCTAGGAGAACTATTCAAAGATACATTAGGAGGAGAAATATGCTAAATGAAAACATTGAGAATAACTGAGTGAATATTAGCAGAGTTCCTTGAAAAGATAGATTTTTTGAAGATGTAAAAAGATAGGTTATTGAATTTTGGACCACATCATCTTGTGTTTTTTCCAATAGATGTGATACTATACAAATTAAAGATCAAGAAATAGAGGCAAAAATTGAACATTCAAAACTTTTTATAGCTATAACACAAAGTGAAGTATTTCAAACATTCAAGCAAGAATTTTCAAATGTGAAAATATGTCAAAGAATATTTGAGAGCATGTGTCCTTCCTTTGTACACATAAATAAGATACGTGAAACTTGTTCTTGTCGAAACTATGTTGAATTTGGTCTACACTTGCAACCATAGAAAAAAATTATGGTAGTACTTGATCCAAATTTGGTCATCCCTAGCAGTATGTCACAATTTGTGAATTCTATATTATGTGATAAATTAGAAGATTCAGATGAGTTCAAAGTATAATGCATCATAACTCCATTTCCAAATTGTGGAGATTTATCTAAATTTCCACTTAAATTTGAGAATATCTATGAATCGACACTAGTTTCATGGATGAGATATGAATATAAGATAAACCAAAATAAGACAAGAGTTGAATCCAAAAAAATTGTCCTGAATGAGAGTGAATTGTGGTATGATGAGTTTATGGCCAAGTTCCATCCATTGATATATTCACATATTCAACATTGTCATGGTGCACAATGGCAAGCTAAACAATTTCATGATTTAATTTTTTTTTTTCCACCTGGTTGTATTCTTTCAATTGTAGATTTCTTTAAGAACTATACATTTTCACCTCAAACAGAGCTTCAAGGGCAATATTTTCATTCTAAAAAACTTGCAATATTTGTGCAAGTGACTTATAGACATGCACAATTTCAGGTGCATGAGATAGAAAGTTTGGAGGAAAATGAATGTATTATCATCAAGGAGGTTCATTTCTATATTAGTGTTGATAGAGTTCATGATAGGAGCTATGTTGCTAATTATTTTGCAATGTTCTTTGAAGATCTTAGAAATCATGGAATAAATGTTTTAGAACAATGGATCTGGTCTGATGGTTGTGTATGTATGTGTACATTTTTATTTAACTTTAAATTTAAAAATTATATTGATTTATACATTTATTTCAATTTGATTTATATAATTAATTTTATTCTCATTTCATGAACACATAGGATAATTTAAATTTGCAAAAGAATTTAATTGGTTAGCCATGCAACATGCTAGAAGCAATGTTAGGCTTTTGCAGAACTTCTTTGAAAGTGGACATGGAAAAGGGGAGCAAGATGGAGTATGAGCATGTATAAAGCACACACTTAGACAACATGAACTTTCAAGTACATATGTACATACATTTAGTGTATTCTTGATCTACTTATAACATATATACATGTATAGATTCTCTCTAGAGAACTATATATAGATTTAATGTATTTTAAATTATATATACATGCATGTTACACATTCAGGTAATAGGATAGAGAGTGCAAATAAAATTATTGAATGGTGCAAAGATAATTTTTTTACTCGAGATGTTGAATACAATAAGCGTTATTTTTGAGAAGTGAAAGGTAAATATTGTATATTTATTTATTTGATATAATACACGTGTATATTCTTATAATTCAAGTTGTTAATTATATACTTATTCTGAACTGTGATATATATTCTTATAATTATATATTAATTAAATAATACATATTTGTAATAGATATAGATTGATCTAATCCTTACAATTGCCAAACAATTTATGGTATTAGAAGTTTACATCAAGTGGTGACTACAAGACACCAAAACCTCTAGTGATTAAAGTATGAGAGAAATCATGTTTTTGTGATGACTGCATGCAGAACAATCTAATGAGTGTATGTGAAAATATTGTGAATGAATATGTTTCAAATTGGGATTTGAAGAACATAGTCAGAAAGCATCGTTTTGAAGATGTTGAAATTGACATTAACATTCATGATCTTATATATTTAGCTTATAATGAGTGTGTTTCTGATTTAGTTATAGTAGGCTTCTGGCATATGTACATATATATGAAACATGTGTATGTTCATTAAAATAAACACACACACACACACACACACACACACACACACACACACACACACACATATATGTATGTATGTATGTATGTATGTATATGTAGATACATATATATGTATGTATGTATGTATGCATGTATGTGTATATATATATATTTATTCACTTTATAAACATGTTTATTTGTATGTACATGCAAGAGGTATTTTTTTGTCCAAGCCTTAGTAGATAATGTAGAAAATGTAGACTATTATCTTCTAAGATGCACAAAAGAAAAACACAAGTTGCTAGAAGCAACTATAGATGTTCATGGATAGTCATATCCAATTGGATCAGTTGTTATTGAAGGAACGTATTATCAATAAAAAAGGATAATCGATAGTGGTATTCATTTTATTGAATACATGCTTGGAGAGAAGCTTTTTACAATATAGTAGTTCCATGTTATGGTGACAAAGTTGCAATTTGACACAATACAAAGAAGAGGACATCGTGGAAATCAAAAGTGGAAACTCTCTATTGAAGAACATGAAAATATTATATAGATGATTAAAAATAGAGAGTATCCTAACAATACAATGTTTGTGGAGCTCTAGTTTAGCTATTTGTACTTATTTTCTATATACAACTCTCATACTTTCATATGTACTACATACACATCATTTTGGATATATGCTTCATAAATTTATATAAATTTGATCATGGATCTTGGATATGTGGTACAAATTATGAACATGTATTTTTATTTATATATTGTGTATGGTTTGATGTATATATATATGTATACATCCCATCAGGACTCCCTCTTAGGACCTCCCCTTAAGACTTCCCCTTAAGACAACCCCTTAAGACATCCCATTAAGACTTCCCCTTATGACCTCCCTATAAGACCTCCCCTTAAGTTAAGACATCCCATTCTAGGAGTTCCCCTTACGACCTCCCCTTAAGACTTCCCCTTATGACCTCCCCTTAAGACTTCTCCTTAAGACAACCCCTTAAGACATTCTATTCTAAGAGTTTCCCTTAGGACCTCCTCTAAAGATTACTCCTTAAGACAACCCTTAAGACATCCTATTAGGACTTGCCCTTATGACCTCCTCTTAAGACTTCCCCTTAAGAAAACTCCTTAAGACATCCCATTAGGACAACCCCTTTACTGATTAAATACATTCTTATTAGATTCTATAACATGTATTACATTCTTTATGTTTGTATGTATTCTTTGTGTTCTTATATGTATTAAATTAAGCACGATTAAATGTTGTAACACATGTATTCTTTACTAGTACTCTTTGTGTTCTCAAATATGTATTAAATTTATTGATTAAATGTTGTAACACATGTATTATTTGTACTAGTACTATTTATGTTCTTAAATATGTATTAAAAATTTATTGATTAAATGTTGTAACACATGTATTGTTTACTAGTACTCTTTATGTTTTTAAATATGTATTAAATTTATTGATTAAATGTTGTAATACATGTACAAAATAACACATGATCTATGGAATAAAAATATGAATTTTGAGAACATACATACATTCAACATGAACATAAGACATGAGCATAACATGTACATCTAAAAAATAACACATCTATGAAATAATGTAACTATGTAAAATGTATCCAAAATACCATATAAAATGTCTCCAAAATACCACATCAAATGTTTCTAAAATACCACATCAAATGTATCCAAATAACATATAAATAACATCAAGGTCTACTTATCAAAGTATCTAAAATAACATGTGTGTGTGTGTGTGTGTGTATATATATAAAATTTCTCGACATCCATGAAATAGACATCTAAAATAAGATTAACTACATCCCCCTCCTGATCCATGACCCCAAAAGGCTCTATGATCTGGGTGTGAACCTTGTGTCAAATGAAATAAATTTGTTATTATAATATTATGTACATGCATGTATTATATCACATGTGTGTGTGTGTGTGTGTGTATCAAATATATATATTAAAAATTATAACATACTTGTGACTCATATCGTGCAATATCTATTGGGGTCTAGAGATCTCCAAAATGCAACATACTATTACTAAGACCCTATAAAGCACATGTATGTACACAAGTTAGATTGAATCACTTGAATATATGTATGTCTCTAAGTACATGTATTTAAGCTCAAGCATGTTAAACTTATAAGTGTAAATTATTGTAACAAATAACTTTAAACGTATAAATTTATATTTACCATAGCATCATGTAATGCTCTGCTAATCTAAATGATATTTAAATCATGTAGTGATAAAAGTAGTCTGGTTCAAGTTGATCATCTCATTACAAAGCATAGTAGTAAATACACACTTTCGTACTGTGGGGTGTTGTACGAGGTGGTACAATGTCCTCAACATGTGGGGGGTAGGTGTTGTAGGACCTTGTGTAGGAGTAGGTGCTACAAGATCTTGAGTAGGTGTGGGGGTAGGTGATGTAGGGTCATGTATAGGAGCAAGTGTTTTAGGTGTAGGGATATCCTCCTATCTTTGTGAACCCTATGATCTTGCTATGCATGAGAGAATATGGCTGATGTGTCCACCAATGTCACTAAGAGGAATCCACATAATTTTTGATAATGCTTGATATGAACCAAGAAGATTAGATGCTAACTAGGATACCATATGATGTAATGCACCCACATCTGATATAATAGAAACTTCTAGTGGAGATGGTATATATGCTATCCCCTACACATCATCAACTCTTATGTTAGAGGATGCAACTATTGAAATGGTACCATGAGACCATAACATATATATGCCACATCAATCTGAAGACATATTCTTTAACTGTGGCAATGCTAGAATAGATTTGAGTCCTGGCTGTATCATCTAGAATAGTCATACCCACAACAACCATCTATGGAGCTCTTGACATGAACAAAAGTTTTGGACCCATCATTTCCTATTTATTAACATATGCAAGGGTGTCTACAAGTCTAAATCTCTCTGATAATCTACCAAGGCCCTATATAGTATGACCTGGAAAATATATATAATCTACATCATGATGTAAATGAAATTTTGCAAACAATTATTTGCAGAAATAAAGAGGAAACCCACCCATGATGTGTAACTAAGTAGTGAAAATATATAAATGGTGTAATGAGCTGATCTATATACATTGTAGATGAATAATATATAACCCTAGACCTATCTGTATAAAAGGGAAACATACTCTTCACCATAGCAATGGAGACTTGTGTATCAATCTGTGTATACTTCACAGTGCCAATGACACTCTGAAAAAGGAAAGAGTAAAAAGTCTCAATAATAATATCATCATATGGGTTGTATATCTCTATATTGTTTGAATCATATGACATAACTCAACTCTCATAGAAAAAATCTTCTCCCTATTAGGGAGAGTGGTAGAAGCCAGAAGTGTAGAATTGAGAAACTCTATAGCATGAGATAACCTAGTAATTGTATCTCTAAATAAATGTTGTCTCTCCTTAGAGGATGATGTTAGTCTATATGCTATACTTGACTTAGCACTATGACCCCCTCCTTGAACACTAGCTTCCCTTGAGGACATAGGTGCACCATCAGTACTAGATGCCATAATGACATACAAAGAAGATATGTCTATAAATGAAGAGTTAAGATATGTAAGTATATAAAATTGAAATTAAAATTTAATTTAAAACATGTGTGTGTGTGTGTGTGTGTGTGTGTGTGTGTGTGTGTGTACAAAGTTGAATATAACTAAAAAATATAGATCATTTTAGTTAACACACATGTTAATGTATATCAACTTGATGTATAGCTCATGTATGTGAACAAAAAATGTGTACATGTGTATGTGTGATAAAAAACTAATTGGGTGAACCCACAATAATGGGTTCCACTTTAGTGGAAGGAAGAAACTTGAAAAAGTTGGCAAATTTTAGGATCTCCATTTACCATACGTTCGCGCGAACACCTTGGACATGTTCGCGCGAACATGTACAATGCGCATGTTCGGGCAAACATATGCACGTAGGTTCGCGCGAACATCTGCATGGTACATGTTCATGCGAACCTATATTGGAACAATTTTCGGCACTTTAAACCAGTTTTTTAACTTTTCCAAAGTCATTTTCATGTTGACTACTGTTCATTGAGCGTTCGGGCAAACATGTGGTTTGTGCTACTTCTGGCAACGTCATCCTGTTGTTTTCATTTTGATTTTCATTATTAGGTATGTCAAAATATTATTAATTTAATATTTTCAATGTTTTTGAAGTATTTTTTTATATTATCAAAGTAGATTTTAATGTTTTCAATGCATTTTTTTATGTTCTGAAAATATATTTGAATGTTATTTACATTTTTAATAGTTTTGAAAACATATCTAAATGTTAATTTAATATTTTTATTGTTTATTTATATTAATTTAGAAAACAAAAAAATATTATATAGAAAACATTAGAAAAACACTAGAAAAAATAGTAAAAAATTTATAATATAAAATTTAGGAAAAATATTAGAAAGAAAATTTAGAAAAAACATTAAAGAATTTATAATTTAATATAAAATTTAGAAAACAAATTTAGAAAAAAAAAAAAAAAAAAAGTAAAAAAACATTAAATAAATATTAAAAGTTTTATAAAAAAACATTAGAAAATTTAGAAAAAAAAACATAGCAAAAATATTAGAAAATTTAGAAAAAAAAATTACAAAAACATTAGAAAATTTATAATTTAATATGAAATTTAGAAAAGAAATTTATAAAAAAATATTTTAAAAAATTAGAAAATTAAAAAAAAACATTTAAAAAAATTAGAAAATTTAGAAAAATATATTGCAAAAACATTAGAAAATTTAGAAAAAACATTACAAAAATGTTAGAGAATTATTAATTTAATATAAAATTTAGAAAAAATATTTTTAAAAAAATCAAAAAATAAATTTAGAAAAACATTAGAAAAAATATTAGAAAATTTATAATTTAATATAAAATTTAGAAAATAATTTTAAAAAAAACATTGCAAAAACATTAGAAAATTTAGAAAAAACATTACAAAAATATTAGAAAATTTATAATTTAATATAAATTTTAGAAAACAAATTTAGAAAAAACATTAGAAAAGCGTTAGAAAATTTATAATAATATAAATTTTAGAAAACCAATTTAAAAAAACATTAAAAAAATATTAGAAATTTTATAATAATATAAAATTTAGAAAACAAATTTAGAAAAACATTAGAAAAATATTTTTTTAAAAATAGAAAAACATTACAAAATTTATAATAATATAAATTTTAGAAAAAAAATTTAAAAAAATAAAAAAATAAAAAATAAATTTAAAAAATAAAAAATAAAAAATTTAAAATATATATATATATATATATATATATATATATATATATATATATTTTAATGTTAAATGTAGACATGTATATTTTTGATATTAATGTTTATTCATATATGTCAAATTCGCTTTAATGTCTTAATCTTAGAAGTTTAATTAAATGACATATCTTAAGGGTCTAGATCCTAAATTGTACATGTAAAAATATAGATTAGAATGTATAATTTTTTATTTTGAACATAAATGTACATGTATATTTGTTCATGGTTAAAAGTAGATGTATGTACATGTTTTTAATAAATTCACATTTTTATATGTATAATTTGTGTATATGTTAACTATTGATCTTAATTTATCTTATAACTAAGTGTAATTAACTATATTTAAAAACCCATGTCTTAAGGGGAGATCCTAAATTATACATAAGAATGTAGATTAAAATGTATATTTTATTTCATAAATGTACATGTAAATATGTTCATGTGGTAGATATAGACGTGCATACATATGTTTTCAATATTCATGTTTAAATGTACATATGTTATTATTTTTAATGTCTTAATAATTAGAAGTATATAATTAACTATATAATTCAATGACATGTCTTAAGGGGAGATCCTAAATTATACATATATAAGAATGTAGATTAATTTGCATATCTAGGTACGAATATAACATACATGTACATCCAAACCCTAACCCTAACTTAACCAAACCCTAACCCTAACCATTATCCAAACCATAACCCTAACCTTGATCTTAAAATTTAATTTTTAAACCCAAGATTATATATAATAATAAATACCCTAAATCATAATCTTGAACCAAATCATAAACTTCATATGCTAAGTTCCCTTATCCTAAATTCTTAACCATGGACCTTAATATTAACCCCTAAATTTAATGCTAGAAATTATGTAATTTTGTGTAAACCCTAACAATGTCATAAGGTCTTAAATCTTACCCTAAAATTGAGCCTAATTAAACTAAAACCCTATTTCAAAACCTAATTGAGGCCTAACTTACATAAAATTAAAACAAGTTGACCCTAATCTTAAATTGCTAAAAATTACATTTGAGATACATGCACATACATTCAAAACCCTTTTTTTAAATGATATACATGCACATATATGAAGTATTCACCCTTTTTTTAAATGATATATATGTAACCCAACTTGAAACCTAAACTTTGAAACATTATCATTTAAGAGTAATATAAATAATTTATTACCCTTTAATTGAATTTTCTAATAATACCCCCCAAAGTATAATAAAATCTTAGAACAATAAATTAACTCTAACCATAACCAAACTCTCAACTTTAAAGTTATCTTATACTTATATGCAAATTAATCTAGGTCTGGATGTGTTATAGATTATCTAGGTCCATGATGTGTGATGTATGTTTTATTACATGTGTATAATTTTTAATGTTAAAAATAAAAAATTGTGTGTACAACACGTAGTTTAGCTCTTCATACATTTCTACAAATATGGCTTCACACAATTAGCTTGATGCAGCTCCTAGTGCGGCACTTGATGTAGTTCTTGCTGCAGCTCCTACTGTGGCACAAGTTGATGAGGTTCTTGTTGCAACACCTGATGCAATTCCTGATCTAGCTCCTCGTACAGCTCTTGGTGGGGATCATGTTGTAGCTTCTAGTGGGGTCATCGTGTACCTCAATGTAGGGCTCATCGTGCAGCTCATGTTTCGGCTCCTAGTGGTGTAGGTCCTGTCGTGGCTCTTGGTGCAGCTCCTATTCCATATCAGGCTGCACCTGCAGCTCCTGCTAGAGGTCCTGCTGCACCACCTTCACGCATTGATATCGATGCTTTATTTGCATTTTCAGAGCAAGAGATTGCTAGACTGTAGCACTCTATATTGACCTCTGATGATGGTCTTTATAGAGACATATGTATTATGATTTGTAGGAGTTTATAGGATCTGATAGCTAGATTTAGAGCTCACCATTCATTTACTCCTGCCATATTAGCATCCATATCGAGGGAGCTTAGGGATGAGGTTTCAAGAGATGCATCATTTAATGACATCAAGAGGGTAGCCCCCAAAGACATCATCCAGAGAGAGCTCTTTCCAGCTTATGAGGGAACACGGGGTAGGGTGAGAGGCTACAGAGTCACACGATGCACAGACCCTATTATTGCTAGCATGATCTATCCATAATTTTTAGCTACACATGGTCATTATCCTAATAACGACTAGATACCCCTTTATTTTGCACAACAGTTGTACACTGAGTTCCATATAGGGCTCAACATCAACTACTTGGATATTCTTGATTATTGCAGACAGGGGCGTGGTCGGATCATAGATCGTGACCAGTACCACAATGTAGATCATTTCCCACCTACAGATCTTAGAAAGTTTGTTGGACCGAGGATGCCTCCTGTAACTCCTGCACATACGCCTATTGCAGATAGAGTCATCATTACTTCCTAGAGGGAAGGAATTGACACTATTGGGCACATTGCATCTGTGGCAGCTAATATCACATCAGATTCTATTGGTTGTTATCTTCATAGTCGACGTCCTCATCCACTTGGTCGACCATCTTCATAGGCATCTAGTAGCACTTGAAGTGCCTCCTCTGATGATGCATATAGAGCTACTGGGCTACCACTGCCAGGCGATATTCATGGTCTTTCAGGACAGCATACACATATGGATATGGCACTATATTTCTTGGAGGATATGTTGCACTTTATTAGCTATATTTCCTATACATAGAGGATTCCAGTACACTCAGTGATGGATGTTGTTAGATAGCATCAGAGCCCCGACACAATTCCACAGACATAGGCCGCCACACCAGTGACAGATGATACACCTGTGCATAGCTCACAGCATTCGGCACCAAACTCATGACACTCTACAGATGACTCGAGCATATGAGTTGGAGACGTCCATATCACAGCTGAGCATCTTGATGATTTTGGTGAGCAATTGCAAGTCCTGTTTGAGATTGATACTAGTTCGAGCCTCGATATTTCATCATACATGGACCTATTGTTCGGACCTGGCAGCATTGATTCTACACCAAATGTACCCAGCCAGTTACACAGTCCACTTCACTCAGATTTACTAGCAATTGGACATGGATTTTCAGGCTCAAGTGCATCAGTAGACGATACAATGGAGTTTGATGATCATCCTCCACCTCTAGAGACCCAGGTACATATATAATTTAATTTTAATTTTAAAAATATATGAAATTAAAAAATATGTTCATTTATTAAAAAATTTAGTTCATATGTATATGTAGATATTTAATTTAATCTTTAACTCATAATAAATCATGTAGGCACAGGTCGCTGAGCACATGGTTACACATATTGTTGGTTCAGGGCATCATGTACATGAGAGAGATGATTCTATTGAGGCACCTGGTAGTGCTCAGGTACTTGAGTTTTAAATAGTTTGTTTTAAATTCATATTTAATTTGAATGTACATGTACATGATGCACATATGTATATATATGTTTTAAAGATAGAACTCTAACACATGTATGTATATATGTATATATATTTGCAGGACTTGGTTGATGCGCCTCGGCGAGAGGATGTACATGAGACTTGATCAGAGGGCCATTCTGTTTGTATGCATCTTGAGGGGTCCTTCTAGTAGTAGATCAGATTTATATATTTTTTGATGCATTTATATATTGGAGGTCCAGTTTACATACGTACACATGTGTATTTTAGTTTCTTGATGACATGCATGTACTTTCACTATTTATTTGATTATTGAGTATTTTAGTAGTTAGATACCATCACACGTACGTATATATGAATTTTTATATTTTGCTACATATGTGTATTTATTCAAAATTTATAGTTTGCATTTCAAATACATAGAGATATATTAGATCTGTAGATGTTTATTCTTGAGACATGTATATGTGTACATATGTGTTTTTTTTTTTGTTATAGCTATAGAACATGATCTTGAGATGTGTGTACATGTATATCAAATATCAATTAGTAGAAAGTTAGAAAGATACATATTTCTTATATTATCAATTACTAACCCGCTAAAGATAAATATTAGTTTTATGTGGATAAAAATATGTTAATAAACTAACCTAAATGATAACTATGAACTTATAATTTTACAATTTTAAAAACAAATGTTTAATTTTCACTTATGAAATTCAATCTAGTTTGAAAAAAAGTTGATAAATGAATTTAAATTATTAAATTCATCTATGGTACAATTAATTTAAATTATTAAATTATATAGTTTTTTAATAAACTAAATTTGATAATTAAGAATTTATGATCATACAATTAAAAACTCATTTAATTCAAGATGAAATTCATTTAACAATAGCCAATACATTATTTTAGAGAACTTTTACAAAATATAATATTAAAAAAAAAATTAATTTAAACTAATTTAAACTTTAAGAGTACATGACTATAGATGTAATAAAGTAACATTAAAATTTAATTTTTTTTTAATAAACTAACCTAAATGATAACTATGAACTTATAATCTTACAATTTTAAAAATACATGTTTAATTTAAGAATTGTAACATAGATAACGAAATTGTGTAAGTTTGAAATTGTAACATAGATAATGAAAAATATTGGCCAGTGTTCAAAGGAAATCAATGTGTTCATGCAAGGGCCACCTTTTTTCTACTATGAGAATGATGCTTTTGCATCGAAGGATATTTGGAAGACAATATCCAAACAATTTAATAGTGTTGAACCAGAGTTGGTGGACTCAATGTTATTTTTAGCTTCCAGAAGAGCAAGAGGGTATGTGCATAATCTACCAAAAGAAGAATGATTTCAAGCAGAACCTCTCCCCCTCATGACTATTCAGGAAGCACTTCCGCAAATAAAAAAATATTGGCCTTCATGGGATCAGAGGACAAAATTGAATTCCATAGACTTAAGACAATGTGGAACTATCTTTATTGATCAATTGAGAGTTATGATTCAGAATTCACGAGGGCAACTGCAAGATTGTGCGCAGAAATATATACTTCAAAAGTGTGAAGAGTGGAATTTGGTATAGGTGGGGCCAGGTGACCTTGTCCCTCTAGAGCTTCATGAGATAAAACTTATATTAGGATTTGATAGCGATCACAGTTGTGGAACTTCTTGTCTGACTGATCGCTTGCATTGTTTGGGTATTTCATTCCAAACAGATACAGTTGCAT
Organism: Cupressus sempervirens; assembly: GCA_028749045.1. Taxonomy (NCBI): domain Eukaryota; kingdom Viridiplantae; phylum Streptophyta; class Pinopsida; order Cupressales; family Cupressaceae; genus Cupressus; species Cupressus sempervirens. Next base: position 290,092,402 of record CM053787.1, read on the forward strand.
ATCATTTATCAGTCTTGAAAGCATTATATCCTAATGGCATCACAATACTTTCTCTATTTTTTGGTATTGGTGGAGCAGAAGTTGCTCTTCATCAACTTGGGATACATTTAAGTTGTGGTGTATCTGTTTTTTATGAGTTTCCTTGCATTGTGATGGAAGTGAGGGAAATAATGCACTAAAAAGCCTCAGCTAATAATTTTTCCTGATCAATGTGTAGGCTCATTTTTTTTGTAAATAGCTCAACGTTAATAGACTACTTGAAAAATGGAAAAGGATTTAAACCAAAACAGAATGTTCTCTACTGATTTTAAATTGTCAAATCAAAGGATTACATACCCTAACTAAGAATAGTAATTTTTTTTCATTTTCAAACTAGTTTTATAAAGGTCTACAATCAGAAAATACTTTTTTTTTTAACGAGAATTCAATTTTTAGTTGTCCAACGAATTTCTTTGAACTGATTCTAAAGTGGTTTGTCATGGAAGCTTATTTATTGTTTGCAACTATTGTTGTGTTTTACAATGATACAAAATCACATATTTATTGTTTGCAACTACTTGAATTTCCTTGGAACTTTTTAAGGTGGAGTATCAAGAATCGTAAATTATTAAATTCATCTATGGTACAATTAATTTAAATTATTAAATTGTCTAATTTTTTAATAAATTAATGAAAATTAAGAATTTATGATCTTACAATTAATCTAAACACATTTAATTCAAGATGAAATTCAATAGTTTGAAAAGAAGTTGATATTTAAGAATTGTAACATAGATAATGAAACTGTGTAAGTTCGAACTAACTTCTAGCCAATTTATATCAATTTGTTAAATTATTAAATTCATCTATAGTACAATTAATATTATAGTTTTTAAATAAACTAATGATAACTGAGACTCAAATATTCAGATTAAAAACACAATTTCACCAAAGTTGATATATGTACATTTATAACATGCAATTTTTTTTATGATCTTCACTGTCTAGTCTCCACTTGCGACGTGCACGCTTAAGTTTGACTGGATTCAAACAAAGCCCTGTAGCAATGACCAGGTGGTCATATTGTAAAACCTTGTTGTCATGTTGATAATCAACAAAGTTTATTCCATGTTGGACTATTTTGTCTTGCTTCAAATATGTTCCCTCTATCACAACAAAACCTGTACCACAAATTTAAGTGTTTTAAAATTTGATAGATATGAAGTTACCTAGATATATTTATTTATTTAAATATATATGTGCATGTACATGTATATGTATAATTTACCTACGGGGAACAACATTCCATCACTTTCTTCAGGGTCATATAACTTTGTCCTCTCTGTAGTACATCGCAATAAATAATAACTAACACCTTCATGATTTCCAAGCTCAGCAATCACTACAAAGACATCTCTTGCATAACAAGTATACATGAATGCATGTGTACAATATATATAAGACAATTGAAATTGATAATTAAAGAAAAAATTGAAATTAATTTTTATGATACTCACCCACTTTTACTAATCCAAAGATATGATTATAATCATCAGAAATCAATGGAATATCATCAAAATTTTCATCTTCTTTATCAAATGTATCGGTAACATCAAGTGGTAACGACATGTGTCTGATTGATGCATTCTTCATAATTTTCATCAATGCAACTGTCACAAAAACATGAGTATTCTCTTGTTTTCAATGTCCAATTGCAATTATCTGTACTCATGACTGAATGTAAGGAACTTGTCTTTTCTATCCTCTTGCAACCATGCATGTTTTTTCTATTAACACCTGAAAGTTCGTTAAATTGAAAATATAGAAAAATTAAATTTAAACTTCAATGAATTCAAAAATAAAATTTAACAATAAATTTTTATAATTTAATTGCATAAAAGGTAAATAAACATACACATCCATACCTGTTATCTCCCAGAAGACTCTAAATGGTGTTTGCGACTCATTGTTGATGATGTCCCGACCTCATCTAATGCCAAATGAGTTTTACACCATTCAACAACATCATGTGCATCATTTATACAAACTCCCTGATAATTCATTTGATACTTTCGCAAAGCATGTTTGATGCAAGCTCCAGCACCATCATGTTCACCTTTTCCATGGTCACTCTCAAAGAAATTCCATATGTGTTTTATATTCTCATTGCGATGATAGCTACACAATGCATAAAATGGTCTAGATGATTTAAACTGTGTAGCACATCCATTAGACCAAACATAATGTTTATCAACATTTATGTTTCTTTCTTTCAAATAAGAAAAGAACGTATTGAAGCAATGTTCTACATAGTGAATGTCATGTTCTTTATCATCACTTATATATAAATGATATTCATTTATAATTACTCGTGCTTGTTTTGTACTCTGAACACCATCCAAATCTAACTGTGCATGTCTATAAAAAAACATGTACCATAATAGTGATATGCTTTTTAAAGTAATAATCTGATTGAATTTCTTTCTGATGAACAAATGAATAGTTCTCTACAAAATCAACAACTGATACAATTGTTCCAAGTGGAAAATTATCTCTCAGAGCTTGAAACTATTGTGCTTGCCACTTTGCAAAAAATGCATGACAAATATAAGGTTGAATCAATTTCTTAAATCTGTCCATAAATGTTAGAATAGGCAACTACTCTTCAACATATTCCAACCTTTTTGTTTCTTTCCCCAACTTTGTTTCATTCTTGACATACTTGTAACTTTTGCAATTCAATATTTTTGTTACATCAATATTTTTAGTTTTCAAAGGAAATAGAGCCAATTCACCACATGTTTCACATAATCCTTTGATGCAATTTATTTTACTAGTTGGATCATCTATGTTGTCACACAAAATGGACGATGTAAACTCGCTTCTCCTACTAGGAGGAGCAGCATGAAAACCATATGTATCTTCTATAAACTTTTGAAATACCTGATAGTGGAGATCAAACTCAATATGATGACGACAACAACAAGTTTCAAAGACTTTGTTTGACATCACAAAGTATGGCTTCAATTTTTCAAACAATGTTTGCCCAACTTTTACATTAGGATGTTCATTACAAAACGACACATATAACTCATGCTGTGCTGTGTCCAACCAATGTTTTGTATGATGTTCATATTGACTAGGTGCAATCTTATGCCTAATAACATCTCTACTATTTGATGAAGGATGAGTGTTATCAATCCAAAATGATATGACTAAATTTTTTAATAACTCTTCAATCCTATCAAAATGAGGTGTTGTACACATGATAGCCCAGTTGCCCTCCATAGTACTGTCATCCACAATTAATCTTCTCTTAACATATTGTCTCATTGTTTTCCTACTAAAACCCATTTCAGATGAAATTGAAGATATTTGTCTATTTTGAGACATATTTTTACTTACAACAGACATCAACATCACTTTTCTTGCCAAAGACTTATCTTTAGTTCGGGAGTGTTTTCCTATGTTTCTCAAACCTTGTTTAACATTTTCAATCAAATCATTTTGCATGCTAGAAAATCTTCTCTTCTTTGATGTTGTGTTTACACCTAACAATTTCAATGCCTCTTGCAACTTTTTTGTGTAGGAAAAAGTGAAAGCAACTGAGCTTGTTCAAGTGTTTCAGTATTATCAAATTGAGTCATAATTTCTCTTATCTTCTTCTTCATGACCTTCTCTTAGACAAACTTAATGGTTGAACACTAGCTGCAAGTTTTCTCAATTTATCTACATCTATTTTAAGTAAATGATTTAAATTCTTATGAGAAATACCATACTTTACAGATTGGACAATATTTAAGAGTTCATCCATACCAGTTCCTACACCTGATCTCGACCCTTCTCTGATTTTTGTTATTGGAATTTCTATAGGGACCAATCTTGAGCCTTCTCCAACATCCATTGTTTGAGATTCAACAAAGAAAGATTCTGACCCTTCTCTGACTTCTGTTATTTGAACCTTTGTAGGGACTGATCTTGAACCTTCTTCAACATTCATTATTTGAGATTCTGTAGGGAGTGTTCCTAACCTCTCTCCCATACACACTACTTCTACTTTTATTGAGCCTTCTTCAACATTTCCTTCACCTTGTTTAATTCGATGATAATGTGCCGCAATCTTCTGAATATTTCTTTGTTCTGCTTCATCAGATCTTTTTCTTGCATATTTGTTTTGTCTTCCTTTCTTGTTTCCCATTATAAAATAAATAATAATAATAATTTATCCCTTGCCTCAAGATAAATTTTGCGCAATAACCAGATTAAAAAATCACTGTATAGATTTGTCTGTTGTTGTTGGTACTTTTAAATTGTTTAACAGAAATCAATAGAATGCAGTCATCTGCAACAAAGCATAAATATTCTTCATTATAATATGACTAAAATATGTGAGTCACATTCTTTACAAGTGGCAAAGCATGAAATCCTTCTTAAGACATCATTGAATCACAAACAAATAACATGGTATGAATACTAGAATGTTTCTCCTAAAAAATAAATTGCTTTTCATTTTATGAAAAAATATCAATCTATTTTTTCAAGAATAAATTGCTGCATAAAAGACAATGGCATCGGCTATCAAAAGAAGCAATCATAATGTTAGGAATCCTCTCTTTCATTTGTAGCTCTCATGTCCTTCTTTCTTCTCCAAATGATGTGAGTCCTAAAATCAAGTCTTAATGTCCTTTTGGGATATTTAGGAATTGGTGGTATCTCATCAAACAAGAGATTAACATTGATGTGTTCAAATGTACCTTAGATGATTTCGATGGTTGATTCTTGATGAGACCTTATAGGTGTCATTATTGCATTTGATAACTCCAAAGGTTGTGTCCTAGTGAGTGATGGCATGATACCTTAGAATGCAAATGTAGTGGAGGGAAAATTAAATGAACTTTATGCCTCCCAAGTGCATACCTAGACTATCAACTGCGCACTTGAAGTGTGTAGTTAATTAAAAAAGGTTGTAGTTGGTAAAACAAGGTTGCAGGGTGCCTAAAATGCAAATTTTGATTGTTTTGAATGATTTAGAGTGTTTCCTAAGGTCTTGGGATGCAATGCAAGGTGTGGAAGTGCAGATTAGGGTTCTTGAACCTAGAATGAAACACCTAATTACCAAGTGCACCCTAAAACTACCAACTGCACCCTGAAACTACCAACTTTGCCCATGAAGTGTGTAGTTGGTAAAATAGGGTTGCAGTTGGTAAAAGAGGTCAAAACTTGATAATTAAGATGTGGGTATGCAAGATATGAGTGTTTTTGGGATTTTTAAGTGTTTAGAGATGTTATACAATGTGAGGAAATGCTAAATGACATAGGGTTTTGATATGCAAAGTGCAAATGTCCTAGGGATGTTATGCAAGTGCAAATGCAAGGTGTTGTTTTGAAGGTATGCAAGATGAAGATTATGATATGCAAAATGAAAGTTAGTGTTATGTTTTGGACTTGGTAAAGATGCTAAAGGTAGGTGTACACAAAGTGGACTATGAAAGGGATGGTTTCCTAGGGTTCATAATGACATTTAGGCAATGCAAAATGAGGATAGGTGATCAAGAAGACAAGTTGGTTGATGGACAATTTGATAGGGTTTGATAGTGAAAATGATGCTAGGGTTTGCACAATGCAATATGAGGGGGATATACTACTAGGGTAAGTCAAAAATGACATTTAGGAATGTGATTATGCTAATGATAGAGGTATACATAAGGTTTTTTGAACTTAGGTGAAATCTTGACAAGGTTTTCACAATGTTTGATGTTTTGACAAGGTTTTGCAAGTTTTCAAGGTGTAAATTTAAATGTTGGCTTTTATCTTGATTATGTTTTACACACATGCAAGACACATTAATACAAGAATAGCTATTGTTAAAAATGAACAATCACACCACAACCTAGGCTTTAGGACTATATCCACTGAATTCCTACTTGAAACAAAGTTCAACCGCGCTTATCCAGAGTAGACAACTTAGGACCTTGGCACCACAAGCTCCCCTTACAGTGCACTCACTTCTCGGGGCTACCAAGATCCACGTCTCAAGGGGCATGACTTCCCAAGGGACTATTGTCTCTACTAAGGACTGCGAGAATGTAGGATGTCTTCACAGGCATGGGTGACCCCTTGAGCTAGTGGATAGAAAGGATTTTGGCCACTAAAACATGGTTTTTAGTAAGGGAATTCTATTTAGCAAGTGAGTGATAAACTTCCTCAGAAGGTCTCCCAACCCCTAGAACCAAGGTTTGATGCACCATAAGGGTACTGGAGGAGAGCTATCACTCAATAATACCACCGACATGGCTTTCACCGTAATCAAGTTTTATATAGCGGCTGGAATGTTGACCTAGCTTTCGGCCTATTACCACTTTGAGGTCTTCCCTTGTGATGGAGACACAATCCAAGAACAGAATGGACACAACAGAAAAGGGATATTATATTAACTGAGAAAATAAGCTAGTACAAATAGTACAGATAAAATAAACTTCAGAACATGCCCTAAGGGCTTACAATAGCATAAATCTGGAGAATATTTCTCCTTTTAGCACCTCCTCTCAAACTTCACTCCGAACTGCCTTTTACAATGTCAGAAATCTCCTTAAATAGACCCCAGAGGGTTAAGGACTAGGAGTACATTCTAGAAAGTGCTAGTAGGCATCCATCGACAAAATAGAAGGTTCCAGAAGCTGCGTTAGAAGTCGGTACAAATCTAGAAGAATCCAGAAATGGTAACCGAACTTTCGGGAGGCATAACTTTTGAATCGTAGCTCCAATTGACGAACCGTTTACATTTTTGAAAAGCTCTCGAAGAGCTCTATAGCCCTATGGACCAGCTTTGCTCATCCCCCATTTTTAGACCCTTTTTGAGGTCATTTAATGCCCCAAACCTGACTTTGAAGCATTCTTAGGAGGTCTCCAAAACCCAAAAAATTGCAATAACTTTCAAACCGTGGGGCCTATTGACCTGATTCTTTTTTTGGAATGCTCTAAATCATGATTACATTCATCTGGCCAATTCACACCTTCTAGTTTACCGAAATGATGGCCCAAATACATGCTCCTATTTTTTTGGGATTTTCAAACGCACTGATAGTTGAACTATGAGAGTTGGAACCTTTATTTGATCCAAATGGGTATCCAAAAATGTAAAGACATGAAACAGAAACTAAGTCTAAGTACATTTTTTTGGGTGACACAGGATTGCCCTTATACCTCTAGATGCTCCTGCATCAGACACCCAGGGTAGATTGAAAAGTGACCCTGTCACTTTATGGATGGTAGAGGAAATCCCAAATGGGAAACCTCAGCTACTGAAATCCAAGTTGAGTCCTCGATTGGCCATCCTTTCCATTTGACCAAATACTCTTCATACTGCCTATTTCTGGTACTCCTACCCACATGATGATCTAGAATGTCTTCTATCTCCTCCTTCTTAGAAGCAGGAATTGGACATGGCTCTAACACCAGCTCCTCATCTACACCATCATCATGATACTCTGTTAAATCTGCAATGTTGAAAATGGGAGAAATCTGAATACCATCTAGCAGCTCTACTTCATATGCATTTCCTGAGTCATGTTTCTTCAAAATTTTGCAGGGGCCAAATTTCTTCATTTTCAGCTTGTTGTAAGTACCGGCTAGAAATCTTTCTTTTCGTAAGTGTACCATGACTAAATCTCCTACTTGGAATTCCTTATGTCTTCTCCTTTGATCAACCCTAGCTTTATACTCTTGATTCATCTTTGTTATGTGTGCCTGAACCTCCTCATGTAGACGCTTGATATGTTTAGCAAATTCCTCAGCTTCAGCACTTGTCCTCTCCCCTTGTTCTATCTTCCTCAACTCTGGTGCAGTCCTTGGGCTATTCCCATATACAATTTGGAATGGTGATTTTCCAGTACTCCTATTTATAGAGTTATTATAAGAAAACTCTGCCTGTGGTAGAATCAAATCCCATCCCTTGGGCTTATCCCCAACTAAACATCTTAGCAAATTTCCCAGACTCCTATTTACCACTTCTGTTTGGCCGTCAGTTTGTGGGTGATGCGTGGAATTGAATTTCAAGTCTGTTCTCAACTTTTTCCACAATGTCCTCCAAAAATACCCCACAAATTTAGTATCTCCGTCAGAAACTATACTCCTTGGAAGACCATGTAGTCTTACCACCTCTTTGAAAAACAAGTCTGCAATAAGGACAGCATCATGAGTTTTGTGACATGGAATAAAATGTGCCATTTCGGAGAACCTATCAACCACCACAAATACTGAGTCATTACCCCTTTGTGTCCTTGGCAATCCAAGAACAAAATCCATACTTATGTCCTCCCATGGCCTTAATGGAATAGGCAATGGCTGATATAGGCCAGTATTGTGACTAAACCCCTTGGCAACTTGACAAACTTGGCAACTCTGTATGAACTTCTTCACATCCTGTGAAATTTGAGGCCAAAAATAATGTTCTCTAAGAATGGCAATGGTCTTATCTCAACCAAAATGTCCTGCCATCCCTCCATTGTGTTTCTCGTTAATCAGATTTTCCCTCATGGAACTCCTTGGAATGCACAATTGACTACCTTTGAACAACATGCCATCCTGAATCAAATAGTCTAACCACTTGGTTCTATCTATAGCAACAGGCTCTTTACAAGCTTTCCATGCTTTAGAAAAATAAGGATCCTCCGGGTACAAATTCTTGAGTTCATCAAACCCAACTACTTTAAGCTGCATTGTTGTAAGCAACAACTGTCTCCTACTTAGTGCATCTGCAACCCTGTTAGATTTTCCACTTCTATGCTTCAACACAAATGTATAACTCTGCAAGAATTCTACCCACTTCATATGCCTCTGATTCAATTTACCTTGGCTATTTAGGTGCTGTAATGCCTGATGATCAGTATACAAAACAAATTCCTTTGGCAATAAATAATGCCTCCATTTCTTTAAGGCCTGAACTATTGCATAGAACTCTTGATCATAAACATAATACTTCTTCTTTGCATCATTCAATTTTTCACTAAAATATACAATAGGCTTACCTTCTTGGCTTAATACAGCCCCAATACCACCACCACTAGCATCACAATCCACCTGGAATACTTTTCTAAAATCTGGAAGTGCCAACACAGGCTGTTCAGTCACCTTCTTCTTCAGCAATTCAAAACTTCTCACAGTTGTTGCAGTCCATTTGAACTCTTTTCTATCCCCTCTTATTGTATCAGTTAGGGGTGCACATATGCCACTAAAAATCTTAATAAACTTCCTGTAAAAACTAACTAGACCATGAAATGATCTTACCTCAGTAGCAGACCTTGAAGTAGGCCATTCCAAGATGGCTTTTACCTTCTCTGGATCCATTTTGAGACCTTCAGGTGATATAAAAAATCCCAAATAGACTAACTCCCTTTTTGCAAAGACACACTTCTTTAGATTAATTAACAATTTCTCTTCCCTTAGCCTTTCAAGGGCACTACGAATATGTAGTAAATGTTCTTCCAAAGTCTTGCTGAAAATTAAAATATCATCCAAATAAAGAATAAAAAAATGTCCCAAGAACTTCTTAAGTACCTCATTCATGAGCCGCATGAAGGTGCTTGGGGCATTCGTCAATCCAAAGGGCATAACTAACCACTCATAAAGACCCTCCTTGGTCTTGAAGGCTATTTTCCACTCATCTCCTTCTCAAATCCGTATTTAATGATAGCCACTCTTGAGATCTATCTTTGTGAAGTACTGAGCTCCACTCAAACAGTCCATAAGATCATCCATCCTTGGCAAAGGAAACCGGTACTTGATGGTTATCCTATTTATAGCTCAGGAATTTGTACACATCCTCCACTCTCCATCCTTCTTTGGTGTGAGTACTGCAGGTACTGCACATGGACTCAGGCTCTCTTGAATCAAGCCCTTCCTCAACAGCTCTTGAACCTGTCTATTTAGCTCCTCTATTTCAGTAGGAGTCATCCTGTGAGCAGCCTTGTTTGGCAAACTAGCTCCTGGAATCAGATCTATCTGATGACTAATTTGCCTTATTGGTAGCAATCCATCTGGAACATTATCAGAGATAATATCTCCAAATTCCCCTAGTAAATCTGAAACTTCAAATGGTATTTCACTACTACCTTCTTTATCTTTCCTAGGAATCAAAGCATAGCACATATGCTGATGTTTCATGCCATCTAAAAACTTCCTTCCATCAACAAGACAAATCCTAGCACTGCTACATACCTTTTCACCTTCCTTTTTCATGGGCTTCAATTTGTGGCGAACTCCATCCTTTGTTAGAGAGTATGTGTTTGCATGTCCATCATGTATTGCATGTCTATCAAACTGCCATGGTCTACCCAACAATAGATGGCAAACATCCATCGAAATAACATCACAGAGAACTTCATCATGGTAACTCCCAATTTTGAATTTTACTAAACATTGTTCACTTACCAGGACCTTATGATCATCTTTTACCCAAGAAATCTGATAGGGCTTGGGATGTTTCTCCCTCTTGAGCTTCATCTTAGAGACCATCTCTTCTGATACCAAGTTATCAGTGCTACCACCATCAATGATCACATCACAACATTTATCCTCACACTTGCATCTGGTACGGAAAAAACTCCTTCATTGTCCTGGTTCATTCTCACCACTTAGTAGGACTCTTTCATTTACCAAGGTCTCTCCTCTTTCTGCATCCTCTGAATGTGATGATTGTGCATCCTCATCCACATGAGCAACCCTAGCTTGGCCCTCAGCTCTCCTATCTATCCTTCCTTCTCGTTGAGGGCATTCAAAGGCACGATGACCTTCTTCATTGCAATGGAAACAGGTTCCATGGAAGCCTCCTCTTCCTTGTCCACGTCCTCTACCTCTTCCTCTTTGATTTCCAAAGTCTTGATCATGGGAGCGGTTGAAACCCTCATTCCTCTGGTTTCTGCTAGTACCCACATCTTCATTTTTCTTTTGGGTTTCATTGTGGCCTCCAGATGATCTACCGCTTCCCCTTCCTCCTTGACCATGCCCTCTTTGTCTTCCTTCAAACCTTTTATTCAACTTCTCTTCAACTTGTAGGGAAAAATGGTATGCCTCTTCAATGTTGGTCATTCTTACCAGACTTAATTCCTCCTAGATGCTAGGTCACAACCCACTGATATAACGCTCAACCTTCTCCTTATTTTCTTCTGCATGCCCCGCTCTAATCAAGAGTCAGTAAAACTCCTCTGTATATTCTTGGACTGATCTTCCTGCTTGCTTTAACCCATGCATCTTCTTAAACAGATCAAGCTCGTAGTCCACAGGAATGAACTGCTTCTTCAATTTGTCCACCATGCGATCCCATCTTGTGATCTTCTCCTTTCCTCTTCTAAGTCTTTCTAGTTGAACCTCTTGCCACCAGATTTTGGCATGGCCTTTCAGTTTGGCCTTTGCAAACTTAACCCTATCTGGGTCCGTTATATCCTCATACTCAAAGTATTCTTCTAGTTCATTGATCCAATCGATCAACTCATCTGGTTTCAGATTTCCTGAAAATATACCCACTTCAATTGTAGGTCTTTTCCCAAACTTAGTAATGGCCCTAAAAAGCCTTTCCTCTATAGGATTCAGAACTTCCCCGTCAACTTCCTCTTCTGGTCCCATTACTTCCTCTTCATTGTCATCCTCACTATTGTCACCTGCGGCAACATTTGCTCCTCTACGAAGCTCCTCTTGCAATGCTTGTACCTGCCTCTGGAGGGCTCTAACCTCCTTAGGATCAATAGCTCTGGCCCTTTCGCCATGCTCTCTTTGTGGAAGCATCTTCTAACTCGAACCCACAACCACACAGTCCTAGTGTAAACTGCCTCACAGTCGGCACTCTGTCTACACACTCAGGAAAACCCACTCTGATACCACTTGATGGGGACACAACCCAAGAACAGAATGGACACAACAGAAAAGGGATATTATATTAACTGACAAAATAAGCTAGTACAAATAGTACAGAGAAAATAAACTTCAGAACATGCCCTAAGGGCTTACAATAGTATAAATCTAGAGAATATTTCTCCTTTTAGCACCTCCTCTCAAACTCCACTCCGAACTGCCTTTTACAATGCCAGAAATCTCCTTAAATAGACCCCGAAGGGTTAAGGACTAGGAGTACATTCTAGAAAGTGCTAGTAGGCATCCACCGATGAAATAGAAGGTTCCGAAAGTTGCGTTAGAAGTCAGTGCAAATCTAGAAGAATCTAGAAACGGTAACCGAACTTCCGGGAGGCATAACTTTTGAACCGTAGCTCCAATTGACGAACTGTTTACATTTTTGGAAAGCTCTCAAAGCGCTCTATAGCCCTATGGACAAGCTTCACTTGTCCCCCATTTTTTGACCCTTTTTTAGGTCATTTAATGCCCCAAACCTAACTTTGAAGCATTCTTAGGAGGTCTCCAAAACTCGAAAAAACTGCAATAACTTTCAAACCGTGGGGCCTATTGACCTGATTCTTTTTTTGGAATGCTCTAAATAATGATTACATTCATCTAGCCAATTCACTCCTTCTAGTTTACTGAAATGATGGCCCAAATACATGCTCCTATTTTTTTGAGATTTTCAAATGCACTGATAGTTGAAATATGACAGTTGGAACTTTTATTTGAGCCAAATGGGTATCAAAATATGTAAAGACATGAAATAGAAACTAAGTCTAAGTACATTTTTTTGGGTGACACAGGATTGCCCTTATACCTCTGGATGCTCCTGCATCACCTTGGCATACCCAATATCGAGTATCTTGGTCCAAGGCAAGCCTCCTATAAAAGTTACATGGATTTCTCTTACACCCAAGATCCATGAATGGTGAGGGGAGAGGATACGTCCAATGCAACTCTTAGGGATTTAAACACTGTAGACACGCTAGACAAAAAATAAAAAGTTCATTTTAAGCAACAAATGAAGTGTTGTTTAATCTAATAAATCCACACACATGGTTTTGACAAACACATAATGGTCTTCGACAATGTCCTACAAAACAAGCATTAGTAGTTTATTACGATCATGTCTTTATTCCACAATTGCCACGTGCTACAAGGAGTGCATTAGTAACACAATAAGAATATACATTTTTTAACATTATTAATGTGTTACTAATTTTTAATTTAACTTCAATGCATCCGTCAAACAACGTCACTAATGAAAAAAATAAATAAATAATTTAAATGTACAAATTTTTACCAAATTGATGTTTTCAATTTTGCGAATGAAATTCATGGCAAAGATAAACAATGCACGTAGGTTAGGTTGATGCCAAATAGTTTTACAAATGGCAAATAACTTTACAAATGGCAACCTTTTTGGATTTTTTTTTAGTGTTCGCAAGAACACATTGAATTGCATATGTTTAGGCAAACATATGCCCAAATTTTTTCGACAACTGCAAAATTTGATGACGCATGTTCGCGTGAACATACATTCATGTGAACATGGGAAATGTGTTCGCACGAATGCCATGCTCGCGTGAACATGCAAAATAACAAAAAAATTAACCTTTTTTTCATTTTTTTTTTTTTGCTCTTTTGACTTCCATAATTGCAGGAGAATGATCTCGTCTTGTAAAATAAAAAATGTCAAAATGTGCTGCTCAGAGCAAGCTTTCCAATGACTATAATTTTAATACATATTTTAATCATTAAGACTTTCAAATATGAGTTTAACTCATTATAGGTTCATTACCGATTGAACATCAACCGACTTTGACACCTCGGGAAAATTAGTAAATTAGGTCAAATTTTTTTTTTAAATATGGAGGAACTAGCTTATTGAGATACCTTTATATTCAAAAAAAAAAAAATTGGTTTATGATAAATTGACTTCAAATTACTTGTGTTAAATGGAACGTATGTCTGAATTACGGTTCATGTCACTTCAAAACTTCATAAACTATACAATATTCAACCAAAATAAATCAAACCAAATGCATCTTCTAGATATTGATGTTACAAAATCTAACGTCAAAAGAATTACTTCATTATTATTTCTAGAAAAAATGTTATGTGTGTCAAACGGACTGTCACTTTTTAAAATATTGAATTTTATTATGTACCACTTTTTGGAGGAGATAAAAAAAATTGACATAAATAATTTTTTTTTTTAGATTACCTTTTTTTAATTAAGTTAACTTTCTTCTACCTAATTTTTTACTGCATGTTAAAGTACATAGGTTTACAATGTTAATGTTTTATAAAATCTAACTATTTTTTAGCTATCTTGAGGTTTGAACAAGTTTTCTAAGTTTCATGTATATGCATGTTATTGTAGTTTCTAAGTTTTTTAAGTTTGAAATTGGTTAAATTTTAACTTTCCAAGTTTGAAAAACTAGAAGTTATTATAGTTTAGTTCTACCTAATGTTTCACTACATGTTAGTTATCTATATAGGTTTGTACTATGTTAATATTTTCTCAAATGTAATTAATTTAGTTATCTAGGTCTCAACTTGAGTTTTCTATGTTTGATTAAAATCTACATTTATGATTAAGTAGATATTTAAATAAAAAATACTATATAGTTCTATATCTAACATATGATTTAACTAACTAACTAACTAACTATATATATATAATTAACTAATCTAAATAACTAACTACTAAAAAACTTAAAATACAATTAATTTAATTACTAAAATAATTAAACTATATTAATTTAACTAATACTAACATGTAATAACTAAAAACAACTTGAAAAAACAAAGAAAAACACCTACCACTTATGATCGGAATACCCTAATCTACTCCTCAAGATCCAGAATTCGCAATAGTCAAAATGACCTCCAAAACTAATTTTTGGCCTATTTTTAATGTCTCATATGTTGTTATCCATAACCATTTTGGTAGTAAGGGTTTCATCCATAACTCCGGTGACCACATAGGTATAGAAAAGTGCAACGCATGTATGATCAATAGGGTTATGACCAAAACACTTTTGGCCATAACATGTTCGGTCGTAACCCTCCAGGATATACGAGAGGGTGACACAGTTTTGTGCTTTTACCCCTAACAAAATTTATAGATTTTTTTCCATTAGTAGTGAATATTGTATATTAAGTAGATGTTTTCAATGAAAATATACCAAGGAAATATTAATTAACTTTGGATTTGGATTCTAGGCTCCTAGTTATGTATCATTCATTCAACAATTAGGAATAATTTAAATATAAGAAAATTCTATATTAACCTTACAACTCTCAGTGGAATTAAGAAAGGTAACTAGTGATGCTAATAGTTAGCACACCAAATTATTAGGCCATTGATTAGCAATCGCTTAAGAGGAAGATGCACAATCTCACAATCATTTAGTAGACATCTACACTAGTCAGATCAAGTATAAAGATAGGGAAAAAGCAAGTCAGTGAGTCACAATCAATTTGATGAGTCACCATCAATGTGACATGATAGAGAAGTCAAGATCTGCACCATGACATGATTAAAGTTCAGTTGACATGGTAGAATAAAAGAAAAATAGAGAGGTGGCACTTGGGCCTAGCATAGGATTGAAAAGGCTAGCATTCTAGACCCTATGATATAGGTGTTATGATTTTTTCATGTACATCTCATCCATGTGATTCAAATTTTAAATGAATCAATTTTGGGTAGGATATTTTAGGGTTCTGACACCCAGAGAAGAGGGTAACACATATAGCTTGAAAACATTTAGATTCATGTATTCGTGTGGTATGTGAGTGAAGTAGTTAGAGATTAAATTTGAGAGAAGTATTTCCTAGAAAGGAAATAAAGGGAGCAGAAAGCTAATGCAGACTAGTACACTATAGACAAGGTAAACCAAATATAAGGGAAGAGGTGATACAATAATATTATGGTGAATGCTAACATAGAGAAAGGAGACCAAGATATCTCCATTATACATATTGGATATCTAAAAGGAATGGTGTCCCATAAGGTTTAGATAAAACTTTGATTTCTTTCTTACCATTATAATCATTTGTAAGCTCTTAGTTGAGTATGCTTTAGTAGCAAGAATATTGTAAATCTACTAACCAAGAACCTCTCAGAAGGATCATTTTAATCCTTTAACAAGGTATCTTTGATAAGCTCATGTAATCCTCAAAGGTTTCAAACATTCATAACGATATGTGTTCTTAGAAGTAATAGTTGTAGCCTTTAATCAACTAACTTTTTATCTGCAATAAAAGAGTGGTAGGTATATTACCCCCACTATGATCGTCATTTTTTCATTGAGGGTTTCTACATAAAAATTTGTGTCATTTGATGTATAGTTTTGTGTGTGAGATCATACACTTTTACCTTATTGCATTTATCATTATTATGTCATTCAAGTTATTACTGTTCAATTTTGTAAGAACAATAGTTCCATAGAGTGGTTGGAATGTTCATATCAATTCACCCCCACCCCCCCACCCCCTACCTACCCCCCAAGTCCTACTTGGGACCAACAATTAGTATTGGAGCTTAGACCCTAGTAGTGAAAATCTTGACAACTTGAGGAAAGAATAAATGAAAACCATTAGATATAAGAAGGGACTTGGTGAATCATTTGATAGTGTTAAGGAATTGAAAAAAAAGTTAAGATTACCACTGTCAACAAGAAAGAAACTAAATAAGAGTCATGAGTTATTGAGAAAATGTAAGAGTACAATGGAATAGATGAATCTAAAGAAACTATCATTGATCTCATGAGTGACAATGAGAAGATAATAAAATAAATCTCATGTCTAAAGAAAGAGTTAGAAAAAACTTCAACAAAGCTAAGTCAAGCACATA
The DNA here is from genome assembly GCA_028749045.1 of Cupressus sempervirens. Classification (NCBI taxonomy): domain Eukaryota; kingdom Viridiplantae; phylum Streptophyta; class Pinopsida; order Cupressales; family Cupressaceae; genus Cupressus; species Cupressus sempervirens. Next base: position 290,109,131 of record CM053787.1, read on the forward strand.
AGGAGAAAGGTAATGTTGCATTGACAATCGAGAAAGTTGTGGATGTATTGAGAGAAGAACTAGAAGAAAAGAGAATGGTTGATGAGAATAAAAGAAAGAATGGTGAACAAGTCCATAAAATAGTTTAGGAACTAGAGAGTACAAACAAAAGAAATGAAAATATAAAGATGTCTAATGACTCTATGAGAAGATATATGAGAAACTTAAAGCATAGAGAAAGACCACGAGCACAATTGGTCTTGGATTAAAAGTTCATAACAAGAATAAAGTAGTTTAGACTTCTAGAAACAAGTCCTAGAACCACAAAAGACAATAGAAAACATCATCTAAAGGTTAAAAAACCTAAGGAAACAACTTGTCATTGTTGTGGTAAAATAGTTAACAATTCTAATGTATGTTGGCATAGAAAGGGTATACCTATGACTTAGAATACCTTCAATGGGTATTGTAACACATGCCACTAGTATGATCATGCTACATAAGAATTTTTCTCTTATCCAAATGAGAAAAGGTTTGATGGATACTTTTACTTCTATAAAAAGTATGGGAACAAGGCTAAGGTCTATAGGTCCATAGAAAAATTAGACTAGTCATTTCTCAAAAAATCAAATCGTTCTTGGCAAAATAGTTTTACTTCACTAATATGTTAAACCTATGGAAATGATAGACATGTTACAAAATACTACAAACTAATGACTTTTCAGAGGAACCATTTAGGACCCTATAGGTGAACATGCATTACTTGTTACTATTGTGGTAAAATAGGTCATCTTGCTAAGGAATGTAGATCAAAGAAAAGGTCTGACAAGTAGAACCCTAATAACAAGGGAAAGAATAAGATAGTGGGCAAAGAGGAAGCTAAAAAGAACTTCTACAAAGTTTGGAGAAAGAAGATTTGTAAAGGTGTAGAAGACAATCTTGTTGACATTGTACGGTCACTAGTTAAAGGCAAGACTTTGGAATATAATTAAGTTGATCCAAGATAAAAAGGGGTGGATTATGAAGGCTAAGATCTTAAACTAGTCCCCTACTCAAAATGAGTAAGCCATGCACTAACAAAGAAATAAAATAGACAAGAAAAGAATATAGTGCCTATAATAAGATAGGAGTATGAGGAGAATATGATCATTGTCTCATGGGTCATAAATGTTAATTATGGGTTAATGGTAGGTAAGAATTTTGTTTACTATTGCATATCAACACTAACCTAGCATTATTTACTACAAGCTATAAATAGGATTTCAAAGAGCCATATACCACTGTACAAATTCAAACACATGAGTTGTTTATTGGTGACAACCTAGCTTATCATATTTGAGAACCATTATCTTGCAAAAAAGTTATATCCCAAGATTGCATAGGCAAAAGTGAAGAAAGAGAACAAGAAGTTTCTGCTGCAATATAAACTAATACTCACCAATAAGAAATTATAATGGAACAAGTAATTCACAAATTTGAATTGGTTAGCACTAAGTAGTATGAACACCCATATTATGAGATCATTCCAATGAAGGGAGGTGCAAAGAACATGATTGGAGAACTATCATTACTAAAATCTACTAATTATATGGAATGTGGGTGTGTATCTTAAGGAAAAAAATTCAAAACTCTGAGATGATAAAATTTGTAGTTTATTTCAACATTATGTATGAATGGGATATTAAAACCTAAACTAACTTATCTATAAGAAGCCACCCTATACCATGTTGTAGACAGTCATGGCTTCTTTTGAGATGATTGGATAAAATTTACATTGATTAGGATATATGACCAATATATGTGGCTAGATAAGCACTTTAAAATTACCAAAGAGGTTATCAAGAGGGTGACTATATTTAGTGCCACTATAACCAAGATAACAATAGGGAAAAATGTTGTAGATAAATATGTAAATTTTACAAGAGGATGGAAAGATGGACAAGCATGTGTCATCAATGACATTTCTAAACCAAAAATGAGGTTTATTGTAATGGTGATCACATACAAAACATATTACTCTTGTGAGGCTCAAAATAGTGTACCTAGTGGAGCAACATATGGTGCATACCAAATAATTCATAACCATGCCCCACCTTACCTAATTGGATGAATACACAAGCAATTAATGATCAATCTATGCAAGTTCAAGGAGAATTCTAGGATACATTCATTGAAGTGAAGAGCTATACTAGTATGCATCTTTTATATTTAAAGAGGGAATTCCTAGGACATCCATCGATTAATAGGTCAAAGGAAATGCCTATCACTAAGCAATTCTATAAGATGTATAAGCAACTAGGAGATAGAAGAGATGACCTATTTAGGTCATATTTTAATAAATTTTAGATAGACATGCATCAAAGGGAAAGAATACCCTTTACCTTAGTTAAGGAATACCAAAATAAACTATGCTTTTTAGCATGCATATACTATTGAATGGTGTAGGGTTTTGAACCAAGAACTCATTGGTTAACAACATTCCAATATGAGGTGATAGAAGAGGAATAAAAGCCTTATATTGACTTTCTACTATCAATCCCTATAGACCCAATGTTTCAAAATCTTGGCATGATCATGATGAGAAGGAGTTCACTCATCAAATTAAAGAAATACAAAATACTAGCATACAAAAGTTCAAGAAAATCTAGAAAGAATAAAGATGAAAAAAATCCTCAAATTAGTATGAGTCATGAATTCAACATGGAAGAAGATATGGGACTTGCTAGTGAAGCATCACCGAGTTCATGACAATAGGAAAATATTAAAATCAACATTGATTCAAGAAGGTTCTCCTCCCCTAAAATAGAAATGCTCTTGAAGGAAAGTGGTAAGAAAGGAACCAATACTACTTAATAAAAAAGGGTGGACATATATAAGGGTAAGAAGGAACAAAAATAAGAAAAGAGGAAGCTAAAGTCATCTAATAGAGAATCATCAACAACAGCATCTAAACCAATGAAGAAAGAAAATGATGCAGGAGCATCCAGAGGTATAAGGGCAATCATGTGTCACCCAAAAAAATGTACTTAGAATTAGTTTTTGTTTCATGTGTTTTTATTTTTGGACACCCATTTGGGTCAAATAAAGGTTCCAACTCTCACAGTTCCACTATCAGTGTGCTAGTAAATCTTGAAAAAATAGGAGTATGTAATTGGGCCATCATTTTGGTAAACTAGAAGGTGTGAATTGGCAAGATGAATGTAATTGTGATTTAGAGCATTCCAGAAAAAGAATCAGGTCAAAAGGCCCCACGGTTCGAAAGTTATTGCAGTTTTTCGAGTTTTGGAGACTTCCTAAGAATACTTCAAAGTCAAGTTAGGGGCATTAAATGACCTTGAAAAGGGCCAAAAAATGGGGGACAAGTGAAGCTGGTCCATAAGGCTATAGAGCACTTTGAGAGCTTTTCGAAAATGTAAACAGTTCGTTAATCGGAGCTACGGTTAAAAATTTATGCCTCCCAAAAGTTTGGTTATCGTTTATGGATTCTTCTAGATTTGCGCCGACTTCTAATGCAGCTTCTAGAGCCTTCTATTTGGTCAGTGGATGCCTTCTAGCACTTTCTAGAATGTATTCCTAGTCCTTAACCCTCTGGGGTCTATTTAAGGAGATTCCTGGCATTGTAAAAGCCAGTTTGGAGTGGAGTTTGAGAGGAGGTACTGAAAGGAGAAATTATCTCCACATTTATGCGATTGTAAGCCCTTAGGGCATGTTTTGAAGTTTATTTTCTCTGCACTAAATGTACTAGCTTATTTTTTAGTTAATACAATTTTCCTTTTTTGTTGTGTCGATTCTGTTCTTGGGTTGTGTCCCCATCAAGTGGTATCAGAGCTAGTTTTCCTGAGTGTGTAGACAAAGCACCAACTGTGAGGCAGTTTGCACCAGGACTGTGTGGTTGTGGGTTTGAGTTAGAAGATGCCTCCATGAAGAGAGTGTGGCAAAAGGGCTAGAGCTATTAATCCTAAGGAGGTTAGAGCCCTCCAAAGGCAGGTACAGGCATTGCAAGAGGAGCTCCGTAGAGGAGCAAATGTTCCTGCAGGTGACGACAATGAGGATGACAATGAAGAAGAAGAAATGGGACCAGAAGGGGAATTTGATGGGGAAGTTCTGAATCATGCAGAGGAAAGGATTTTTAGGGCCATTACTAAGTTTGGAAAAAGACCCACAATTGAAGTGGGTGTATTTTCAAGAAATCTAAATCCAGATGAGTTGATCGATTGGATCAATGAACTGGAAGAATACTTTGAATATGAGGATATTAGGGACCCAGATAGGGTTAAGTTTGCAAAGGCCAAACTAAAAGGCCATGCCAAAATCTAATGGCAAGAGGTTCAATTGGAAAGAAATAGAAGAGGAAAGGAGAAGATCACAAGATGGGATCGCATGGTGGACAAATTGAAGAAGCAGTTCATTCCTGTGGACTACGAGCTTGATTTGTTTAAGAAGATGCATGGGTTAAAGCAAGCAGGAAGATCAGTCCAAGAATATATAAAGAAATTTTACCAACTCTTGATTAGAGTGGGGCATGCAGAAGCAAATAAGGAGAAGGTTGCTCGTTATATCAGTGGGTTGCGACCTAGCATTTAGGAGGAATTAAGTCTGGTAAGAATGACCAACATTGAAGAGGCATACCAATTTGCCCTATGAGTTAAAGAGAAACTAAATAAAAGGTTTGAAGGAAGACAAAGAGGGTGTGGTCAAGGAGGAAGGGGAAGTGGTAGATCATCTGGAGGCCACAATGAAACCTAAAAGAAAAATGAAGATGTGGGTACTAGCAGGAACCAGAGGAATGAGGGTTTCAACCGCTCCCATGATCAAGACTTCAGAAATCAAAGAGGAAGAGGTAGAGGACATGGAAAAGGAAGAGGAGGCTTTCGTGGTACCTATTTCCATTGCAATGAAGAAGGTCATAGTGCCTTTGAATGCCCTCAATGACAAGGAAGGACAGATAGGAGAGCTGAGGGCCAAGCTAGGGTTGCTCATGTGGATGAGGATGCACAATCATCACATTCAGAGGATGTAGAAAGAGGAGAGACCTTGGTAAATAAAAGAGTCCTACTAAGTGGTGAGATTGAACCAGGACAACGGAGGAGTTTGTTTCGTACCAGATGCAAGTGTGAGGATAAATATTGTGACGTGATCATTGATGGTGGTAGCACTGATAACTTGGTATCAGAAGAGATGGTCTCTAAGCTAAAGCTCAAGAGGGAGAAACATCCCTAGCCCTATCGGATTGCTTCGGTAAAAGATGATCATAAGGTCCTGGTAAGTGAACAATGTTTAGTGAAATTCAAAATTGGGAGTTACCATGATGAAGTTCTCTGTGATGTTATTCTGATGGATGTTTGCCATCTATTGTTGGGTAGACCATGGCAGTTTGATAGACATGCAGTATATGATGGACATGCAAACACATACTCTCTGACAAAGGATGGAGTTCACCACAAATTGAAGCCCATGAAAAAGGAAGGTGAAAAGGTATGTAGCAGTGCTAGGATTTGTCTTGTTGATGGAAGGAAGTTTTTAGATGGCATGAAACATCAACATATGTGCTATGCTTTGATTCCTAGGAAAGATAAAGAAGGTAGTAGTGAAATACCACTTGAAGTTTCAGATTTACTAGGGGAATTTGGAGATATTATCTTTGATAATGTTCCAAATGGATTGCCACCAGTAAGGAAAATCAGTCATCAGATAGATCTGATTCCAGGAGCTAGTTTGCCTAACAAGGCTACTCACAGGATGACTCCTACTGAAACAAAGGAGCTAAATAGACAGGTTTAGGAGCTGTTGAGGAAGGGCTTGATTCGAGAGAGCCTGAGTCCATGTGCAGTACCTATAGTACTCGCACCAAAGAAGGATGGAGAGTGGAGGATGTGTACAGATTCTCAAGCTATAAATAGGATAACCATCAAGTACTAGTTTCCTTTACTAAGGATGGATGATCTTATGGACTGCTTGAGTGGAGCTCAGTACTTCACAAAGATAGATCTCAAGAGTGGCTATCATCAGATATGGATTCGAGAAGGAGATGAGTGGAAAATAGCCTTTAAGACCAAGGAGGGTCTTTATGAGTGGTTAGTCATGCCCTTTGGATTGACGAACGCCCCAAGTACTTTCATGCGGCTCATGAATGAGGTACTTAAGAAGTTCTTGGGAAAATTTGTTATTGTCTATTTGGATGATATTTTAATTTTCAGCAAGAATTTGGAATAACATTTACTGCATATTCGTAGTGTCCTTGAAAGGCTAAGGGAAGAGAAACTATTAATTAATCTGAAGAAGTGTATCTTTGCAAAAAGGGAGTTAGCCTATTTGGGGTTTGTTATATCACCCGAAGGTCTCAAAATGGATCCAGAGAGGTAAAAGCCATCTTGGAATGGCCTACTTCAAGGTTTGCTACTGAGGTAAGATCATTTCATGGTCTGGTTAGTTTTTACAGGAAGTTTATTAAGAATTTCAGTGGCATATGTGCACCCCTAACTAATACAATAAGAGGGGATAGAAAAGAGTTCAAATGGACTGCAGCAGTTGTGAGAAGTTTTGAATTACTGAAGAAGAAGGTAACAGAACAACCTGTGTTGGCACTTCCAAATTTTAGAAAGGTTTTTTGAGGTGGATTGTGATGCCAGTGGCAGTGCTATTGGGGCTATATTAAGCAAAGAAGGTAAGCCTATTGCATATTTTAGTGAAAAATTGAATGATGCAAAGAAGAAGTATTCTGTTTATGATCAAGAGTTCTATGCAATAGTTCAGGCCTTAAAGAAATGGAGGCATTATTTATTGCCAAAGGAATTTGTTTTGTATACTGATCATCAAGCATTACAATACCTAAATAGCCAAGGTAAATTGAATCAAAGGCATATGAAGTGGGTAGAGTTCTTGCAGAGTTATACATTTGTGTTGAAGCATAGAAGTGGAAAATCTAACAGGGTTGCAGATGCACTAAGTAGGAGACAGTTGTTGCTTACAGTAATGTAGGTTGAAGTAGTTGGGTTTGATGAACTCAAGAATTTGTACCCCGAGGATCCTAATTTTGTTGAAGCTTGGAAAGCTTGTAAAGAACCTGTTGCTATAGATGGAACCAAGTGGTTAGACTATTTGATTCAGGATGGCATGTTGTTCAAGGGTAGTCAATTGTGCATTCCAAGGAGTTCCATGAGGAAAAATCTGATTAAGGAGAAACATAGTGGAGGGATGGCAGGACATTTTTGTCAAGATAAGACCATTGCCATTCTTAGAGAACATTATTTTTGGCCTCAAATTTCACAGGATGTGAAGAAGTTTGTATAGAGTTGCCAGGTTTGTCAAGTTGCCAAGGGGTTTAGTCACATTACTGGCCTATATCAGCCATTGCCTGTTCCATCAAGGCCATGGGAGGACATAAGTATGGATTTTGTTCTTGGATTGCCAAGGACACAAAGGGGTAATGACTCAGTATTTGTGGTGGTTGATAGGTTCTCTAAAATGGCACATTTCATTCCATGCCACAAAACGCATGATGTTGTCCATATTGCAGACTTGTTTTTCAAAGAGGTGGTAAGACTACATGGTCTTCCAAGGAGTATAGTTTCTGATAGAGATACTAAATTTGTGGGGTATTTTTGGAGGACATTGTGGAAAAAGTTGAGAACAGACTTGAAATTCAGTTCTACGCATCACCCACAAACTGACGGCCAAACAGAAGTGGTAAACAGAAGTCTGGGCAATTGGCTGAGATGTTTAGTTGGGGATAAGCCCAAGGTATGGGATTTGATTCTACCACAAGCAGATTTTGCTTACAATAACTCTATAAATAGGAGTACTTGAAAATCACCATTCCAAATTGAATATGGTAATAACTCAAGGACTGCACTAGAATTGAGGAAGATAGAGCAAGGTGAGAGGACAAGTGCTGAAGCAGAAGAATTTGTTGAACATATCAAGCATCTACATGAGGAGGTTATGCACACATTATCAAGATGAATTAAGAGTATAAAGCTAGGGCTGATTAAAGGAGAAGATATAAGGATTTCCAAGTAGGGGATCTAGTCATGGTGCACTTACGAAAAGAAAAATTTCCAGTCGGGACTTACAACAAGCTGAAAATGAAGAAATTTGGCCCCTGCAAAATTTTGAAGAAACATGACTCAAGAAATGCATATGAGGTGGAGCTGCCAGATGGTATTCACATTTCTCCCATTTTCAACATTGCAGATTTAACAGAGTATCATGATGATGGTGCAGATGAGGAGCTGGTGTTAGAGCCATGTCCGATTCCTGCTTCTAAGAAGGAGGAGATAGAAGACATTCTAGATCATCGTGTGGGTAGGAGTACCAGAAATAGGTAGTATGAAAAGTATTTGGTCAAATGGAAAGGATGACCGATTGAGGACTCAACTTGGATTTCAGCAGCTGAGGTTTCCCATTTGGGATTTCCTCTACCATTCATAAAGTGACAGGGTCACTTTTCAATCTACCCTGAGTGTTTGATGTAGGAGCATCCAGAAGTATAATGGCAATCCTGTGTAACCCAAAAAAATGTATTTAGACTTAGTTTTTGTTTCATGTGTTTTCATTTTTGGACACCCATTTGGGTCAAATAAAGGTTCCAACTCTCACAGTTCCACTATCAGTGTGCTAGTAAATCTTGAAAAAATAGGAGTATGTAATTGGGCCATCATTTTGGTAAACTAGAAGGTGTGAACTAGCCAGATGAATGCAATTATGATTTAGAGCATTCTAGAAAAAGAATCAAGTCAAAAGGCCCCACGGTTTGAAAGTTATTGCAATTTTTTGGGTTTTGGAGACCTCCTAAGAATACTTCAAAGTCAGGTTAGGGGCATTAAATGACCTTGAAAAGGGTCAAAAAATGGGGGACGAGCAAAGCTAGTCCATAAGGCTATAGAGCACTTTGAGAGCTTTCTGGAAATGTAAACGGTTCGTCAATTGGAGCTACGGTTCAAAAGTTATGCCTCCCAGAAGTTCGGTTACCGTTTTTGGATTCTTCTAGATTTGTGCCAACTTCTAACGCATCTTTTGGAGCCTTCTATTTGGTTGGTGGATGCCTTCTAGCACTTTCTAGAATGTATTCCTAGTCCTTAACCCTCCGAGGTCTATTTAAGGAGATTCCTGGCATTGTAAAAGGCAATTCGGAGTGGAGTTTGAGAGGAGGTACTGAAAGGAGAAATTATCTCCACATTTATGTGATTGTAAGCCCTTAGGGAATGTTTTGAAGTTTATTTTCTCTGTACTGAATGTACTAGCTTATTTTTCAATTAATACAATTTCCCTTTTCTGTTGTGTCCATTTGTGCTTGGGTTGTGTCCCCATCAGAAAGAATCCACCTCCTCCACTTTCTAGTGAAGATATTATATATGATATTATACCATACATAATAGAAACTATAATACAATAAAGAGTAGATACAAAATCTTCAATAAAGAAGAGAAAAACTAGGTAATAAGTGTAACACTACTCAATTTAATAATGTACAACAAAAGACAATTTTCTGAAAGAAATAGTGTCAATCATCTAAAGGAGATGGAAAGTTGGAATTAATAAGTTTAAAGAGATGATATATGATGCACTATCAAGTGATAGGCCAAACTTTTGAAAAAATATAAGAAGAACATTTGTTGAAGCATATAAAGATGATTTTATTTCATAAGAAAACATTGGACTAGTAATAACAGGAAGAGAAAATGATGCCTTTGAAAAGGCAATAAATTATTGTAAAATAATTATAGAACAACTAGAGGAACTTTGTACACAAATAAAGGAATAGAATGAAAAATTTCAAGTATCACAACAAGTTGATCCCAAAGGGAAACATATTCTACAACAAGAAAGATTAAAATAACTAAACCAATTGAATCCAATAGAATTCTTGAAGAAGAGGGATACATAGAAGAGTTATAGGAGACAATTTTTAACTACAACCCCCTTACATCACCAAGGATATAGAAAAACACTACTTCTCAAAGTGTGGATGCCCCAAAAAGGAAAAAAATCCCTTAAGTTGATAAATTTGTGAACAATTTCAATAGTAGTAGAATAGATAGAGAACGCAATGGATGAAAAGTCACCTAAAAGGGACTAATTTTCAAGTCTATGAGAGGCATTGGTACCTCATTTGAGATCACCTACAAAGGATACTAAGAAACCACAAGTATCCTAGTCTAACAAGATAGGAGTTGAAGAAAAACATCAAGATGAACAAGACACCATGTCTTAGAGTGTTACATCTACACACATAGATGAGGAAACAAAGGAAACTACCACTATAAGTGGAGAAAAAAATATAAAATTAGAATAGAAAGCTACTCAAGATAAGTGATCTACACAAATTGACACATCAATAGAAACCCAATATGTCAATACTCAAAAACCAATAGCAGATACAATACCAAAAATAGAGAAAATAGAATCTTAAAAGAAGATTGAACCAGATATGTCAAAATCTCATAGAGACTGTGTCTTTATGGATGAGAAAAGTCTAGAGAGGGACATAATCCAAACAAAATACAATTCACCTATTCAAGAGACAACACAACAAGAGGTTAGCAATGACCCACCAGTCAAATAGGTGAAACGAGAGAAATCTTAAATGGTTTTTAGTACCACTCAAGAACCTAGGAGCACAATGTAGTCTAGATCCACAAAGAGGAAACTTAAGTTGGATAATGATGGAATAGAAAAAGGAAAGAGGAAAATGAGTAAAGGGTGAAGATTTCCATCCTCATCATCTTTAAGCTCTGAAAATGATAGATCATTATTTGATAAATTTACAAAAGTTGTTGAAGACCTTACCAAGGTCTAAGAGGAATTAGATAGAAGCACTAGAAAACTAGGAGAGATGAGAAAAAAAGGAACTTGAACACTACTATAAGTTTGTTTACACATTCTTAATATGAAAGTAATCAACCAAATGATAGAAACAAGCTCAAACAATGACAAAATCAAGATATGTAATTAAGGGACTAGCCACTAATGCTCAACTTGATGCAGACATAGATTTCATAAGTCAAATAGACCAAATAGTTGAGATTGTAGATATTGATATTGATATGACCCTTAGAAAAATAGCAATCAGGAAATATAAGGATAATATTACACAACTAATTGAGAAATGTAGAAATTAGCTTATAGAAGAAAAGAATATTGGGGTGGTACTACTACGAGGTATCTCACTAATTTTACAAAAAGTGTCGAATGCCAAGGCTCCATGGTATTTCTGGAGAGCAACTTGATGAAATGTCACAAGGAGATAAAGGAGAAACATAACTCTTTTGACACTTTGATGAGTTCTGCAATAGAATATACTAGCCAAAAATAAGAAAATATACATTTGATCAATAAGATCAATGCAAAACAAGATAATTTCATTTCTATACTCTTCAAATTGTATTACTTCCTATCTCCACTGGTAGGAATTATCCAAGAGCATGTAAAATAATTAGAGGTACTAATGACCACTATCCTAATGGATACAATGGAAGATATGGATACCATTCACAATGAGATAATAAGCATGACCCTAACACTCAAAGAAATCCACATCTCATGTAGGCACAACTGGATAGTTCAAAGGCTCAGTATCCAAACATATTGTGATGCTTTGACATTGATTAAAAAAGGAGGTGAAATAAAAATAGCAAAAGGGAAATGAAGAAAGGAGGAGACTGAGATCAAAAGGGGAGATAAGAAAAAACAAGGAGAAAAATGAGCAGATGAAAAATATACAAGAGGAGATGAAAAGAGAATAGAAGAGACAAGACTGAAATGGATATGAAAATAGCCAAAGGATAAAGGTAGACAAAACAAAAAAAATAGTGAAGAATGGTACAAGATATGAGAAGGCATGATATTTCACTTTTTACTAAGTCCATACACTTGTGAGGAATCTACCAATGTCATTGAAGGAATTCCAATACAAGGACGGAGAAAAAATCAATTATAATCATAAGTTTTTTGATCAATGATAAAGGGGGTGATTGTTGATCCTACAAGTCTCAATAGCATTAAGAAAGGTAACTTTTACAATTAACCTTAGATAGAAATAACAATAACATGTAAATATCAAAAATATCAAAAAATAATAAATTGCAAAGAAGAAAACACAAGACACCAAAATTTAATGTGGTTCACCGAAACCCTAGGCTACATCCACCAAATAGAAAGTCCAATATTATTATGATCCAATGAATTGCAACTTGATTAAAATTTGTAATCCCCTACAGCTCAATACCACCACAAGAAAAAACTTTTGCATCACACATAATGAAAACCCCTAACCCTAAGCTCTTTTATAAAAGTATTTTTACTACTTTAGGGTTATAATTAATTATTACATGTTGACTCAACATCCTGATAAAATAGGGCCCAATTTTTTTTTTGGGGCAATGCCCTAAATGTTGGGTGATGCGACGCGCTCCCCTGCCCACAGGTGGTTAATTATGTGGTGTTCCATGTTCACTAACAGTCATGGCTTTTGGTGCAACGGTAAATGGGCCCTACAATTGGTATCAGAGCCTGGTTTTGGCCTGGTCATGGGTTCAAATCTCTCCAGTGCTTTCCCGACCCGTGTAAGCACTTGGTATGTGCGTCGAGGGGGAGATTGTTGGGTGATGCGACGTCCTCCCCTGCCCACAGGTGGTGAATTATGTGGTGTTCCATGTTCACTAACAGTCATGGCTTTTGGTGCAACGGTAAATGGGCCCTACACTGAAGCCTAAAGAATTATGAAGTATGTATAGTACGTCCTTGATTAATCACAACAAACTAACAATCTCCCACTTGGAGATTAATCTTATAGCTATGTTGCTACTCCATGAGGCTCCCACTAGATCAAACCACCCTAGACTCTATTATTCTTTTATTTTGTTTAGTCTAGAAGACCAACCGAAGCTGAATAGGAGTTCAACTTCTCCCTTGTCACTACATTTGTAAACAAATCTGCTAGATTTTCATTTTTATGTATCCTGTCCAACTTTAGCTATTCATCATCCAAAATCGATCGAATAAAATTTTTCTTTAAATGCAAAGCTGAATTCTTTGCATCTGACTATTTGTAAACAAATAATTATCCCTCTAAGGGTGTCCCAATTCTTCCAAGAAGAACTAAATCCATATCATCTCCTTGGCTGCCTCTATAGAAGGAACATACTTTAGCTCTATAGTGGATAAAGCAATAACCTTATATAACCTTGAAATCCAGCTCAATACTACCCCACCAATAGTAAATACATAACTGATAGTACTTCACCTAGTATCAATATCCCCTCCCAAATACAAGTCAACATATCCTTGTAAATTAGTAGTAGAGCCCCCAAAATGTAAACACTTACTAGATGTTCCTTTCAAATATCTGAGAATGCATTTAATTGTATTTCAATGCTCAATTCTTAGATGACGCATATATCTGCTAACAACTCCCACCATGTTTGCAATATTGAGCCTTGTACATACCATAGCTTACATCAAGCTTCCTTTAGCTAAAGAATAAGGTACCTTAGACATATTATCCTCCTCTTCTTTTGTCTTGGGGCACATCTCCTTATTCAACTTCAAATGACCACGTAAAGGTATGCTGACATCTTTAGCATTCTCCATAGAGAAATGTTGCAAAACCTTCACAATATAATCAACCTGAGAAAATGTCAATTTCTTGTTCTTTCTATTGTTGTAGATCTTCATACCAAGGATTTGTTTTTCTACCCCCAAATCCTTCATACCAAATGCATGTGCTAATTGGCATTTTAGCCCCTTAATGTGATCCATGTTAGACCTAGCTACAAGAATATCATCAACATATAAACATAAAATAATGTAGCTATCATCATCCAACCTTTTAAAATAAACACAATGATCTGAATGACACCTACCTTATCCATGCTCATGCAAAAAATTGTTGAATTTTTCATACCATTGCCGAGGTGCTTGCTTCAAGCCATATAAACTTTTCTTCAATTTGCACACTAAGCTCTCCTTACCTTTGGCCTTAAATCCTTGTGGTTGAGCCATATATATCTCTTCATGAAAATCATAATGAAGGAAGGCTATTTTAACATCAAGCTACTCCAAATGCAAATCTTCAATAACCACAATGCTTAAAATAGTATAGATAGAAGTCATTTTAACATCAGGAGAAAATATCTCATCAAAATCAATACCCTTTTTCTATGAAAATCCTTTTACAAATAACCTGGGTTTTAATCTTTTCTTACCTCCATCCTCTTCTCTCAACCTGTAAACCCATTTATTTTGTAAAGCCCTTTTACCTGCAGGTAACTTGCGTAAATCCCATGTCTTATTTTTCAGCAAAGAATCCATTTTGTCTTTCATAATAGACTCCCATTGAATCTTAGTATCCACCTACACAACTTCATCATAACATTCAGTTTCACTAGCATTAGTAAGTAAAATAGAATACAAAGAGGGAAAAAATCTTTCTGGAGGTCTAATTAGCCTTGTTGATGATCTAACATTCACTGGTGTGTGTGTTATTGGTTTTTGTGATTGTTTTACATCATGAGGAATTTGTAGAGCATCATCTTTTGGGGTATCATCCAACATGACATAATCATCTTCTTTCTTCTCATGTTGCAGCAACAGATCTTTGTACAACACTTTCTCATTGAATATGACATCCTTGCTTCTCAAAATTTTATGATTTTTATAATCCCAAAGCCTATAACCAAATTCATTAATGCCATTTCCAACAAATACACATTTCTCTGGCTTAGCTTCCAGCTTGGTTCTATTTTTAGAATCTATATGAGCAAATGCTTCACAATCGAAAGTGTTGAGAAAAGAATAACTCACCTTCTTACCAATCCATGCTTCCTCTAGAATACCACAACCAAAAGGAGTAGAGGGACCTCTATTAATAAAATATATACTAGTATTGACAACCTCTTCCCACATGTTTATGGACAACCCAACATGTAACCTCATGCTCCTTGCTTGCTCGACTATTGTCATGTTCATGTGTTCATCCACTCCATTTTATTGTGGAGTCCTTGGAACAATTTTCTATCTATAAATACTATTAATGGAGAAATAATCTTAGATCTCAAACATTTTTATTTCTTACCGGTCTCATTTTCAACCAAGTATTTCCATTTCTTAAAATTTTGAAATACATCATATTTTTATCTAAGGAAATAAATCCATAATTTTCTAGTTGTTTTATCAATAAATGTAACATAATAATGAGATCCACCAAGGTAGGAATACCTAAGTTGGTCCTTGTACATCTATATGTAGAAGCTCAAATCTCTTACTTTTCTTTTCCTTCCTAGTCTTCACAAAACCCACTCTCTTTTGTTTTTCATACACACAACTTTTATAAAAATCCATATTAACACATTTCAAATGTAGTAAAAATTACTTTGAATGAATTACTTTCATACCTTTCTCACTCATGTTCCCAAATCTATGGTGCCATAGCGTTGTATCAAAATTTGCAACAATAGTTTGTTCTCCCTGCTCAACTACAGCAACTATTCTTGAACACTCTTTTTTCTCTTAAACAATAAAAGTAGAAGGAAAAATAAGACATGTACAAAGATATTAGGTGCCTAATTTCACACTATTTTCTACTATAAGGGAACCTTTTGAAACCTTCCAGTTTTTATCATTAAAATTAACTACACAGCCCTCATCACCGAGTTGCCCGGCTAAAATTAAATTCCTACTCAACCTTGGAACATGTCTTACCTCATGTAGTAGCCAATGATTCCCATTCTGCAGCTTAATCTTTACTTTTCCCTTTGCAACAATATGATAGGGTTCATTATCCCCCAAATAAACAAGCCCAAAGTCCCCTTGGACATAATCAATAAGATAGCCTCTATGAGGTGTAGCATGAAATGAAGCACTAGAATCTAAATCCATGAATCATCAACACTTTCCAAAGATAGAAGCAAAATATCCTCTTTGGATTTTTTACTTGCCACATTTTCCTCCTTGTTCGCTTTGGGTTTATCTCCTTCATTGTTCTTTTGATTCCAACAATCTTTCTTCTTATGCCTTGGTTTCCCACTGTACTAGCAATCTCTTGGTCCACTCGATTGAGACCTCTTCCCCTTTGACTTTCCTCTTGATTTCCATGATTTCTAGAATTATTTCCTCTCTTAGTCATTCTATCTCTACTTTGTGTGTTCAAAGAATTTCCTAATGTAGATCCACCTAAGGTTTTCCTATGAGTTTCCTCACTCAAAATAAAACCGATCACATTATCATATTTTAGGGTATTAGATTGAGAAACAAAATTATGCAGAATCATTACCAAGCCATTTTAGCTTTTAGGTAAAGAACACAAAATCAATAAAACCCTAATTTCTTCATCAAAATTAATACCCTTAGAGGATAACTAACTAGTAATAGTATTAAACTCATTCAAATGATCCGTAACAGATCCACCTTCTACCATTTTCATATTAAATAAATGCTTCATGAGAAATACCTTATTTTAAGCAAAGAGCTTTTCATACAATTTCACTAGGGTTTCCATCAACTCTTCCATCATCTTCACTTTTGTAATATTAAATGTCACCAATGGTGCCAGGTATAAGTGAATGCTTTCGAGTGCCTTTCTATCTAAAATCTCCCAGTCCTCATTTGTCATAGTTCCCTGGTTCTTAGTATTTCCTTCCAATGGCTTCCATAAATCCCTCTAATAGAGATAGTCTTCCATTTGCATCTTTCATAACTAAAAATTATTCCCATTAAACTTCTCAACCCTTAGCTTACCCTCACCTACCATCTCTCCCACTCAACCATGAGACTTTCTTGTAGAGGATAACTAAAAAAAAAAAACTTGGCTCTAATACCACTTCTTAGGATTAACCTTAGACAAAAATATGTTCAATTACATGCAAATATAAACAATAAAAAATAATAATAAATCACATAGAAGAGAACACAAGACACCAAGATTTAATGTAGTTCATCTAAACTTTGGGCTACATCCACCAAACAACAAGTCCAATATTATTAAGATCTAGTGGTTACAACCTGATCAGTACTTCCCTGATTAGTCACCACAAACTAGCAGTAACTACTGATGCAAATATTTAGAACACCAAAGTGTTGTTATTGATTGGAAACTGATAAAGGAGAATGTTTACCATCTCATGATCATCAATAGATATCTAAACTAGTCAAATCATGTATGAAGATGAGGATAAAGAAAGGAAATGATTCGTATTTATTATAATGAGTCACCATTGATCTGAAACAAAAAAGAAGACATGGTCTGCACTATGACATGATTGAAGCTCAGCTGAAATAGGAAAACAAATGAAGGACATAAAGGTTATACCTAGGCCTAATTCAAGAATGGAAAGGCTACAAGTCTAGACCTTATGATGTAGGTGTCATGAGTTTTTCATGTACAAATTGGACATGCAATTCAAATCTTGAATGCATCAACTTTGGGCATGATGTTTTAAGGTATCAACACCCAAAGAAGAGGAACACATATATAGGTTGAAAAAATTTACATTCAGGTGTTTGTTTGGTATGCAAGTGAACGGGTGAAAGATTTAATTTGAGAGAAGTTTTGTGTAGAGATAGAACAAAAGAGAAAAAGAGCCAATTCATACTAATGCACTATAGATATGACAAAGCAAAGAAAAGGGAAGAGGTGATACAATAATATCTCAGTGAATGCTAACATGACAAGAGGAGATCAAGATATTGTCATGATATTGTTGAAAAGAATTATTTAATTGTATATTATCTTTAATGTTACACAAAATGTCAAGTCTTTATCAATTAGTGTCTATCAAGATCACTCGGGTGCTGAAGATAGTTTCCACTATCTGACGACCATTCCAAGGTAAATCAAGTTTAGAGACAATATGTACTAAGCTTCACTCAGGTACCAAAGCAAATTTGTAGGAAGACAATGTCTACCGAGTTCACCCAGGCACCAAAGACAAGTTGGTATGGAACTAATGTTAACTGAGCTTACTCACTTACCAAAGGAATTTAGTTTAGGATGTAGTGTTAAGTGAGTTCACACAATTAACAAAGGAAGTCTAAAGAAAGTCTTTTTTGAGTTAGTGTTGATTGAGCTAGGTTGGCTAATGAAGGATTTTCTTAAATCAACATATTTAGTTTGATGAACTTATTTTTTAAGTCTATCCAGCTTAAGGGATGAATATAAAATATTTGTAAGTACATTCAAGCTAACTTGACTATGAAAAAGATATATAAGTATAAGATCAAGTTGTGCGATTGAAAAGATAAACTAAGGAAGCAAATTGGAAGGATAACAGAGTATCCTAAGTTGACCGAGCTGCAAAGTTTTATCTGATCAAGGAGGTGTTGGCGCTAAAAATTGCATGGTCAATTTTGAGCACCATTGTGAAAATAGGCCCTATAAATGCTTTTGATGAGATTGTACTTAGCTGTCAATATGCGGCCTACATGGTGTTCAATGTTTCTAACACCCTCCATTCAGCATGTCCACCGGTCCCATGAGGTTAAAACATCATTCCGAGCTGTTTGGTGAAGTCTTGTTTTGAGCTAGTGTCAAATAGTGACAGGAAGCTGTGTTTTCCATTGATTATCTCGCACCTAGAAATGTCTCATGACTTATTGCTTTGGGAATGTCTAGTGTCCATACTCGAGAACTTGTGTTTTAGATTTTGAGTCATTTTGAGTATGTTTCACTAGGTTTTGAATCCCTCAAAGTTGGTCATTTTAAATTTGTCATGTTGATGCACATTGCACATAATTCTAGGAAGCCCTGTTTGACGTGCTATAACTTTGACCCAGTTGACCCAAATGTTGAAATTCTTGTTGTGTTGCATTTTAGAGGTTAGAGACTTGTTATGTTTCAAGTTTCATCTTATGACGAATCCATTTGATCAGTTTTCAAAGGCAATTCCAAACACAATTTCTATCTTTTTACTAGTGTCAACATTTGTAGATTTTTTAGGACCCTTGTCCGAGACATTATAACTTGAGATCCATGATAGGTCAAGTCAAATGGATTATACCCCTACATTTTCCTCTAAAAATACTTTAAGTGTGTCAATTTTCAAGTCATGACGAATACATATGCACACTTTTCCAGGTCAATTCCATTTGCAAAAAATGTTTTTTGTTAGTGCTTTTAATCTACAAATTCTAAGTAGCTCACTTTGACCGCTCGCCATTTGTGCGTAGTTATTCGTCATAAGCCCAAATCATAGATTCATAATGTCCTCATGACAAAGAACCAGTGTCCCAATTTTTGTTTCCCCATGTGCCCGTTTGCCCAATT
Organism: Cupressus sempervirens; assembly: GCA_028749045.1. NCBI lineage: Eukaryota > Viridiplantae > Streptophyta > Pinopsida > Cupressales > Cupressaceae > Cupressus > Cupressus sempervirens. The sequence continues at coordinate 290,128,368 of CM053787.1, forward strand.
TTCCAGGCCAAGTCCAAACCTAGTTTATGGTATTCTAACATGTTTTTGTGCAAGGAATTCTAAAGGGGTGACTTTGATGGTCAATATCTTTTGACCCTGAATTCGTCATGAGATAAGATTTGACAGGGTGAAATTATTTGGAGCAAAGAATCAGTGGGTCAGTTTTCAGAGCCTGGTCAGTTGTCTGGGTTAGTTTTTAAAGGCAGTCAATGGACCTCCTGACACCAATGTGACAGTTTGCAGATAAGTGGTAAAATGGTTTTCAGTTGATTAATCAATGATCGAACTTGATTCAAATCAATTCAAGGTAATCAATAGATCAATTTAGCATTTCAGTTGCCTGGAAATGAAATTTTTTTAGCCAGACCCACTTTAGGGTCTGACTAAATTACATCAAATTGAGATGAACACTATGAAGTTTTGATGATGTTCTAAAAGGAAGATTATAATGATGATGATTTGTAAAGACAGAGTGATTGTGCACCAATCATCATTTAGAAATTAGAATATTCTATGAGAAAATGAAGGAGCAATGTTCTCAAATAAGTGAGGGCCGAGTCAAAAGAAATGGATATTTTTATTCATTTCGTATCATAGGAACCAGAGTCTACCTCTGACAATGCCCATTTTGCTCCACATCTACTGCTATCTGATGCCCTCTATTAGTTTTAGGCAGTCTATTGCCTATGAAGCCATTGTTCTACATGTTTCAAATCGTGGACTGTGACTTGTGTGGGTTCATTTCTCAGAGCAACCCTAACTCCACATTAAAAGAAAAGATGGCCTGTATAAATCAAGAAAACCATAAATAATAACAATATACAAGGATAGGCAAAGCCAATGGCCAGTCTTAGAAGAAGCCCACGTAGAGAACAATACTTCAAAAAGGAACTTCACGATGCACATATAGAAGCAATCCACATTGAATGAAGGAAAGTAACAAGGGATGTTAGCATGTTATAACAGAGCTCACATGTAATTCTTAAAAAGAAATAGTTAATGTTTGATAAGGAAAGACCACCACAGAGGAGATTGGGAGGACGTGGTGTGGAAGAGGATTTCCATGCCCAAAACTTATAGCACCCCACTGCTGCAAGGAATCAATGAACATAGCAAGTGAATAAACTAAAAACCCCGTGCAAATAAAACAAACATTTCCACACATCGAACATAGTAAAAGAGAGCCCCATCAAGTAAACAAAGAAGAAATGATACTCCATGCCATTTAGAAGAAGCCTCACATAAAGTAGCCCACACGAATTGATGCACTAGATAGAATGTGCAGGGCATTCCCTCTAGCATAGTAGGAATCCTCACACCAAAATTGAAAGGAGCAGCTCATGCGCTAAACAGGGATAGAGCACTAGCAAACAAGAAAAGAGGTCCACATGTATGAAGGAGATAAGGCTACACGTAAGAGAGGAAGCTTTTTGTTTTTCACAAAGGACTCATGACCATGTAGCCTACAACTTTTAATTTCTTATCAGCAAGAGCAGTCCATGCTAAGACAGGGGAACTTCTACTAAAATCAAGCGACAGTTAGCGTTAGAAGCAAAAGAGACATGCAGCTAAGAGGAGCAACCTCCATGACTGGGACAAAATAATGAAACCTGTAGAGAACATGGCAGGGAGCCACCCATACCAGAGGAAGAATCTACAGGGCACCCCACGTGAAGAACAAGCCGCCGATGTAAAGATAGAAGCAGACCCCTGCATTAAAACACACACACAGTCAATGAAAAAGAAGAGGCTCATGCTAAAACCCCAACTCCATGCATTTTTAAAAAGGGGCTCATCCACATCAATGAAAGACCTAGTGCAATGAATGAAAAAGTTGCAGACAGAGAGGACAAAGGAAACAGATTAATCCCACATTGTCCACGATAAAAGAACTTATAGTGTTTAAATACTAAAAGACATAACATGCCTTGTGTCTTGAAGAATGAAGGCTTTTGGAGGCCTATGATGAACATGGGCCCGGTGATGTCATCTAGAGGAAAGGCAATGCAAAATTTTAATCAAAAATGCATAAATGATGATGTGGCAGAATCAAGTGAGGGACCAAAGGATTGCACCACATGGCACATCCTATGGTGCCTGCTTCCTTGCAATATCAAGTTGCAAGGAAGATAAATAATGCAAGGAAGCGGGCAGTTGACAAGTGGCAAGTGGGGCCTAAGCTGGTGGTGAAGTGGCGCTAGTATGACGGGTGATAAAGAAATCAAGCAGCTAGTAGAATAGTGCCATGTGCCAACTCGCGTGGCAATGGATCCTAGTTGGTGATCAGGAACAACTTGAGATAGGATGTGCTTAGATCGTGACACATGTCACGATTTGAAAAATGGTGCTTCCCTGCAAAATAAGATGCACATTAGTTTAAAAATGCAAGAAAGTGGGATTTTTCCACATGTCACTGGGCCTAAAGTAGATGATGATGTGGCATCTAATGCAGAGGTGGACGAATCATAGAGCGCCAAGCAGCATGGGTCAACAAAGGTTTGACCTCAAAATTGAAGGGATGGGTAAAATAAAATGATTTTAAATTTTCATTTTTTAAATTATTTTCAAAAGGTGACTGCACGTTCAAATTGTTTTTAAATCAAAAGAGGTTATTTTAATAAAAACTTTGAACTTTAGGCAATTTTTTAAATTTTTGAAAAATTTAAATTCAAAAGAAGTTGTAGACAGGCTAAGTGTTTCTACCAGGGGAGCAATTTTTCAAACTAGCTTTATGGAGGTTTTCAGAAGGAAAAATAGGCAATATTATATATCACCGAAATCGGGAGAAGATGAACTTTTCGATTTCGAAGTCAATTTTTGCATAGGAAGTAGTGTGTTCATGCTACAAGAGGTTTTCATCCAGATTTGAAACTTGCAACCGCATTTAGGAAATGAATTTCAAACCTATTTCATAATATGGAAATAACCTAAACATCAGTAAAACATGATTAAAATGCAATTGGGATGGAATTGAGTTACATTCAAATCAGTTAAATTTTGATTCCTTCAACATTTTATGATGCAGTTCAAATTTTTGGCAAGTAAAGGGATTTCATCATTAGGCAGAGATATTTTTAAGTTTGTTGCAAGGTAATGATGAAATCAAATCAGATTAGATGGAAGAGAGAGGTTAGAGAGAGTCTTTTCAATTGCAGAAGAGGGAATTTCAAGTGGACAGATGTCGATTGTAGATTCAATTTGGGAATTTACCTTTGTCTATATCTTTCTATCTTTCATCCATTGTAAGGGTTCCAGTCTTGGTCACTAAGAAACCAAATGGTTGGCAGTTTTCTCTAGGTAATACCAGCAGGGTTCCAGTTTTTTACTATGATACCACATTCTTCAGCAAATTTCTCTCTTGTATGAATAGCAATAGGAAGGTTAATACAGATAGTTCAGATCTGTTAGGTATTTTTCATGCTTTCATTTCATGTATATGGTTGTATTGTTTCAAGGAAATTAATATAATAAATAACAGATTCATTAGTTTCATTTTGATTCTTGTCTTCCTTCATCAGTGAGTTTTAATGTTTTATGGCCTTTGAACAAAGAGTCTAGGTCATAGTTGCAGTCCCTTAAGGCTATATGTTATTTCATTGTTGCTTATGACTCAAGTAGTTATGTAAATGCTTTAGGGAATTAACAAGGTTGCAAGTTTGTTGATGGGGATATCATGTAAGAATGAGGTTCAGATTGAGCATTGATGTCTATTTACAAGTTGAATAGATAGATCATATATCTAAATATATGTATAAGTATCAAATATCCATATGTATACATTTGATTCATGGATTTTCCCAATGGTTAAGGCACTGATAAGCTACAAGATCATTAAGTCTTATTGCTACATATCTGAGGGGTTTTCTAAAATCAACATTATTAATCAAATGATCTTTCTCTTTCATGTTGAAGGACCTAAATGTAATGCCCTCATTCAGCTTCTAAGATTCATAGATCTACATTTAGCTATTGTAGGTCGATGTCTTTTCATAAGCCATTAGGAGAAATAGGGGTATAATCTACTTAATAGATTCAAGGATACATTTTTTGCACTGGTACAGTATCATTTGAATTTGAGGTCTACCCACCTAGGTCTAGCAGAGCCTGAAGTAGAAGAAGGGTCATGCCTTATAGTTGGCCTGTTGTCAGAAATGGCATGTTGAAAATGGGAGTTAGTTGCCCCTAGATATGTCAGTTTCTCAGTGGGATAATTGAAAACCCTCCAGCATTTCCAAACACCAACAAGAGGATCAAGTATTCAAGCTAGAACACAGATATGAATTGCATCAACAATCAAATCATATCATTGTTACTCTCTAATAATTGTAATAGTGTATCAAATCTCTTAAAAGATTTAGCTTAACAACTATTTGCCAAGTCCTCTAACAAGGTGGCACTTCTAGATTAAAGTGTCTAAAGATCTCTAACAAAGCCACTCCTAATAGGGTGATTAAATCCTTTAATAGAGTTGGATCTTAATAGAGCTCACTTCATAAGAGTGAAAAACAGTAAGTAGTTGCAATTGGTGGTTTTCCCCAAATTGGGTTTCCATGTTAAATCTTTGTGTCATATGTGTACATGTTATTTTCTTTCTATTTCTACAGCTAAGTTAATTAGGGTTAATAAAATTAAACATCTTAAGAAGCATTTGTTTTACTAATTGTCGAGTAGCAATAATTCTTATTGTTTGTTGAGTGATTCAGTTCTAACAGAGTTACAATATTATTTTCAGTTTCAATAGAGTTTGGTTTTGATTTGTATTGACATCTAAGGGATCTAAGGTTTATTTTATTGTTAAATAATTCACCCTTCCCTTCTTATTTACTCTTATATTTCCAACAATTGGTATTAGAGATTTTGGTGCTTGTAGAGAAGGTTTCAAGGACCTAAGCTAAAGATCAAGATGTCTTATAGAAGGAAGATCCCTAAGCTAAACAAAGATAACTTTAAGGCATGGTAGGAACTCATGAGATTGTATTTGGCAACCATTGGAGACTTGGGCCTAAAGTACCTAGACTCCAAGTATGTAGCACCTTCTAGAACTATGATTGTTGAAGAAATCATAGAAAAGAAGAATAATAACATTATGATGATTGATATTACTTCAACTCTTAGCTATGTTGAATTTGATGAAGTCAAAGACTGTGATACTACTCATAAGATGTGGATCAAGCTAAGAGCCATATATGGAGGAGATGATAATGTGAGGAGAGCCAAGGTAGAAATTTTTAGAGGTTAATTTGATCAAATGAGGATAAGATATGATGAGAACAATGAAAAATATAGTGAAAGGATAAAAGCTTGTGTGTGTGCAATAAGAGCCTTAGGAGGAAAGATAGAAGATGAGACAGTGGTAAGAAAGATTCTCATAACACTTATTCCTATATATACAATTAGAATGTCAGTAATTCAAGAGATGATATGCAATCCCAATAATACTATAACATTAGATGCAAATAACTATGACAATTATGTTCCCACACTAGCAACCTTGAGTCTACATTTCAAGCCAAGCTATCACTCAAGAAGAAAGTTTCAAAATCTAAAAGGAAATCTAATAGTGAGGATGAAGATGGTTTTGATGAATATCTTGAAGTCATTGAAGCATTACTTGGAAGATGATTTTCCAAGGGCAAAGGGAAGTACAAAGGCAAAATTTCTTTGATATGATTTTCTTGTGAAGATTTTGGTCACATTGCTATAAGGTGTCCAAATAGAGAAAGAAAAGAATGAAAAGTACAAGGGGAAGAAGGACTTCAAAAGATAAAAGGCCTACATATAAAAAGGTAAGAAATCTTGTTACATTGCTAACGATTCTAAAAGTAGTGAAGAAGAATATGAAATGGTCTAAATTATTGTTAAGGATGAATCGGATGATGAGAATGATAAAATGGCATTTATCTCACATATTAGTAAGGATGATACATGGATTATTGATAGTGGTTTTGACTGGTGACAAATCTAAATTTAAGATCATAGTACACTATGATGGTGGAAGTGTTAGATTTGGCAATGATGAACCATGTTATATGAAAGGTAAAACTTGTATTGCACTAACCAATGATCTTAGGTGTGATCATGCTTATTGGGTTGAGGGTGATGTAGGAGCATCCTGGGTGTAAAAGAAATCTTGCAACACCCAAAAATATTTTATTTTCAATATTTTTCTATTTTAATAAGGACTAGTAGACAAGGTGATTACTATTTATGGTAACTTTATATTTTTAGTAAGCTTTTCAGACGAGCTTAGAATGTTCTCATTTTCTACATGAAGGTTTATTTTGGACTACTACCATAAAGATCACGTTGCTTCAACTTATGTATTAGAGAAGTTATTACAAATTTTTGATGGAAAATTTTGCAAAAAAATATTTAGGCTCACAGTTGGAGGCCTTAAAGTGCCAGGATGAGGTCCAAAAACTCGATGAAAAGGTGCTTGCACTGTTTCAAGCTTGTGATCAGGAGCTAACATTTTTTAAATGTGATTATAATAGCCAATTAGAGTAATAGTTTGTGAGTTATGGCCTTTCAAAGTTGGGCTACCCAAAATATATAAAATAATTGTTAAAGATGGATTTGGTCAATTCTATATGTATTGTTAGGGTCTATCGGCCCTAGGTATTAAGTTTCAATGTCTAGAACCTTCCTCAGTGGCATAAAATTGCCTATTTAAGAGAGGCCCAAACATTGTTTAGGACAACTCTAGGTGGTATTTCATAACTTAGTTTTGCATATTACTATAATGAAGGCACCCATGTGGGTTAGCCTATTGTACTTGTGAATTTTGTAATTTCACATTATGGCGCTAAAAATAAGTCCATATTTTGTTTTTCTTGTTTCTATTATGAGTTTATGATTTTAAGGGGAGCACCCTTCATTAGAGGGACTAAAGTATAATCTACTTAATGTGGCTCAATTGAATAATATTGGATTCAATGTAGAATTCATGAATGGAAAGGCCAATTTGTTGGATGGAAAAGGAAATCTATTTGGGACTAGAAATCAAGAAAAGGGTAATCTATTCTACCTAGATCATAATGGAAGTTAATGTTTCATTGGTAAAGTAGAAGAAAATTGGTTATGGCATAATAGGTTATGTCATGTGAATTTTGATAACCTGATAAACATAAGCAAGAACAAAAGGGTTAGAGCCATTCCAAACCTAAAGAAACTTTACATGGGCATGTGCAAGAATTGTCAAATTGTAAGATGGGAAAGACAAGTTTTAAAAGAAAAAGCAATCATTCTAAAGAAGTGTTAGAGCTGGTCCATACAAACCTTTGTGGACCTATTGGCATAGAAAGCTACATAGGAGATAAGAACTTTATTTTATTTGTTGATGATTATTCGAGAATGATGACTATTATGTATTTTAAGGATAATTCATAAGCTTTTCAAAAGTCCAAATGGTATTTGGCTAGAGAGGAAAATGAAATAAGAAAGAAACTCAAATTTTTAAAATCAGGTAGAGGAGGAAAAATTATTTGTAATGAATTCAATAAATTATGCAATGAGAGAGGAATTAAAAGCCAAGTGTTTACACCTGGCACACCTCAAGAGAATGACATTTTTGAAAGAAGTAATACATCAACCATGCATTGTGTAAGGACCCTTATGATAGAAAATAATGCTACTGTCAAATATTGGAAGGAAGTAATCAACATTGTAGTTCATACCTTGAACCGAGTTCAATTGATGAAGGATTCAAATAAAACACCTTTTGAATTATGGCATGGCTATAAACCTAATGTGTGTTACTTCAAAGTGTTTGGCGGTAAATGTTATATTCTAAAGGAGTCTAGAAAAGGAAAATTTAATGTCAAAAGTGATGAAGGCATATTTTTGGTATATTCTAATAAGAGAAAAGCATATCAATGTTTGATTCTATCTACACATAAAGTTATAGAAAGTGCACATGTGAAGATTGATGAGTTTGAAAAAAATAGTGAATAACAAAGCAATAAGGAACTTGAACACTATAGAAACTTTGTTTACTATGAGCCTGATACTATTCCTAATGTTGAAGCAAGTGGCAATCAACAACCTCCAACACTCGAGTCTTCAAAATCTCTAGTTCAACCTGAGTTGTAGCAAGTGCAATACGAGTCATCAGAAAGACCCAAATCATTAGAAGGACCCAAGTTTCAACAAGAGGAAACTGAGTCATAGTCTAATGGACCTAAGTCACAGACAATGGGACTCGAGCATGAAACAAAAGATCAAATTGAACCTACTGATTTTAGAAATAAGGAGCCTAGACTTGCTTGATATGTTAAAAGGCATCATGTACAAGAGAAAATCATTGAAGACTAGTCAGTTAGCACAATGACAAGGAGCAAGTTAAAAGGTACATGTTTTCTTACTGAATTTGAACCTAGATCTATAAAAGATGCATTAGAGAATGAAATTTGGATTGAAGCTATAAATGAAGAAATTGATTAGATTGAAAGGAATAAGACTTAGACTTGTGTTCCTAGACCCAAGGATAAGAATGTAATTGGCACCAAATTGGTATTCAGAAATAAGTTGAATGAGAATGGAGAAGTTTCAAGAAACAAGGCAAGGCTATTTTACAAGGACTATGCTCAAGAGGAAGGTATTGATTATGGAGAAAATTTTGCTCTTGTTGCTAGACTTGAAGCTATTAGAACACTCCTTGCATATGAAACACAGAAAGGATTCAAAGTGTATCAAATGAATGTGAAATCAACATTCCCGAATGGAATCTTAGTAGAGGAAGTCTACATTGAGAAACCTAAAGGTTTCATTGATCCTAAAAAAAGGGAGATGGTTTATAGACTACATAAAACCTTGTATGGTCTCAAAAGCCCCCATAGCATGATATGAGAGGTTGCACAAATATCTCATAAAGATTGGTTTTCAAAAAAGTAATGATAACGACAACCTATACATCAAAGAAAGACCAAATAAGAAGATTGTGTTGGTAGGAATATTTGTGTATGATACATTATTTACTAGAAATGATGATTTATGCAAATTGTTTTCTTAGGAAATGAGTAAGAAATTTGAGATGTCAATGTTTGGAGAGATCAAATTCTTTGTTGTCTTAATAGATTCAATAGAAGAAGGATGGTATCTATATTACTCAATCAAAATACATCAAGGAGATACTAAAGAAGTTTAGAATGGAGGATTCTAGACCAATCACAATACCTATGTCTATTGGACATAAGCTTTCCAAAGATGACAATTCAAAAGAAGTAGATCAGACTACATATGGATCAATGATTGGGAAATTTTAGTATGTGGTGTACACAAAACCTAATATAACAATAGTGGTTGGAATGGTGGTAAGATTCTCTGCTAATCTAGAAGAAAATCATATGATGGAAATCAAAAGAAACATGAGGTATCTAAAGGGTGCTAAAGGTTATGGTTTGTCGTATAAGAAAGGTTGCAACTCTGAATTGAAAGAATTCATTGATGTTGATTGGACATGAAGAATTAATGATAGGAAGAGCACTAATGGTGGAGAATTCTTTCTTTGAAAGAGGCTAGTATCTTGGACAAGCAAGAAGAAAAACTGTATCTCTCAATCAACAATAGAAGCACAATATGTTGCTGCAGTAGGCAATTATTCAAATATTGTTTGGTTCAAACATCTATTTATAGGTATGAAGGAGGAGATCAAAGATCTAGATGTTGTTTTTTATGATAACACCAGTGCAATTAACATTTCCAAGAATCCAGTGATGGATACCAAGACCAAGAACATTGTAATTAAGTATCATTTCTTAAGAGAATTGGTACAAGATTTGGAATTAAGACTAGAATATGTAATAAAAAAGAATAGATTGCAGATATATACACCAAGCCATTCCTTAAGGATGCAATTTTTTGTCTAAGAGGTAAGCTAGGGGCCATTCCCCTATCTAAATCTCACTAATCAAATTTTAGTGATGTATCAACTAAGCATGTTTAAGATTAGTCAAGTTGATGCAATATTGTAAAAGGGAAGATTGTATATGAATTAGTATATTAGGTAAATGGAAGCTCATTGAATGCTACCTTTGGCATGAGATTTCAAAGAGGGAGAGTTATGTCATACATCGAAAAATTTTATATTTGATAGAGAGAGTTTGATATTATAGTCACAACAATCAAAGATTGATATTACAATCACAACAATTAGAGGTTCATGTTAGAGGGAGTTCACACAAACAGAAGGAGTTATCATAGATGAGGATCACAATGAAACTAAGGATATTATCCTTACCTTTTATATTTCTCTAAAAAAATTCATTGTATTATGACATTTGTGTTGCTACCAATTCCAAAAAGGGATATCATTAATAAAAATTGTTTAATTGTATATTGCCTTTGATGTTACATAAAATATCAAGTCTTTAATAGTTAGTGTCTACTGAGATCACTTGGGTGATAAAGACAATTTCTAGTGTCTATTGAGCATTCTAGAGTAAAGCAAGTTTAGAGATAGCATGTGTTGAGCTTCATTCAGGCACCAAAGAAAGCTGCAGGAAGACAATGCCTACAAAGTTCACTCGGCACCAAAGAGAAGTTGGCATGAAACCAGTGTTAACTGAGCTCACTAAGTTACCAAAGGAATTCAATTTAAGATGCAGTGTTAATTGAGTTCACATGGTTAACAAAGGAAGTCTAAAGAAAGTCTTTTCTAAGTTAGTGTTGACTGAGTTGGGTCAACTAACAAAGCATTTTCTTAAATCAACATGTTTAGTTTCCTGAAATTATTTGTTAAGTCTAGCCAACTTAAGGATGAATATTGAATATTTGTAAGTGTATTTAAGACAACTTGACTATGCAAAAGATATAAGTCAAGTAGTTATTGTTTAATATTTTAAGAATAATAGTTTAATGGATTGGTTGGAGTGTTCATATTGATCCCCCCTCCTCCCCCAGTACCAATTGGGACCAACATTATACTTCTAACAATAGGAATTTTAAAATATTTTAGTAATTGATTATTTTTTAAGTAATAAAGGGACATCTCACATATTTATGCTCATCCTAAGGCTATAAAATTAGATGAAAAAGTGTAAATTCTCCATCCATCTAACAAATGGATTCAATTTAGATTAATTTCTAACATTAAGAAATCATAGATGCATACTCACAAATTTCTATTTATAGATCCTAAGTATGCACTCAAACTTACTATTAATTTCTTGAACTATCTTAGTTCTCCCCTTGAAAGAAAATTTTAAAAAAATAACACAAGATTAGAAATACTAAAGTGAAGAATTCAAAAAGGTTTCATATGAATTTGATGATGTGAATTTGAGATAATGGTGTGATATTTTTTATCATATCCACAAACTAATTTATATTTAATTGTAGTATATACATATTGTCTTATACATAGACTTAAGGCTTCACTATTCTAATGGCCTACCATAACAATTTCAAAACCTATAAACAAGGCTTTATAATTCCTTCTAATAAAAATAAGGAATGAAACAAACTTTAGGTTCTTTACCCAAAATCCTGATTAAAAAATATTTTACTTAGAAAGTAGTATTCTTAAAAGATTTTCTTGGCTTCATGTGATAAAAATATGCTTCCAAGCTCCAATGTGGAATCATTATTTAAGAAGGAAGATGGTCATGATTGTAGAAGCATAACAATGGTGCTAATGTGACATACTATTCAATCACTTAGAAATTAATTTTAAAAATTGTAAGAATAAAGGAAATTGATTGAAAGTTGAAATATCTAAAGCACTAAAATCTTAATCTCTTCACCAACTACATTCAATTTCATTAATAAACCATAAGGCATGTGTGACCAAGGTGTGGACTATCAAGGTTCTTATTCAAAGACAACTAAATCATTAATTGGAGTGTGTAGTATGCGACCCTATCATCTCACATTAACCTTGTGTACAAAGCTTCAAAATTTTTAAAATATCCGCTTATTGTACCTTTGTTAGAAACACAAATTACTAAAAGGGGGAGGTGAATAAGTATTCTACAAACTTTAGAATTAGATATTATTAATTACCTTATAACTTGCATATGAAAGTAAGCTAATTATGTTGAACATTAAACATAACCATGAAATAAGAGAACTCATAACACCATATTTTGTTAACTAGGGAAACCTTGGCCAAGAGAAAACTCTAGTGAGGATGGTACCCCTTTGACTATCGTTCTAGTTGTTAAATTACTCACCATATCTTATATCTTACTTCTCCTTTATACATACACAATTTACATATACATTTGTGATCTTTCTTTCTCATTTATATCTATACAAATGTTCTTACCTTTCTCTCCCCCTTTGACATCAATTACAATGTTGTCTAAACTTATTTAATTGAGTCAAAATTGTATTACCCCTTCTTTATGTTGAATCTGAGACAATATAGTCTGCAAAATTTTGATCAAGCTCTCAAATTCATTTTGCCAGTTATCCCTTACTACCTCTGATATGCTTAGTAATGCACATAGGCCATAGGATGCCACCTCAAGTGCATTCAAGTCCATATATACATTTTTTTCATAGGATGTCTTAACTACAAGACACTCCTCAAGTTTTTTATGCATATTACTAATTTTTAGTGTCAGATGTTCTCTTAGCAAAGAGAACCTCTAAATCATCTCTCTTTTCTTAGCTCAATAATTCTAATACCATTATTTACTTGTGCAATTTTTGCCTCTAAATATTCTATGTTTTTGTTCAGTTGCTGCAATATGGATGCCAAAACTTGTAACTCATTCAATTTGGTACTCAACTCATCATTTATATCCTTGATGTAATTGTGTGATAGGGTGCATTTTTGATACAATTTTCTACCTTCTTCAAAACATCTTCTCAGCTCCTTGATGCAAGCATAATTGATTGTAGGTCATCCTTTACATTTGTGCAAACATTATCAAAAATTTGTGCATCATGTTTTATATGTGCTTGAATTGTTGCAACTTCTTCCAACTAAGTAAACTCACTGTCAAATGAACTTATCAATTTTTATGCTCTTACCTAAGGATCAATATCTATTATTCTGACAGATACAACTTCTTATCATTTGTCAAATACCTTTCTTAAGGTTATTTCCAAACTTTTCACTACTTATTTCTTTCAAATAACTTACTTAATGATGAAACCAAACCTTGTTGATCACCATCATTAGTTAAGCTCTCCAATGTGGTTACTAGGGGCATCTTCCTTTTCTTTTCCTTATCTGCTTCTTCTTTTTTCCTCTTCTTCTCTTCCTCTTCCTTCCTCTTCCTTCCTCTTTTTATATTCCTCTTCCTTCCTCGTTTTCTCTTCCTCTTCTTTCCTCTTTTCCTCTTCTTCTTCCTTTTCTAGTTCTTTTTCTTTTTTTAACTCCTCTTCTTTATTCTTTTCTTCTTATTCTTTCTTTCTTAATTCCTTTTCTTTTTCTTCTTCCTCCATTTTCCCTTCTCATTCTTCCTCTTCTTTTGAGCTCTTACAGATGACTAAATTTTCAACATTTGCACCAAAATACTTAAAAGCATCTTCTTTAGTATCAACAGTAACATTAGTATTATCAATTTTCATGGTATCTATATGTATTATTACTTGTGAAGTTTCTGCTATAGTTGTTGTAATTTGGTGGCGGAAAGGTGTAATATTCATCATCATCTATACAATTGCTTCCTATGTTTTGTCTCTCACCTCCTCTTAGTTTCCATCCATGATCAATATATCCCTAGTCTTGTTCCTTAGAAAGGGTTCAAGACTCTGTAACAAATTCTTCAAGTGCAGTTCACTTTCCACAATGCACAACATTCTAATCACATTTTCTCTAATTTGTTTCTCTTTGTCTCAAACTCTCCTCTTCCTATTAATTAGTCTCTCATAAAAATAATTAAGAATGCATTTCTTAATATCTTCAAAATTCTTCTTATTCAAAATCATATATCTTATAGTAGCATTTTCTACCTATAACTTGCCCATGTTGTATAAATTATAAAACTTGTTGAACTAACCAAAATTACCTTCACTAGTAATTTCTTTGTTCAATTTCTCAATCTTAGGCTTCCATGGTTGCCTCCCTTTTCTCACAAACTTTGGTTTTGTCTATTTGGCTAGTTCTAATTCTTTTTCTTTCCTAGGTGATTATACCTATCCTCACATATTGGTTCCTTCAAAGGTCATGAAGACCCCTTTCCTTTTTCCCAGTCTGCTTGATATCTATTTTACTCTTTTATGTTTTTCTCCTTTAGCTTGTTCTTGTTTGACTTTAGCTAATTTAGTTGATTTCCTCTTTGTCTACATAATCTTTACTTCTTCTTCATCACTAGATTCTATTGATTGAATATAATGTGTACTTGTTGGTTGTTTTAGTAATATAATTCCATAAGGAAAAACTGATGTTGTTGCCTATGATCTTGCCATACTTATATCCTCTGATGGTCCTACTATTGCTAGTGGTTGTACATACATAATTCCTTGTTTCCCACTCTGTTTCATTCTAGTGATAGTCTTCCCAACTATTGCAATTTCTTTAAGTGTCATCTTTCCTTCCTCCATAATATTCTTCATTGCAGCTTCAACCTTTTTCTTTGAAGATTTCTAAAGCTATGATTGAGATGTCACATGCATTATTTCTTCATAAGTTTCAAACCTATTGAATTTTTCATCTCTAGCTGATTTTAGAATTACCTCTACATAACCTTCAATTTGAACCTCAATGATCTCATAACCAAGAGTTTCAACAAAAATCATTATTGGTTCAACTAGTTCTATGTAGGTAAAATTTTTATCAACCATAAAATATATTTATATTTTAATTTCCTTGCAATAGAAGCTAATATTCTATACCTCTATTTTCTTTTTTCTTGAAAAGTTTTTACAATAAGATCTATACTATTATAAATATTATCAACTAGATATTTGATATACAAATTAGTAATCTTTCCAATAGTACATTTTTAGTGTTAATAAAATCAATAATTGATAGGAATGGAAATCTCTTAATCTTTAATGCCCCACTTGGAAACCCAAAAGAAATAAACCTAATATGTTACAAAGTTTACTAAACTATTTTTTTTTAAAGTTTAAACAACATCAATGTAACAATAATGTGGAAGCAATATATACATACACATCAAGAACACACAATCAATTACAAATATAGTTTCAATTCCTTAAGTGTTCCTCCATGTTGAGTCACATTTGATAAAGTTATATTAATAAGTTAAAGTCTCAATTACAATGTTCAAAATTATAAAATAAATAAACACATACATAGTCATATAAGCAAATGCATAAGTACAACTAATAATATCAAAGCACATCTAATGAAGAACATCCACTGCACATGTCGCAAGGTATGTGAAAATAGGTACATGTACATCAATATACATTACAATATCCTATAGGATCTCAAAACACATGATACATAGATATACATCAAATGAATAGAAGTCTTCAAGATAGAGGAAGAATGATAATGGTACCACTATATCAAGGAGCATCTAACATCTGTCAATCTGAGGGGGACCACAATGGTAAAAATACACTACCTCCTAATCATGTGGTCATGTAATCAAGAGCTCGCTCACACTGTGCTAGAGAGATAATGTACAATCTACACATAGATAATAAAATCATAAAATAATTCTAGACAAGGAATCCTAAAGCCAAAAGTACCTCAAGGGTAACACAAACTACTCAAGAAGAAAATATAATCAAAATCAAAAGGACACTCATTCCAATAGTAGCATCTCATACCAAGTCAACATACAAATACCAAGAAAAAATATATAACCACCACAAAATCATTGCCAAGTGTCACAAGCACAATGACCAATAGATAACAACTGTCATCAATAAAATTAAACTACCAATCACTAACTCCAACAATAAAAACACCACCAATAAATAACTAATCATTCATTAATAAAAGTCAACAGTCAATGATAAATGACATCTAATCAATGAGTAACAACTCACAATAAATGCACCATCAAAATTAATATCCAACAAGTACACCACTAGAGGAAAATATTTTTTTTTAAATGGAGACTTAGGCTACATACTATGGAGTGTCATCAAATGAGACAACTCAAAGGTTCCCTTGGCAGTCTCTCAAAACCCTGGCCCCCTAGTGACTCTATACAGAACTAGAATACCCTCTTGTGATGACAAGGAAATTAGTCATACATCTCAAGGTATCATCTCCATCTCATCCTTAGTCTATACAAGCACTCAAGGCATGGATGAGGGAAAATCTCTAACTTATCTTTTTAATGTATCATAAGGAAAAGGGCTAGGCAAGATATTTTAATTACTATATTATCACTTGTTACACAACTTACAATGAGTTACCCTGGCAACCACTTTGGGCCCTAGCCCCCTTTGCAAGCCACTCCATAAACATGCACCTAAACTACCTTCCCAAAATCACAAACCACAATAGTGTCTCATACCACAAAAGTAATATTGATCGAATTTGGTTCCTTAAGAGGCAACACAAAAAAATAACATTGGTTCATGAAACCCAAGTTCTCATAAATGCTCAATAGTATAAAAATCATAAAACATAAATCTCATTCAAATCATAAATTTCATCATGACATCCAGTCAAATAGTCATACAAGAAATCTCAAAAACGCCCTTAATGCACATACTAACTTGGCCAACTAGCAACCCACAAAGAAAAACTATCAAGAAAATAAACATCACAACACTATAAATAAAATATTAGAAAACACATAGTTTTCACCCACATGATTTAATTCCACCAATTTCTCTTGTTTAGTTTGGGTCATAAGAACGTGTTTAGAAATAAAGTAAGAGTATACATGTTAATATAAATTGTTATGCCAATATACTCATTAAAAACAATAAGTATTTTATCATGCAATTTTATAATGTTATTAATTTAAATAACCTTAAACCATAAATGATTTAATTAATAACATAAATATATATTATTAGATTACATACTAATATCAATTTCATTTTTCAAATATTAATTTGACTTCTATTTAAGTCTGGACAATATTAAAATTTAATTTTCCTTTAATTCATAATGCAACTAGAGATAAAATTATACATTTCATTTAACTATTTATAATTTCTCTCATAAAGTTATATAGTTATTAACTAAATGATTACAAAGTGAACTCTACCACAACTTCTCTTAAAATATAATAAAATTCTAAATGTTTGTTTATTATCCCCCTCTTGCATTAATAAATATCATCTCAGTTATAGAAGCAGAATGGGGTAACCTTTTTATTCATTATATGGATGAAATTTGCATCTTCTCAAGAAAAGTAATATGGAAAGACCCAGATCAACTCCCTTTAGATCCTTAACATAAACAACAACTTAAATCCATCTTATTAGAAAGATAGGCTTTTGTATCAAAAGTTGAGGATCAACTAACGTGGATCTCGGCCAAAAATGGTAACTATTCAATCAAGGAAGGTTACAAACTTCTTCAACAACTTGAGTTGGAAAAACCATCATCTCAAGCATTCATGTTCTACTGGAATAAAATAGTACTTCCCAAGGTTGGGTGCTTTGCATGGCTAGCAATGAAGCATAGAATTATTTGAAGTGATAGACTAGCTAGGATGAATATTGTCTCTCCTTTCAAGTGTGTTTTATGTGGTGAGGAAGATGAATCAATTGACCATCTATTTGCAAGATGTCAGTTTGCATACCAATGTTGGATGTTTGTTTAAAAAAAATTAAATTACTACTCCCCACCACAAAACAATATCTGGGACATTTTTTAGGCTTGGCCAATTCTTTACCCCAATGCCCTTTTTGTAGGAATTTAGAAATGTACACCTACTCTAGTTATTTGGGCTATCTGGTGGGAAAGAAATAAGAGGAATTTTAGAAAATAAGTATCATCTTTAGAGAAAGTGATCCAAGAAGTTACTAATGCAAGTGTCAATAGATGCATATTTAATTTAGCTATCATTTCCTGGGATGGAAGTATCATTCAGGAATGGAAATCAATTTTCATCCCATTTGACACTGGCACTTCTTCAAAGTTGCAAACTCATATATAGATAGGTCTACAGTTAAATGGCAACCCCCTTCACCTAGCTTTGTTAAACTCAACATTGATGGAGTATCCAAAGATAATCTAGGACAATCAGGATTGGGAGCATGCATTAGAGATTGTACTGCTAAAGTCCTGGCAATCATAATGGCTCCCCTTCCTATAGGAGCTAATAATATGGCCAAGGCTCAATCATTTTTTTTAGGGCTGATTATTTCTAAGAAAGCGAACTTCCAAAAAGTGCAGATTGAAGGTGATTCTCAAGTTATAATCTTTGCTTGTATTAAGAGACAATCATCTCCCTGGAAAATCCAATACGTGTTCTAGCAAATTTGGAATATTATTGATCAATTTCAAGAGATCAGAGTTTCAGAAAGATATAGAGAGGGCAACAAAATGGTGGATTATCTTTCCAATTTAGGATGCAATGGGATTACAACTTTTACACTAAAACCTTCTACACTCATGGAGCATTATAAAGATTTGCAGAAACTAGTGGTCACTAACCTTTAGAAGAGGATTTTATTGTTTGTGCCAAGCTATTTTTCATTTTGGTGCCAAGAGACTATAGGTGCTAAGCATGCTTCATGTGTTGAGCATTTATTATGTGTCAAGTCATAGCTGATGCTGAGCAAGGCAAAGATTTTAGGGGTTGAGCAGACTCTATGTGCTGAGTAATTCTTATATGTGCCAAGTTGCTTCAGGTTTTGATTGTGTTTCATGTGTTGAGTGATCAATATGCACCGAGTTAGCTAATTTCAAGCAAGGCAGGGACTTTGGGGGTTGAGTGAGCTATATGAGTGTCGAGAAATTCTTATATGTGCCGAGTTTCTTTAGGTTCTAAGCATGCTTCATGTGTCGAGTGATTAATATGCATCGAGTCATAGTTGACATCTACTAAGCCAATGATCTTAGGTTTCGAATGCCATATGACATGTGCTAAGAAAGATAACGCACTTCATGTGTCGTGTATAATGTATGTGCTAAGCCAACATCAATATAGGTGCCAAGTTACTTCTAATGTTGAGTTAGAATTCTCATTGGTGTCGAGCTGCTTCAAGTGTTGAGTGTGATTCATGTGCTGAGTGATCAATATGCACTGAGGCACAGTTGATGATGTCTAAGCCATTGAACCCAGGTGCCCAATGCCATATGTGTTGAGTGTGTTAGTATGCTTCATGTGTCATGCAAACTAGTATGCTATATGTGGTGAGTAAATCAAAATAGTACATGAGTTATTCTCTAGCTATTGAGATGAGCTAGAATTCTTATAGGTGCCAAGTTACCTTTGGTGTTGAGTTAGAAGCCAAGATACTTCAAGTGACATGAAAAATGTACCTTATGTGTCGACTGATCAATATGTGCTGATTCATAGTTGATGTTATACAAGCTAGTGACTTCAGATGCCAAATGGGTTACATGTTTTGTGTGATCTATATGTGCTGAATTGTAGATGATGTTGAGAAAACTAGAATGTCATATGTGCCGAGTATGCTATAGTGGACATTCTGATATCACTCTATGGTCACTAAGCATTATCCAAATTGGACATTGAATATTTATTGATGCTTTCATAAATTAGGCTCCCATGTGCGAAGATTAAGGTAAAATCATGATATATCTCCATCATTAAGTAGAATTTCGTTGGCTGACATCAATTGAGTATGATCTTGTTTCAATTTGGTCATGTGGCACTTTGCACTTGGAAAAATTAAATTCAACATATACAGCTATAGATCAAATTGTTCATTCTTCAACTTTGGGCACGTCATATTTGTACTTTGGCCTTCTCAATTTGCAACTGATTTCTGATTTAATGGTACCCTGTTTATTATACACATGAGTGCAGGTACTCCACTTCTTATGTGCATATGTTGAGGGATTTAGTTTAAGGTGCAAAATGGACTTCAATTCAATTTATTTATCCAGCTTGTTGTGTTTACCATTCAAATTGCTTTCAAAATGTCATCTCTACAAGAAGTATGCGTGAAATGTGATTCTTGCCATCAGTTCCATCACAGCATCTTGCCAAAAAAAATTAGAATCAAGCTTCATCCGGCATTGGATGAAGATACAATTTCTCACCCTCTTGAAGATGCGGTTCTGGACAATATGTTTATTGTACACTCCTATAACACCCAGCGTGCAATTCAAACCATAATTAGGGAGGATCTTTTCTTTGCATCCGCAAGGAATGTTTTATTCCCTTCAACTTTGGTCTCCATTTTTCTATCCAATGCCATGGATCTTCTTCAATATTTGTCAAGATTGGAAATTATTGCCATCAAGGTGGTTCGGCCAAAATTTTGGGCTGATAATAAATTAAAATGTGCGATGTAGAACTATGATTTATAGACCGATAATGCCCTGGTTGGTGGCATATTTTCAAGAACCATGCTCTTGATGAACCATAAGTCCATGATGACCTTTGAAGTGATGCAAAAAACCTTTGAGAAGCATAGCAGTTGGTTCCTACTCAAGACCCTGCAATTCACGACTCATGCTCTGGGTTTCCAATTGACTGAGGAGGTGAAGAAAGTTACTTTTTCTTTGTTTGACATTTTGGGGATTCCAATTTCTAATGCTCGAGTAAAAGCTGCCCAAGTGAAGACACCTTTGGCCACCCCAACTCATTTAGTTAGTGAACCTGGTGCTTGGTCGTTCTCAACTTTCAAAGATCCTACTCTTGGTCACCATGTCTTAGTAGAAACTACTCAGCCTCTGCATCTAGATGTCACTATACTTAGTGGTTGGGGTGTGCCTTCATCCACTGGTTTTTCTACTAGCACTTTAGATGTTGCTATCAAGGGCCTAAGTTCAGGTTGGGATGTTTGTAATGCCCCGCCAAGGGATCCAAAGAATTAACCTGAAATTTCACTAAGTTTTGTAGCATTTTTTTTTTTACATGAAAGTAATATCATTTACAACTGATACAAGAATAATAGAAGCAATAGCAATAACCATCTAAAAGTAAACATAACATAACATAGCAGGTTACATTCTTTAAGGATCCCTTAATATTGAATTACATCTAAATCAACTAGCATTATTGAATCCATCTAATACAACAACCACATGAAATAATAATGATAAGTCCAATGTTTATACATTACATTTCTAAATGCTCAATCATCCACTGTACATGTCACAGGGTATGAAAAGCTTCAAAGAATATACATATGTGGAATAGGGTACATCATCATAATTCTAAGCCATGATACCTCAAAGTAAAGATAACCATATGGTACACATGATACATCATCATAGAAGATATATACATCCATCATCAAGATCAAACATAATAAACTAAGTGCATGGTTCCTCCCAACTGTTAATAGCATCATTAGACCATCGTGGGTCCTAGCCATACCTCCATGCATAACATTTCAAACAACCAAAGAGATCATCTGTATTAACATAATAGGAATGTCACTCCTAACATATACTAAATCATATGCAGAAAGTAATCTAACATGCAAATATAAGCATAAGATAACATCATCTAACATAAGCTAATCATCAATATAAGGATACATGTCCACCATCATAAAGGACACATCAGCCACGATGTCTCAAACGGATCTCAAATGATAAGAGTAGAAAAACACTACCACTTGATCGCGTGGAACCTAAGTGGTCCACTCCCACCATGCTGAGGAGATAATCTCAAGTCCCAAACAGGTTATCCAAATCATATAGCATAAATCTCTATAAGTCCAAGAATCCTAAAAGTATACTAACTCAAAGGTTCCAACACATAAATTGACATCTAATTCCCAGAGGCACACAATGACATGTAGGAACCTACTATGCAAGCAGGAAAGTGTCATCACATATATCATGTAGAAGTTACCTTGGCAGTTAGCTAAACTCCACGAGTCCCTAATGATCCTCATGCAGCCACTAGTATTCTCTCATACTGACAAGGCATACTATGGAATGCAAGGTCGCAATCATGCGTTCTCTCTACTCCCATCCTAGTTTGTACTAGCACTCGAGGCATGGGCGAGAACAAAACAATTATCTTTTTAGGTTTATTTAGTTAGTATTAGGTGTGAATGTTTTCACTTATTAAACTACTTACAATGAGTTACCCTGGCAACCTCTTAGGGCCTCGGCCCCCATTGCAAGCCACTTCCCAACACTACAAGAAGATAACCTACCCTAAGCTCATGGAATCATAAATCACTCCAATCCTATACAAGTGATTGGAAAGAAAAATCAAAAGATAATCCATAATAAGAACATCAAATATCCACAATAATAGCATCAAATTTCCATGAGCAACTGAAAAGCATCCATAGAAAATCATGACCACAACAGCTCTCTATTGGCAACTAAAGCATCACTGATAATCAAAAGTATCCATTGGTTCTCAATAACCAAAATATATCTCAAATCATATTGATCGAAGACTCCAAAATGGTTGAGTCAAAACATGTCACAACATGACATCATAAATCAACATTTCAGTTCCATCATGGTGATTGGAAAATATCCCAAGAATAACTGATCGATGACTCAAAAATGGTTAAGTCAAGTGTCTCATACATAAGAATCTCAACTATAACAATCAGTAATTACAAACATTACATAGAGCATTCCATCACATAACCATGGTTGGGTTAATAAAGATTGGAAATAAGACATCATCATGACATCACAATCATAACCCCCAAGCCTCTGGTAGACGTCCTATAACTGGTCAACACTAGTCAACCCAAAACCCAAAACAGAAGCATAGAGAATACACAAAGCAAGCACATGTTTTGGTTTGCTAAAATTACATCATTGAATAGAGTGTGGAGATCTCAGTTTGCGTTTTCCAACATATATTTCATGTGTATAAGGTTCTTCATTAAATTTATAAGTCAACCTATCTATCCCCTTGATTAAAACATAGGATTATTCCTCCATTAGTTTAAAATAATTTTCTAAAATGTTCAGAATAATACCTATCACTTTCAAAATTTCAATTTTCTTAAAACACCCTTAAATACACTCAAAACTTTAATATAATCTTCATTGTCCTTAGGTAAAAACAACCTTACTAATAATTCAATTACATATTTCCACTCATTAATTAATCTTATTTAAATTTTACAATACCAAATTTATGAATATTAATATCTCTTTATTAATGATTAATAAATTATTATTTATATTTAACATTGTTAATATTATAACAATAATTATAAAACATTAATATTAACATATCAAATAACATATATTATTAACAAATGTTATTATCAATCCATACAATATTTAATAACATTTTTAATGATAAACTTTATATAAAATATAACATTCATAATATAAAAAAAACTTTATCACATACCAACACTGTTTTAATAGCAGTTGCCGCCGGCTATTAAAAAGTTGTGCGACCCCATACCTGTCATCGCAGGCCTGCAACTACAGGTATGGTGTCGCCACAGGGTGTGCAAGGGGTACGGGTTATATACCCGCCCAAAGTTATGTTTATTATTATTATTTTTCTTAAACATTTTACGCATATTTGCATCAATATAATATTTTTAAATGCTTTCCCATTGACGTGTTTTTAAAACCGAATATATATATATATATATATATGAATATGTATATATATATGTGTGTGTGTGTGTGTGTGTGTGTGTGTATGTATATACATATTTATATATATACATGCACTTTGTTATCAAACACTGCAGCGTTTTATAATAAACATATGTAAGCAGTCTTGTATTTTATTATAGTAATAATTTTTTTTAAAGAAAGCACATACATAATTTAAAACAATAGGGCTTTCCAATTCAACAAATTGAGAATTTCTCCTTAAAATAACTATTTTCTAATTACCCATTAATCTTCTAATAGATTTGACTATACATTTTAACCCTAGTTCCATAATTTCATTGGATCTACGCATGAGGGGTTTTCTCATATACAAGAATAAAACAATTGGAATATTCACACATAGAATCCTCAGAAAGTATTTAGAAGACACGAAGAAGACAGGAAGTGCGAGATGCGAAATAACATAAGCAAAATCACAAGAGTCTACCCAGATTCTGATGCTAATTCGCTTCTCCTCGGAAACTGTAGAGCAAGCTCCTTCCTTCTCCCACATTCCCAAGTCCTCCAATGCTCCAAAAATGCTCTCCCCTAAGCCTCTAGGAGTGCCTAAATATAAAGGACTCTCAGGAAGTACCTAGAATGTCTCTAGAAACAACTAGAAGGTGTAGACAACTAAGCACAAGCTTTTTCCAACCTTCTAGATGAGTTATAAGGTTGTAGACACCATGTGCTTAATTTGTATGCTAATCCCCGTGTTGTTGACATATGAGAAATAAAAAGGTGCGTTTACTCCTAGGTAAGCTTATAACTCTTATTTTATTTTTTATAATTTTCATTTTAATTTTTATAACTTTTATTATTATTATTTATTTATTACTTTATTATTATTTTATAATTATTATTAATTTTAATTTCTAATTTATTTTATTTAATTCTTTTCTCAATTAATTCTCATTTAATTAATTATAATCAAAATATCAAAGATCATGATATTATATTAATTTTCTTCAAATAATTAATTTATTAATTAAATCTATTTATTAAGACTTAATTAATAGAAAATTCACCATAGACCTCCAAGATAAAATATAAAAACCCATCATAGAACAATTCATACAAAATCAGTCCAAAGGGTTAAAAATCACGAATTATGTCATCCGACATATTCAGTGGTGAAAATGTCCAGATACTTGTCCTACCTCACTAGGAAAAATGGTTTAAGGGTTTGGGATTTGGACTTGAGAAGTTATCTCCCTTCTCTTATCATTGAGATAGTGTAATAGGGTATGGTCATCCTGGCAATTCAAGGAAGTCGATACCCGGTACCTGCAACCTACATAAAAACTATGCATGTACATACAATATATATAATGCTAAGCTAAATAGGCAATGGCAAGAAGTGGTGCATCGTGTAGGTCCTGACTAGCAGGTGACTACGACTCCCTTCCTTAACCACATCAGAAACACCATACAATAAGAACAAACATGCACACCATACACATGTAAGTATGGGGTAAGTATCCATAATAAAACACATGAGATGATAAACCATCTAACTAATCATCATCAATAATTGAAAGCAATGTAATGGTCATCATGCATACATGAAATGTAAAGTCTAAATGATCTCATCATATATCAACTGAATCCATAACATCATGTCTGATAGTCTCAAAACAATACCACTAATCCATCAACATAAAACTAGTCTAACATAGTCTGATAATAGTAGTAACAATGTGTCCAGAAAAATGTGAATGAGGGTAGACACTACAACATTACTCCTATATCATGTCCAAATTTTAGATGGGGCTTCTCTGTAATGGATGCTTCTAGTGAGGATATGGATGAAAAATAGCACAGTCATATCTTTCTGTCTTGTTGGACTTTTTCTCCTCACTTTAGGCATATTTTATAGAATGTTGAAAATCTTGTTTTGACTGAATTTGAGTCCCCCATGCCTGCTATGTGATGAAATTGTAAAACTCAATAAATTTTGAATATTGTTGGTTGTTCATCGATATAGTTGGATTGTAAATATTAATGTTAAGCTAATTGTAAATATTGTGATGAGGCTAGGTTTTCTTTTTGGTTCTTTCCCAGTTGAGCTCTTGAACTAGTTTTTATTTTATATAAATATATATCTAGTGGCTCCTTCACTTTTGCCAAAAAAAAAAAAATCCACTTTAACTAAATGAATAATATTTATTTAATTTTTAAAATTAATAAATAATTTTTTAAAATTAATTTTTAATTAATTTATTTATTTTTAAAATAAATAAATATAAAAATTATATTATATTTTTATAAAATAAAATAAATATGTAATTAGTATTTTCAAATGTCTTTGATCCCTCAAATCATGCAAGCATTCTATACTCTCTTTTATGTTTTTAGCATATTTGTTTTCACATGCATGTAACCAAACTAGACCTAATTTTTTATTTTTAGCTTATTTGTTTTCACATGCATGTAACTGTACTATACTTAGCTTCTACTTTTAGTATATTTATTTTCACATGCATGTAACCATACCATACTTACCTTGTATTTTTAGTATATTTATTTTCACATGCATGCAACCATGCTATACTTAATTTCTATTTTTAGCATGTTTGTTTTCACATGCACGTATATGTTTAGTTACAACATGTGTTCCTCTCAATTAATCTTTTTCTTTTTCAATAAATATTTCAATTGAATTATTTTAGATATAAGAATAATATTTATCCTTATTTTAAAAAATAATGATAATCATATGGTTCTAATGACAAATTTAAAGTTGAAACCCAAACTGTTCAATTTATTGTTTTCTTCAAATTTTCTATAATCAAATATTCCCTATATTATCTAAAGGGGTTTAAAAGAATATAGTCATGATAATTTTCTACAATTTTTTTTTCCCAGTCGAGTTATCTTGATTAGTAAGTTTTTCCTTTTTAAAATCTACAACATAATTCCTTATTCAACAATCACTACAATAAATTAATAAGCAATATGCAAACACCCAAGAAGACATAAAGTAGACATATCTTTCAATAAAATTTGATAATCAATTTTCAAACCCTACCTCAAAACCATAGCTAAAATCTCAAACAATTTGTGAATGAATGCAAATCCAAACCCTCTACAACTTTCAACAATTATTTTAAACCAATTCCAAATTTTGCTCCAGATTATTATTTAAATTAATAATAATTTAATCAAAGCTAATTCTTTAAATGCAACTCTAATCTAGTCATTATTAAATAAATAATTATAATGAAACAATATTAAATCTTAATAGTTAATTCTCTTTTTTTCCAACTTCTTAAATTAGACTTTTAAATTGAAGTACATAATTAATTTATGATTAATTAAATATCATCATATTCTAATTTCTCTTTAACCAATTTTCTAAATTTAGACTTCTAAATTAAGACTTTTAAATTAAAGCACATAATTAGTTAGTTGTTTTATTAATTAAATATTCTCATGATTTAATATTTTCTATTTAATCAAATAATATTTAACTATATAATTAACCCAAATATTATAATTAAATCATTTACCAAATAAATCACATAGCAAAATCCACATAAAAGCAACATTACCAAAACAGACTGAAACTAAAAATTAAACAACACAGACAAGGATAAACTCACAGGTTTTAAAAATGGTGGAAAGTCAATTATGAGTCCTCCTTGCAAGACAAGTATTTAGGCTATGGCTAGGATTGGACCTGAACATTATCTCCCCATTCTTACCATTGAGTTATTATGATAGGGCACACTATCTTGGCAATTCGAGGAAGTCAATACCCAATACCTACATTCTACATAAAAGATGGGCATGTACATGTATATAAATATATCTTTAGTCTTTCAATTGTTAGTCAACTAAAAAAAAATTGTAGATATTTATATAAAGAAGACAAACATATATATATGTTAGAAATGAAACACCTCTTGTAAGTTATATGCCAATGATAATGTCTTTCGGCTTAATTGAAGATCTTGATCAATTTGGATGCATTATAAAGTGAATAAATAAGTTCAATCACATCCCAACATATCCATTATGTATATAACATTGCATACAATAATGTCCACTTGAACTTGAGTCAATATAGTTTAGTGTACTAAGATATATATCTATGCATGAATTTTGAAGATGTTTTACCTAAGTTTGGTAGTGATTGTGTTTTTAATTCCATTTATGTGTGATTGGATAATCTTTCTATAATTTTGTTTCTTCTGGAGAAGTTAATCCAAGTTTTATTGGTCGTCGAGAACCAACTTTATTTGTGGATCTATAAATTGAGATAACATATATTTATATAGGCATTGAATGATGTGTTTGTCAAGATATTTATACAAGGAAAGTTCATTGAGAGTGTATTTAGTGCATTATTATCATGAACTAGTGAAGTGAAGCATGCACACAAAAGAGATAGTTGTTTGGTTACAAGATATTTGATATTTAAATATTGTGAAATTATAATTGAGTTAAAATAGTTATGATTATTAGTATTTGATTTTAAAATTACCAAAAATTTGGATTTCTAGCATGAGTAAGGCGTAGATGGATTTCTCAAGCAATAATCCTATTAGCAAACAAATATTTCTAGTGAAATGGAACTTCTGATTTATATATTAGTCTATTATTATTTTATTAAATGTTATTATATATGAGCAATAATATTTTATTTATTTATTTTTGTTTGGGTGACTCGTTATTGGTTACTAACTATTTAGACATCTATTTAGTAGTTCTTGTTTAGGTGACTAATTCTTCAATCACTTATTTGGTAGTTTATTTAGTCAATTTTATTTAGTAAATCTTGTGATTTTATCTAATGACTAAATTAGTAACATATTTAGTCACCTATAGTTATAAATTACAAAGAAATAGTAGAATGTGATCAATTTTAATCATGTGACTAAACTTTTTAGTAGTGTGACTAAAAGTTTTAGTCACATAGCCACATATTTGCTAAAATGTACTAATGATCCTTAGCAATGGAAATCTATACTTGATTGTGATCTTGATCTTGATCTTGGAAATCAATTCTTTTTGGTGTTAATATTGTTGGTACAACATATGGACTCATACTCTCTCGAATCAATCCCTTATGTAACAACTCATGAACTTGTATGTTTAACTCTTCATGGTGCCATTCTATGCGCTACCTTGTTTAGCAAACTAGCTCCTAGGATCAAATCCATCTATTGACTGATCTTCCTCACTGGGGATAATCCATCAGGTATATTATATGACAAAATATCAAAAAACTCTCACAATATGTTTGCAACTTCTACAGGTACCTCCTCTACTTCTTCTTTACAATCTTTTTGAATTGTATAAAAACACATGCTCATGCTCCATACCTTTGAGATATTATTTTCCATCGACAAAACATATTCTAGCAGCACTACATATCTTTTCTTCTAAATCTCCTTCAAATACTTTAACTTATGTTTCACTCCATCCTTTTTCAAAGTGTAGGTATTTGCTCACCTATCATGTACAACATGTCTGTCAAATTACCATGGCCTACCCAGCAAAAAATGACATATATGCATAGGTATGATGTCACAAAGCACCTTATCTTGGTAGCTTCCAATCTTGAACTTCACTAAGCATTGCTCACTAACCATGACCTTGTGGTCATCTTGCACCCAAGCAATACGATATGGTCATGGGTGTTTCTGCCTCTTCAGGTTCAATTTTGTGACCATCATTTTTTATGCCATATTTTCAATACTTCCACCATCAATGATCACTTCACATACTTATCTTCACATTTTCACCTTGCGTGAAATAAGCTTCTTCTTTGAATAGGTTCATTCCCACCACTCATCTAGACTTGTCTGTTAACTAGGACTTCTCCTTTTGTAGCATCTTCATCAACATGTGTAGTTCTAGCCTGGCCTTCTACTATTTGATTTGTTTTTCTTAACATTGGGAACATTCAAATTCTCTATGCCCTTCTTCTCTGTGGTGAAGCCTCCTCTTCCAAATCCTTGTCCTCTACCTCTTTCTCTTTGATCTCAATTTTTTTTATCATGGAGATGAGTGAAATTATTTCCCTTCTAGTTCTAACTTCTACTTCTAGCTTCATCCTTTTTCTTTTGATCATCATTTTGGCCTCCATAAGATCGTTTGCCAAATATTCCACCACAACCTCTACCACTATTTTTATTATCAAACTTTTTTCTTAGCTTCTCCTCAACAACTAGTATGCCTCCTCAATATTGGTCACTCAAATAAGACTCAACTCTTGTTGAATGCTTCTCCTTAATCCTTTAAGATAATGGGCCACTTTCTCCTTATCATCTTCTACATGGCCTATTCTGACAAGAACTTGGTAGAAATCTTCAGTATACTCTTGAACAAATTTTCTCGCTTGCTTCAACCCTTCCATTTTCTTCAACAGATCAAGTTCATAATCCACAAGAATGAACTATCACTTCATTTTAGCTACCATCTAATCTCATCTGGTGAGTTTTTCCTTTCCTCCCAAATTTTAATCCAACGACATCTCCTGCAACCAAATCTTTCCATGACCCTCTAGTTTGGCCTTCACAAACTTGACCCTATCTAGCTCTTCAATATCTTCATATTCAAAGTACTTTTCCAATTCATTGATCTAGTCAATCAATTCCTCTAGGTTGATATTTCTCAAAAATTTGGGAACATCAAACATAGGCCTTTTTTCAATACTAGAAATGGCCTTAAAAATCTTTGCATCCTCTTGGTTAAGAACTTCCTCTACTATGGCTTGGTCCACGTTTCATTCTTCTTCTCTTTCATCCTCACTTTCATCATCTCCTATGAAAAGACTTATTCCTCTACACGTCTATTCTTGCAATGCTTGCATTTTCCTCTAGAGGGTTCTAAAATTGTTAGGTGTAACACATTCAACTCTTCTACCATGTTATCTTCGTGGAGGCATTTTTGTGCTTCTGATGAAACCCTAGTGCAAACTACATCATAGTTGTCAATCTATCTATGCGCACAACCCAAACCATGATCTTGGTGTAAACTACCTCACAATCAATGATTTGTCCACACACTCAAGAACTCTAGCTCTAATACCACTTGATCAAGGGTGCTCTCTGTATTACCATAAGCACATAGCTAGAACAAAGAAACAAAAGCAATTATGAGAACACAATATGGGTTTCTTATTATCACTGCAAATGTAGAATTACAGAATTCATAATTACAATATATTAACCCACATGGAAACCTTCATTACAATAATTTGCAATGCAAATCTGTGAACTATCATCCAGAGTTGTCCTAGACAATGTTCATGCCTTTCTTAAATAGGCAATTTTATGCCACCAGGGAAGGTTCTAGACACTCAAACTTAATACCTAGGGCCAAGAGACCCTAACAATACATATAGAGTCAGCCAAATACACTTTTGTCATTTAATTTAGAAATTTTGGGTAGCCCAAACTTAGAAGACCATAACTCTTGAACCGTTGCTCTAATTGGTTATTATAACCAGTTTTCAAAAACCTCACCTTGTCATCTACAAGATCAGCTTTGCACAAGCGCCTGTCCATTGAGTTTTTGGGCCTCATCTAGGGCCTCTAAGGCCTTCAAAAATAAGCTTGGAGTTTTTATACCAAAATTACACACCAAAAATCTATAATAACTTCACAATTACATATAATTTGGCCATGAGACTCCACTCTTCTAAGCTCATGTGACTGACTTACTAAGTAGAAAGCCTCCATAGATAACAACTCTGCATTAAGAGAACCCTTATTGAAACAACTACAAGGAAATATTTTGAGGGTGATGCAAGATTGCTCTTACACCTAGGATGCTCCTACATCATATTTTTATGACCAACTTCTCAAATCCTCTTCATCAATCAAATAGATATTACATTTAGATTATGTAGCAATATCTCTTATCAATATATTTGACATCAATGACAAAACAAAAATTGTTCCGATTGTAAGTTTCCAACACTACATACTCCATCAATTCAACAACTTTGCTATAACTAACCTTTATGTTGTCCATGGAAGCTAGGCCTAAACAATTTAATGATGATGGAGCTATGTGATATATCCTCTCTTTAACACAAAAATAAGTGCTAATTGGAGGTAATTCAAAGGGTACCCTTTCTTTCTGAAGATGTGTGTACCTCAAGGGAACCTTGATGTCACCCTTTGTCTCATCATCATAGGAATATGACCCCCTTGAGAAAGGAAAAATTGCATGCATTTATTGAATTTTCTTCTAATATTTTGACCTCTAGGTTGTCCTTCTTTCATACACCAACTACATGTATCACTATCCTCTTCTATTCCTACATTTCCGTCACTCAAGGAACACAAGTCAAATAGATATCTATTAGGTGGTACCTATAGCCCATCAAATTAGAGGTATAGTTGAACAAGAAAAATATCTTGTTGTAAAATGAGGCTAGTATTGATAAAGTTTGCCTAAAGTTAATGTTGAAGGTAAAGAGAAAGAAAGCATGTAATAAACTTATACCTCTCGATCCATGTCACTATGTATAATCCTTGTCAAAGGGGTATAATTTCCTACATATGTAGATCATTTGTCTTAGGTTAGTTACAAATTAGTTGGTACTTATGCTATAAATTACATACAACATAACATGAGCAATATGAATACATCATAATTATTGTATACTTTTTAATTTGTTACCTCTACAAAAAATATATTATAAGTAATTAGCACCAAGAATTAAGCATCATAACAAATGTTTGCACCTAATCAACACCTAATACATTTATATTGATTATCTTTGTCCATCCCATTATCATCAACATCATCATTATTTCCTTCATCATCCAAATCATCACAATGACCATCATCGTCATCATGACTGTCACTATGACCATTATCGTCATCATCATCACCATCACAATCACCACGACCTTCATCATTGCCACCACCACCACCACCACCACCATCATAACTATCATCACTACCACCACTATCATCAATGCCTTCAACATCATCATGAACATCTTTTACATGATCATCATAGTCTCCTTCTTCATCTTTGTCATCATTGTCATCTTCTTTGTTTTCCACTTCTTTGGTTTATTCTACTTCAATCACATTATACTTTATCAGTCTTCCTCTTGGATTGTGTCGAACAAAAAATGACCAACTCAATTTATGTGGAATGCCAAAGTAAAACACTTGTTTACATTGCCTTGGAAGAACATATAGTTCATTTTGAACTAGCTCAAATGACCTTGTATCAATCACTGTAAATTCATTATCATGTTCAATAACAGCTCTATCAAGATCATTTTGATTTAGTTGTAGCCTATACCATTTGATATCAAATAGAACTAGTTTGAATGAATTAGAGTCACCCTCAATTATATCATCCAAAATTCCATATAATCTATTTTCAAGTTTTTGAGGATGCATATCATTTCTAGAAGAAGTATTGGTGACCTCAAAAATTGAGGTTATCCTAGAATCATAAGTTCTCTTAGTGTTGTCCACTTTTTTATGTGAAATTTACAACCATAGTACATAGCTTTGTGGTTCTTGACCTATTATTTTTCAAACATGTCAAAATTATGCATCCATTTGTGAGTTGATATTAAAAAAATGGATCATGATAAATTAACTTATACATGCCTTTCCACCTCTTAAACCATTTGCTAGATTGATTACCATCACCATAACATTGGAATCTCCATTATGATGAGCTTCTTTAACCAATGAAGCAACACCTTCACATGTTAATGAGAAACCATTTTGTTGATATTCAATACATATCATCATCTAATCAAGATTGCAAGGTAAACTTTAAGAAAGTCATCTCCATAAAAAGATATAAAATATTGGTGAATATTTCACTATTTTGAAAAAACAAAATTATTTCTATTGGCAAATCTCTCAATCTTTTATTCTAAATATGATTAATATTGGTGATTATTTTCAAATCATAATTTTTTTATATAAAATATTGATCAATCTCAATAATGATAGGAAGTTCATTAATCACCATGAAATACTACAAATCAAAATTTAACACTTCTTTACCTCATGGAATATTATAAGGATCGTTACATATACTTTAAATCAATAGTGAAAACTAAAAATTGGTGATAAATCCCTAAAGTAACTAATAATTATGATAATTATTGGTTAGTTCAAGTTAACTTCTCCAATAATATATTATAGTTAGGTGACTTGAATCTAATCATGTAATAAATATTGTAGTGAATATTTTAGTTTAAAATTTTCAATAAAATAAATTATTGAGTGACTTTAAATATTCTATAACTAAATTTTATAAAACTATGGCAATTTGGGTTGTATCAAATCTTAAATTATTAGCCAAATTACTAGTCTAAATTCTTAAAATTAGCCAATTTTTGAATATTAGCTACTAAAAAATAACTTACAAGATTGTTTGCAATATACAAATGAAGTGTATCCCACTCATGAGAAACTATGTAAAATAAATAGACCAGTTAACAACAATAACATCTTATAATTGTTGGAAATATAAGAAGAGTAATTGAGAGGGGAGGGGTGAATTAGTTACCACAAAAATAAATCCCAGATCCCTTAGATGTCAATACAAATCAAACTCTATTTAAATTAAACTCTATTGTAACTCGGCAAATGTATAGGCACTCGATTTACACTAACAAATGTTGTAACTTGGTAAACACTAAAATAACTCAACAAATAATTATCATGAAAATATTAAGAATTTCTATGATTGATCTTACTTCAACTTAGCTATAAACACATAAAAGCAATAGTACGAACACAATTGACACTAATATTTTAACATGGAAACCCAATTTGGAAAAAATCACCAATTGCAACTAGTTACTAATTTTCACTCTTTTGAAGTGAGCCCCATTAGGAACCAACCCTATTAAAGGTTACAAAACATATTGTTAGGTTTGACCCTATTAGAGAATTTAATCACACTATTAGGAGTGGCCTTGTTAGAGGTTTTTAGATAATTCAATAGAAATTTCACCTTTTTAGAGGATTTACAAATAGTTTTTAACCCAACTCTGTTAAGAGATTTAGATCACTACTACAATTGTTAGAGAGTAACAATGAGATGACCTAATTTCTAATGCAATTGAATTTCTAATTACATATATCAATTTTAGCTTGTATACTTGATCCTTCCTAATCAAATGTATCTTTGCATCTCAACAAGGATATTATGCTTATCCTTCTAATTTGCTTCCTCTAAACATCATCAAATCTTCAATAATGTTCCACACATGCTTATTCTTCTAATCCTCAACTTTACCTTATATTTATATCTTAAACATTGTCAAGTTGGCTTGAATATAACTTAGAATAATTAATATTCATTCAATCATCTAAAACCAATAAACAATTCAATTGAACTTAATATGCCAAAACAATAAAATCTTTCGTTATCCAACCCTTCTTGGTAGACACTAACTCAAAGTGATTTTCCTATGTTAACCAAGTAAACTTAGTTAACACTCTATATTCACAAAGTTCCTTTTCTAATCGAGTGAGCTCATTTGATGCTAGTTCCGTCCAAAATTTCTTTCATTAATTGAGTGAGCTCAGTTAACACTTAACTTTTGCAAGCTTTACTTTATCGCTGAATTGAACTCAATAGACACTATCTTTTTAACTAGGCAAACTCTACAATGCTCAGTACATACATATAGCTATCTTCAATGCCTCAGTGAGCTTGGCATACACTGACTAGCAATGATATGAAATTTTGTGTAAGGGTAAAAGCACAAACTAGTGTCACCCTTTTGTAAACGAAAAGGCTAACAAAAGTATAATTGTTCACCTTCAATGACATAAAATTGGTGTTATTATTTTGAATTTGAAAATGAAGTAAACTAATGAAATGTGTAGAAATAGATGAAGTTTAGGATTATAATTTTTAATAATTATTTGGAATAATAATTGATCCATTGTCCTAATTTTTATACATGATTTTTAACCTACTAAAAAACACTAAAAATTGGGGTCTAGTTCACACCACAAAATTATATGAAAATTAACTTATTTAACTTTGATCTCAAACTATGTTATAGATAACATACAAAGGTAGAACATTCAATAATAAAAATATGTTCAAACCTATATTTTCTCTTTTATAATGATTTAAACTTCAACTCACTTGAAATTGATAGTTTTCATCTCCCACTACATTTTTCAAAACAAATCTATTCTAACTAGGAAAAAAAATTATATATTCTAGAAGAGGACTCTCTCCTCTAGAATGTCGTATAATTTTTAAATATTTTTTATATGATTTAATATTTTGTTCTTTGTCAAAATTGGCATCTTTTCAAGTGTTAAAATATGTGCTTGCAGAGTTTTTTAATTACAATATACTATATCTAATTAAAGCACTATAAAATCTATATGAGAATGTTCTTGAATCTCAGCTCTATAAAATGTTGTTTATATGTTATTAAAAAATTATCATAAAAAATAGTAAGAGTTATTGAAACATGGCTTTTCTGAAATAATTTTATTTTTTAGTAAATGGATACAAACTAGTATAAAACATGCATTTAATAGACATTTCCAATTGGAAAAGTGCGAGACCATATATAACTTAGCAAGAATGAATTTATCTAGATCATATATTTGAAAAAAATTAAGTTTTAGATATAAATACTCAAATTCCACTGTTCAAATAAGTTAGACTAAAGGTGACATAGCTTTGTACTTTTACCCTATAACATCAAAGACAATACACAATTAATCAATTGTTTTCAATAATCTCCCTCTTTAGCATTGATGGAAACACAACATGTCATAATGTAATGAGATTTTAGAGCAAGAATAAAGTAAGGAACATATCTTTAGTTTCATTATGATTCTCATCATGAAAAATCAACTCCCTCTATCAGTGTGAACTCCCTCTACCTTCAGTATCTTCTTCTACTAGCAAACCTTTGCCTTTGATTCAGAGCAAGTTCCTTTTTTTTCTTTGACATTTCTTTCTCTTTATAAAATTTCTATGAGATATGATAGTAAACTTCTCCCTCTTTGGCATCTCATGCCAAAAGAAATATTCAATGAATATCAATGTACCTCATGTATTGATTCATTTACAATATGCCCTTTTCAATACTACATCAATTGATTGATCTTCAATATGCTCTAGTTGATACATCACTAAACTTCATTTAGTGAGATTCGGATAGGGGAATGACCCCTTACTTACCCCTTAGATACAAAAATGTATCCTTAGGTAATGGCTTAGTGAATATGTCTACAATTTATTTTTTAGTATTCACATATTTCAATCTCACCTCTTTATCTTGTACCAATTCTCTCAAAAAATGATATTTGATAGCAATGTGATTTGTTTTGGTATGCATCACTGGATTCTTTGATATATTAATTGAACTGGTGTTATCATAGTATATAACCACTAGATCCTTGATCTCTATCTTCATACCTTCCCACAAATGTTTGAAGCAAACAATATTAGAATAATTAACTACTTCTACCACATATTTTGCCTCTATTGTGGACTGAGAGATACAATTGTATTTCTTTCTTGTCCAAGGCACTAGTCTTTTACCAAGAAAGAATGCTACACCACTAGCACTCTTTCTGTCATCAACACTTCCTGTCTAATCAGCATCTGTGAATGCTTTCAAATCCAAATTTCATCCTTTTCTATACCATAATCCATATTCTTTAGTACATTTTAGATATTTCATGATTCTTTTGATTTCCATCATGTGATTTTTTTAAAGATTTGCTAAGAATCTTGTCATCATACCAACTACTAATGCAATATCAGCCCTTGTATGCACTACATACTACAATTTTCTAATCATTTATCTCTATGTGGTTTGATCTACCTCCTTGGAATCATAATTTTTTGAAAGCTTATGTCCAATAGACATAGGAGTTCCAACTAGTCTTGAATCTTCCATTCCAAACTTATTTAGTATCTCCTTGATATATTTAGATTAAGTAATATAGATACCATCTTTCTTCTATTGGATCTGCAATGCAACAAAGAATTTTATCTCTCCAAACATAGACATGTTAAAAAATTTACTCATTTCTTTTGAAAATTCCTTGCACAAGTCATCATTTCCTATAAATAAAGTTTCATCCATGAATATTTATGCTAACACAATCTTCTTTTCTAGTCCTTCTTTAATATACAGACTATTGTTATCATTTGTCCTTTGAAAACCAATCTTTATCAAGTAGTTATGAAGTCTTTCATACCAAGCTCTTGGAGCTTGTTTGAGACCATACAATGCTTTGTATATTTGCAAACCATATCTCTTTTACTAGGATCTACAAAACCTTCAAGTTGTTCAATGTAGACTTCCTCATCAAGAATTTCATTCAAGAATGCAGATTTTACATCCATTTGATAAACATTAAATCTCCTTCGAGTTGCATATGCTAATAAAGTTCTAACACCTTCTTATCTTGCAACAGGAGCAAAAGTTTCACCATAATCAATACCTTCTTCTTGAGAATAACCTTTACATATGGTGAACCCATAATAGTGGGTTACACTTTTTTGGAGAAAGAAATTCCTCCAAAATTGTGAAAGACAATTTTTTTACCCAAAAACTAGGACGTCCCCATCTTTTTAGTAACTCAGTGGAGTTCTTAGCCTTTATGTTCTCCAAAGGCTATGGAGAAATAAGGAGAAATTGATTAAATTAATTTCTTATATAGTTATTAAATAAATTAAAATTAAAAGGTGACTTTATATTTAGTTAATTTAATTTACTAGAAGCACAACTAATTATTGTATTGCAAAGGGGGGAAGCTTCTAGAGAGTGCATTTTCTAGAAGTACAACTAATTATTGCCTTGGAAAGGGGGAAGCTTATAGAGAGTGCAATTAAATTTTAAATGTAATAACCCCAATAGGTTATAACATCGTGAAACACCAAATCCTTCTCAAATTCAATTGTTTGACATTTTGTCAAACACTTTGCAAGCAAGAGATATATTTGCATATGTAAATTCTAATTGCTTTCTAATGCCAAAATTTAATAAATATGCTTCCAAAAAAAAACACACCAAACAACTAACAATGAAGATGCAATTGTTTTTGAATAACGTTGATTACAAATAGGAAAATATGCATATACTTCAACAAGACATTAGGGAAACAAATTCTGATATAAAACTCTAATATAAATCAGATTACATTATATTTTGCAAACCCTACCAATGCCCTAAATATCTACTCTCCAACAATTCAAAATTTTGTAGATTACAAACCTAGAATTTCTCAAAAACATGAATTTTCTTGTAGCAAGACTGTAGCGAATTCCAGCTTATTTGTTAATCCACAAAGTTGGCCCTAGGCCACAAATTTGGCAACATGACAAGACTGGTTTGTCTTCTCCAACAGTTGCAACCCTTTGGAAGATATTTCACCACCTCATTTATGCAAATCAATGTGAGTGTTCATTCCCAATGATCAATATAATAACTAGAGAAACGTTTGGCTCCACAAGCTATCCAAAAGAGTAGATGAAAACACATTTGATGCTCAACAATGAGGCTACTTCCCTATTTATTCTTTTCCTTCACCCTCTAGAAGCAAATTAAATATTATCTTAATTGCACTCTCTAGAAGCTTCCCCCTTTCGAAGGCAATAATTAGTTGTACTTCTAAAAAATGCACTCTCTAGAAGCCTCCCCCCTTTCCAATATAATAATTAGTTGTGCTTCTAGAAAATTAAATTAATTAAATATAAAGTCACCTTTTAATTTTAATTTATTTAATGACTTTATAAGAAATTAATTTAATCAATTTCTCCTTATTTCTCCACTTTGCCCTCAGAGAATGTAAAGGCTAAGAACTCTATTGAGTTGCTAAAAAGTAGGGGACATGATAGTCTGCCCTCCCTAAAATTGCTTGTCCTTAAGCAATCCAGATCAACAATAAACTCCAACCTCCACCTGGATCTCAAATGGAGTAGTATGCGACATCCCTGTGGACACTAAACTAGCTGCAAACTAGCATCATTAGGACCAACCACATGCCCTATAGCCTAGCACCCAAAACTTGTGCTAATGATGTAGAAGTTAGAATGTCCCCAAAAGGAAACTCCATAGAAGTTTTATGAAACTTCTTCTTGCCTGTATCCACCCACATAATATATATTGGATAGGAATCTTAATCATCGCCAATATGCATTGAAAAAGATGTAGCTACAAGCGAACCATATGCACTCATGCCAATTGTATCAACAATAGATGTAGCCACATCAAAATATATGTACATAGGAACAACACTAACTACCACAATAGAAAACTAAACTAAATCTATTATTGATGAAAACTCATAATCATTAGCATGTGCACCATCATCAACACACATCAACAACTGCATGCATATTGCTAAAGTCCTTGTTGGATGGTTCAACTGACATAGAAGTGGCTATTGATATGACAATATCCTTGCATGCTCCTAATCCCACTATTGTTGCCTTTCCATCCCTTGGCAAAGCCTTAACTATGGACTCCTGACTCTGCACACATGAGTCAACATCAAGTTGTGAATTAGTAATACTAGAGCATAAACACACATCTACTGACTCTACTAAAATACCCACATCACTAACATCATAGCTAAGTGACTCTATACATGTTTTGGTCTGACCTAAGGAAGCAATTGCCTCCTACACTACAGCTGCAGCAACACCATGAGATCTCAAATACAAATCTCCAATGATAATCATGTCCTTAAGAGAGCCAAAAGTATTAGTGGTAATAATTGTATCAATTGTCTCTGCACTAACTATAACAACAACTCTAGGAGTCTCAACCTGTTGAAGCTTAGTGCCGCTATCCTTTGTTGCCACTAACACAACCACATGTCCCTGTAAAAAAAGTCCATCATCAACACTACAAATAGGACTAGCAGGTGCCAAACTAAATATAGTTACAATTGCATCAGGGACTCTTGTCAAGAAAAACTCAAACTTCCTTCCTTGCAACCTTGACGTTGGCCTTCTAAAGGCCCACATGATATACCTTGCTACCCTTTCAATTGTCTCTAGATCTAACAAGCTCTTTGTCAATCTCTTTTGATGAAGCTTAATTTTATCCATACTCTCTTGCAAATCATTAATCTTCACGCTAACTTCATCATTACTCCACTCACTTCTAGAACTTCTAATCCTCCTAAGTCTGTCCATGGATAGAAAATGCTAGAGTGTTGGTCACTCCAAATGTAAAACAAACTTGATAATAATATAAATTTTCTACCCCATAGGATGGTAGGAAACTGCTCTGATACCAATGTACTAACCCTAACAGGTTATAACATTGTGAAACACCAAATCCTTCTCAAATTCAATTGTTTGACATTTTGTCAAACACTTTGCAAGTAAGAGATATATTGCATATGTAAATGTTGATTACTTTCTAAATGCAAAACTTTAATAAATATGCTTTAAAAAAAAACACCAAACAACTAACAATGAAGATGCAATTATTTTTGAATAACACTGACTACAAATAGGAAAATATGCATTTACTTCAATAAGAAATTAGGGGGA
The DNA here is from genome assembly GCA_028749045.1 of Cupressus sempervirens. Classification (NCBI taxonomy): domain Eukaryota; kingdom Viridiplantae; phylum Streptophyta; class Pinopsida; order Cupressales; family Cupressaceae; genus Cupressus; species Cupressus sempervirens. The sequence goes on from CM053787.1 coordinate 290,169,470, forward strand.
AAAAATTTGACATAAAAATTTGATATAAATCAGATTTCATTAGATTTTACAAACCCTACCAATTCCCTAAATATCTACTCTCAAACAATGCAAAATGTGGTAGATAAAAAATCTGGAATTGCTCCAAAAACATGAATTTTCTTGTAGCAAATTTCAACTTATTCCTTACTCCACAAATTTGGTCCTAGGCCACAAATTTGGCACAATGAAAAGAATGGTTTTTCTTCTCTAATAGTCGCAACCCTTTGGAAGATATTCCACCACCTTAGTTATGCAAATCAATGGGAGTGTTTATTCCCAATGATCAATATAAAAACTACAAAAGCCCTTGGCTCCACAAGCTATCTGAAAGAGTAGATGGCAACACCTTTGATGCTCAAAAATGAGGCTACCCTTCCTGTTTATTCTTTTCCTTCACCCTTATAGAAGGAAATAAAATATTATTTAATTGCTCTCTCTAGAAGATTTTCTCTTTCCAAGGCAATAATTAGTTGTACTTCTAGAAAATGCACTCTCTAGAAGCTTTCCCCTTTCCAATACAATAATTAGTTGTGCTTCTAGAAAATTAAATTAATTAAATATAAAGTCACATTTTAATTTTAATTTATTTAATGACTTTATAAGAAATTAATTTAATAAATTTCTCCTTATTTCTCCACTTAGCCTTCGGAGAATGTAAAGGCTAAGAACTCCACTAAGTTGCTAAAAAGATGGGAACATTACAAAAATGTTTGATAGAAAGTAATCATATAGTTTTGATAGAAACAATAAAAGTATCTATCAAAACTACTTTTTAATGACTAACCTTTCTTTATTTCTAGAAACTTCTCCATCTCCATTTAGCTTATTTATGAACACCCACTTTGTGCCAATTACTTTTTTATCCTTGGGTCTAGGAACAAGAGTCCAAGATTTGTTCTTCTCTATATGTTTTATTTCCTCATTCATTGCTTCAATCCAACTTTCATTATCTAAGGCATCTTTAATATTTCTAGGTTCAAATTTAGCAAGCAAACTTGTACCTTTCAATTTGTTTCTTGTCACTGTTCCATCTAACTTGTCTCCAATGATCTAATCAGGTGCATGATGCCTTCTGGCATATCTTGCTAACATATGTACTTTGGATGTGGAGTTTGTTTCACTGACCTCTTCATGATTTTCTAGATTAAGCTCAAGTCCCACTGTTTGTGACTCGAGTCCATCAGACTCAGTTTTCTCTAGCAACAAATTGGTAGCTTGTAACTACAACTCAGGTCCTTCAAACTATGGCTCAGGTTGCACTAATTACAACTTAGTAGCTTTTAGAGATTTTGGGGACTCGGGAGGTGAGGCCTCCTGACTTCCAAATAGATTTAGCAAAGTATCAGGTTCATAGTTATAATACCTCAAAATTGGCACATTGCCATATTAACCAATTTTGGTTTATTCAATAATTCCTAAGTCCTATTTCACTAGGCAATTCTAATTCTAATAATCACTACTTGACCTAGGTGTCAGATACAAAAAACCCTAATATGCATTAACCACACTACTTATTTAATTACCAAATACCAGGTCAAATTAGCTATAATAAACCTATTGATTTAATTTAATTTAATTATAAGTATTCATACTTTAATTAAATTAAAATTACCTCTTTAGGTAATGTAAAAAAGAATTAAATACATTTGATTTAATAAGATATCTCCTCTTTTTAATTATTGAATTTATTTATTCAATTGATTAAAGTTTGTCCATTTATGCGGTCATATTCTATTTTATTAAATTAAATATTCTCACCAAAATCTTCTCTTCAATTCAGAAATGGAACCTTTGGGTGAACTAAAATCAAAAAAGGAATTAAATCAGTTAACTCCTTTTATCACTCAAAGACAACCAGTCAACTCCCTTTTCATGAGGAAGTTTTCATTATGACTGAGTCTTTTCTTCAATCTTGATCATCCATTTCAATTAATCTTGACCGTCAATCCCCTCTTGGATTCTATTTAAAAAGCTCTCCATTCCTCATTACAAAGGTTGAAAATTGGAATTTGCATCAAACTTATGCTAAAATTGTTGGAAATGATCGAAAAGATCATGAATAATGAAACTCGCAAAGAATGTTTCAATCATTGTTTTCTCATTGATGTCAAACTTTTTACTTGCAGGAATGACAATTGCTTAAGTGATCCAAATACTATCAATTGGTTTATTGACATGGAGGTGGCAGTCAATAAGATGTAATTAGAGTACCTAGAGAAAGGTTGAAGTTATGATGTTGTAATGAAGTATAAGGATCAGCTAAGCCATTGATGAAATAGTACATATTGATGACATACTCTAAGATATAAAGGATGAACACATTGAGACACATCAAAGATGTAAGGATTAACTAAGTTCATTGGAGAGAACTGAGCTAGCTAGTAAGTGCCAAACAGATTCTCAGTTGAAGTCGAGCAAGTTCAACTTAGTGTGTGTTGAGTGAAGATCAAGTGTCGAGTGAAGATTAGGTACCGGGTGATCTTTAGGTACCGAGCAGCCTTTAGGTCCCGAGTGAAGATCAGATGCCGAGTAACAAAGAAATACAATAGGTGCTGAGCACCAGTAAAGTAATAATAGAAGTTGAGTAATACAGAAGGAGCCGAGCATTAGTAAATCAATGATACCAACTTGTTACATTATTTGTTAAAGTCAAAGATTTGCCAGATCAGCAGCGATAAGGTTGTTACGTCAAATTTTGTAAATTAGTTGGATGGTTAGGGATGATGAGTAGGTGTCACAAAATTCTATCTAATCCATGAAAACCATTTTCAAGGCAAATGTTAATGGATTTATCATGAAGTTTCTAGAAGAAACAATTTGGAGAGAAAACAATACCATTTTCTCAAGAACAAATAAAGATTTAAGCGGTAAATCAAGAATAGAATTTTTTTATAAGGAGTTATAGATCAAAGATCAAATGTGCATGCATGAGAGGGAATCAGTCATAAGTATGATCATGCGAAGAAGCCAAAAGGAGTAAGAATCGAGCAACATATCTTTGAATTGATCAAGTGACCATAGAATGCATTGTCATAATGAGTGAAAGAACTCAAGGAGACAGATCTTGAAGGGTGAACAAGCTGCTAGAACTGCAAAGGAGGAAAAGCCAAGAAAAGAAGAGAACTGAAGAGTGATCTAAAATTTGCACGGTTAGGGTTGCAATCTGTATCAAGTCAAAACCCCTCTAATACTTTCTTACCATTGTATTAGATATTGAAATCCTACATTGCTAGGTTAGCTTAACAGCTAGGTGCATAAGCCTCAAGAAAAGGATAGAAGATCCCCAGGAGAAGGATAAAGAGATCCTCAAGAGAAGGATAAAAGAGATCCTTAGGAGAAGGATAAGAGATCCTTAGGAGGAGGATAGGAGATCCGTAGAGAGGGATGAAAGATTCTTTTGAGAAGGTGACTATAAATCCCATGGACTTGGGTGAGCCTAACAGCTCTATGTAAATCCTTTAATAGGGTGACATTCTAAGTTGAATGTTCTTAAATCTTTTAACAGGGTCATATTTAACAATGTGTTGTAGCCTTTAATAGGGCAGACCATCAGAAGTGGTTGAAATCAATTGTGCAGTTATTTTGTGGGTATCATCCCCACTCTAGTTTTACCTTCTTATTCCTAGACGGTTTCTGGGTTATCAAATCCTTAGTGTTATGGTGTGATGCATCTTTACTTTTCATGATTGTTTATTGTTCAATTGCATGCTTGATAATTTTAGTTATGTGCCATTAAGGATTTGCAGAAAAAGTTGTATTGGACATCATTAGACCTTGGATAACTGATTCACCCCCCCCTCAGTTATTCTAAATAATTCTAACAATTGGTATCAGAGCACATTGTTGATTTGTTTCAAGGTATTAGCAACAGAAAGATCAAGATGTCCAAGAGAGAAGTTCCCAAGCTAAATAAAGACAACTTTGTTGCATGGCAAAGTCTGATGAAGCTACACCTCAGATCAATAGGTGACTATGTAGAAACCTCAATCACAGTTGATCATGTAGACCCTATAGGACCCCTCACTATAGATGACATGAGCAAAAAGAAGGAGCACAATCAAGCAATGTTAGATATTGCTTCAACACTAAGCTATGCTGAGTATGATGACATCAAAGGATGTGATACTTCACATCAAATGTAGGAACCATTATCAAGAATTTATGGAGGAGATGACAATGTCAAGAGAGCCAAAAGAGAAAGCCTAAGAGGAAAATTTGATGATATGAAAATTGAAGAAGGAGAGAATGCTGCTCAATATGGTGCAAGGATGAAGGAAGTAGTAAGTGCCATAAGAAGCCTAGGAGGAAAGTTAGCAGAAGAAACAATATGTAGCAAATACTTGAGAACTTTGCTTCCTATCTATGCTATAAGAGTATCAGCCATCCAAGAGCTAAGGTGTGTACCAGGAAACTTAATGACATTTGAAGGAATAATTGGAAGACTCACTGCCTTTGAGCTATCCAACATTGACAACTACAAGCCAGAAAACTTTGAATCTGCATTCAAAGCCAAGGTGACAATAAAAGACAATGATGAGGTGCAAACAAAGAAAAAGAATAGAAAAGGAAAGTATGTATCTAGTGATAGTAGCACTGATGAAAATGATGTAGACCAATTGGAGGCATTACTAGCAAGAAGATTTCACAGAGGAAGAGGCAAATTCAAAGGTAAGCTACCAATCATTTGTTTTAATTGTAATGAAGTTGGTCACATTGCAGCCAGATGCACACAAAAGAAAAACTTCAAGGATGGAGGCAACTTCAAGAACAAGAAAGAGGACAACAAAGACTACAGAGGTAAAGGCAAAAGATGCTACATTGTTGAAGAAGACACTGACAAGAATGATGATGAAGTAGTCTATGTGGCTATGAAAGATGAATTAGATGAAGATGAAGCAACTGCACTAGTAACCTGCATGAACAAGAATGATAGATGGATCATAGATAGTGATGCTCTCATCACATGACTGGAGACAAAAGTAAGTTCATTTCCTTTACTCAATATGAAGGAAATAGTGTTAGATTTGGTAACAATGCACCATGTCAGATCAAAGGGAAAGGTAGTATCAAGCTTATTGAAAAGATATCATGTGATAATGCATACTATGTTGAAGGCCTAAATTATAACTTGTTAAGTGTCTCACAGTTAGTAAACATAGGATGTAAGGTTGAATTTGAAAAAGGAGTTGCTAAGATTTATGATTCTCAAGGAAGTCTAATAGGAAAAGGTGATCAGACTAAGAGTAATTTGTTTTACCTACACATGGAAGATGCTTCTTGTCTCATTCTTCAAACTGATGATGTATGGTTGTGGCACAAGAGGCTATGTCATGTAAATTTTGACAATCTTATAAGCATCAGCAAGATGAAGAAAGTCAGAGGACTACCAAAGTTGAAGAAACCTGATAACATCATGTGCAAACAATGCCAACTAGGGAAGATGACCAAGTCAACTTTCAAAAGCAAGACTTATACTTCTAATAAAGTATTAGAGCTAGTTCATACTGACTTGTGTGGTCCTATTGAAGTACAAAGCTACAAAGGTGACAGATACATAATGCTATTTGTAGATGACTATTCAAGGATGATGATAGTCATGTTCCTGAAAGAAAAAAATAGATGCATTTCAAATGTTCAAATGGTACTTGGCCAGAATAGAGAAAGAGACTGGAAGGAGCTTAAAATGTCTCAGATCTGATAGAGGTGGTGAATTCACATCAAGAGAATTTGAAGAGTTCTACAATGAAAGATGAATCAAAAGGTAGACATTAGCACCTAGAACTCCACCTCATAATGGTATAGCAGAGAGAAGGAATAGATCAGTTATTGACTATGCCAGGACCTTAATGATGGAGAAAAATGTTGCACTCAAGTACTGGAGAGAAGCTATAAGTACTGCAGTCTACACACTCAACAAAGTTCAAGTCAAGAAAGGTACAAATGCAACACCTTTTGAATTATGGTATGGGCATTCTCCTAATGTAAAAAATTTCAAAATATTTGGATGAAAATGCTATATATATAAAGACTCTAGAAACAAAAATTTTAATGCAAAAAGTGAGCAAGACACATTTCTTGATTATTCTACTAGAAGCAAAGCTTATAAGTGCTTGAATGTTAACACTAACAAAGTAGTAGAAAGTACAAATGTGAAATTTGGTGAGCTTGCAGAAGTTTAAAGTGTTGAGAACACCAAGAAAGTAGAAGAATACAAGACCTTTGTATACTTTTATGAAGGTATACCAAATAATGAAGTTGCAACTCAAAATGACAATCAGCAACAAAATTCAACATCTACCGAGTCACAAATAGTGAATGTCGAATAGCAGACACATTCAAAAGATGAGCTGTAGAATACAAAAAATGTTCATTCAAATTTTGAGAATAGCCAAAATGAAGAAAATGAACAAATACCTGATGAAAATATGCATGAGGATTCAGATTCTGAAAGAGACAACATGCAAACAAGGAAAGAACCAGTATTGGCAAAGTATGTGAAAAGGCATCACCCTGCAGATCAAATTATTGGAAATAAAGAGGCAGGACCAATGACAAGGAATAGACTCATAAGTGAAACATGTCTGCTTAGAAAAATGGAACCAAGAATAGTAAGTGAAGCCATAAAAGATGATGATTGGTACAATGCTATGAAAGAAGAAATAGAACAAATTGAGAAGAACAAGACATGGACCTTAGTCTCTAGACTAGCTGGCAAAAATGTGATTGGGACCAAGTGGGTATTTAGAAACAAGTTAGATGAGAATGGTGAAATCACAAGGAACAAGGCAAGACTAGTTTGCAAAGGGTATGCACAAGAAGAAGGACTAGACTATGGAGAAACTTTTGCTCCAGTTGCAAGAATGGAAGGTATAAGGACCTTACTGGCATATGTAGCCTTCAAAAGATTTAAAGTCTATCAAATGGATGTAAAGTCTGCATTTCTGAATGATATACTTGAAGAGGAAGTCTACATAGAGAAACTAGAAGGTTTTGTTGATGAAAAGAACAAAAATAAGGTATGTAAATTGCATAAGGCTCTATATGGATTAAAGCAAGCCCCTAGAGCTTGGTATGAGAGACTTCACAAGTATCTAGTGCAAATAGGATTTGAAAGAACTTATGATAATAGCAACATGTACATCAAATCAGAAGAAGGTAAGGATATTCTTGTATCAAAAATATTTGTGGATGATATAGTTTTTGAAGGAAAGGAAGTACTCTACAAGAAATTTGCTGACAAAATGAATCATGAGTTTGAGATGTCAATGTTTGGAGAAATCAAATTCTTTGTTGGATTGCAAGTATATCAACTAAAACATGGTATATTTGTGACACAATCAAAATACATCAAGGAGATACTCAAGAAGTTTGGATTAGAAGATTCAAACCTATAAGCACACCAATGGCAATAGGACATAAGTTATCTAAAAATGATGAATCAAATAAAGTCAATCAAACAATGTATAGATCCATGATTGCAAAATGACAATATGTTGTACATAGTAGACCAGACATAGCACTAGTAGTTGGCATAGTGGCTAGATTCTCTGCTAATCCTAGAGAAAATCATCTCATGGAAGTAAAAAGGATAATGAGGTATCTCAAAGGAACTGATGATTTTGGCCTATACTATAAAAAGAATGAGAAGTTTGAGCTCAATGCATATAGAGATGCAGATTAGGGAAGCAACATTGATGACAAGAAAAGAACAAGTGGAGGAGCATTATTCTTAGGTAAAAGGCTAGTTACTTGGACTAGTAAGAAACAAGCATGCACATCTCAATCCACTACAGAAGCAGAATAGGTGGCAGCAGCAGTCAATTGCACAAACATTGTATGGCTCAAACATCTATTGAAAGGAATGAAAGAAGAGGTAACCAAACCTGTGATATTGTATTGTGATAATACAAGTGCTATAAACATATCCAAGAATCTAGTAATGCATGCAAAAACTAGGCATATTGCAATCAAATATCACTATGTTAGAGAATCGGTGGAAGACAAACAAGTGAAGATGGAGTACATTCACACAAAGGAACAAACTGCAGATTTCTTCACCAAACCATTGCCCAAGGATGCATATGAATATCTTAGAGGCAAGTTGGGGGTAATGTCCCTAACTCAAGCAGTCTAAAGGAACAAAGAAATTGCCCTACATCAATAGGAGTAGATCATTGAAATATTAGAAGAATGATGCAGAGGATGACAATAGGAGCAGAAACTCTAGATCAGTCACAAGCATGGTGACAGAAGGAGAAAACATGAAAATGTAAAGCTTATATTTAGCATGTTGAAGATGCTACATCTTTGGCATTTATGTCAAAGAGGGAGATATATGAAAAATTGATCAATACAAAGTAAGAGGGAGATATATATAAAAAAATGTATAAGAAAGAGGGAGATTTAGAAGAAATAAGATTTAGCAAGTAGCTATGAAGGATCAAAAATATAGAGTAAAGATGTAGCAATCTAGAGGGAGAAGAAGAATAGAGGATTCAATTTTTATTAGCAAAAGATGGAGTTATATACCAAGTATACAACATATGTAATTTTGGTGGTAACTAAGTTGATCAGCTTAATCATTTGATCAGTTTGGTTTATCATCAATGCCAAAGAGGGAGATTGTTGGAAATGATTGAAAAGATCATGAATAATGAAACTCGCAAAGAATGTTTCAATCATTGTTTTGTAATTGATGTCAAACTTGCTATTTGTAGGAATGACAATTGCTTAAGTGATCCAAATACTATCAATTGGTTGATTGACAAGGAGGTGGCAATCAATAAGATGTAACTAGAGTACCTAGAGAAAGGTTGAAGTTATGATGTTGTAATGAAGTATAAGGATCAGCTAAGCCATTGATGAAATAGTGTATTGATGACATACTCTAAGATATAAAGGACGGACACACTGAGACACATCAAAGATGTAAGGATTAACTAAGTTCATTGGAGAGAACTAAGCTAGCTAGTAAGTGCCAAACAGATTCTCAGTTGAAGCCAAGCATGTTCAACTTAGTGTGTGCCGAGTGAAGATTAGGTGCCGACTGAAGATTAGGTACCGAGTGATCTTCAGGTACCAAGCAACCTTCAGGTGCTGAGTGAAGATCAAGTTTTGAGTAATATAGAAATACTCTAGGTGCCGAGCACCAGTAAAATAATAATAGAAGCCGAGTAACATAGAAGGAGTCGAGCATCAGTAAATCAATGATGCCGACTTGCTGCATTATTTGTTAAAGTCAAAGATTTGCCAGATTAGCAGCGATAAGGTTGTTACATCAAATTTTGTGAATTAGTTGGATGATAGGGATGATGAGTAGGTGTCACAAAATTCTATGGAATCCATGCAAACCATTTTCAAGGTGAATGCTAATGGATTTATCATGAAGTTTCTAGAAGAAACAATTTGGAGGGAAAACAATATCATTTTCTCAAGAGCAAATAAAGATCTAAGTAGGAAATCGAGAACAGAATTTCTTTATAAGGAGTTACAGATTAGAGATCAAATGTGCATGCATGAGAGGGAATCAGTCATAAGTATGATCATGTGAAGAAGCCAAAAGGAGTAAGAACAGAGCAACATGACTCTGAGTTGATCAAGTGACCATAGAATGCATTGTCATAACGAGTGAAAGAACTCAAGCAGAAAAATCTTGAAGGGTGAACAAGTTGTCAACACTATAAAGGAGGAAAAGCCAAGAAAAGAAGAGAACTAAAGAGTGATCTGAAATTTGCACAGTTAGGGTTGCAATCTGTATCAGGTCAAAACCCCTCTAATACTTTCTTACCATTGTATTAGATATTAAAATCCTATATTGCTAGGTTAGCTTAACACCTAGGTGGATAAGCCTCAGGAAAAGGATAGAAGATCCCTAGGAGAAGGATAAAGAGATACTCAGGAGAAGGATAAAAGAGATCCTTAGGAGAAGGATAAGAGATCCTTAGGAGGAGGATAGGAGATCCGTAGAGAGGGATGAAAGATTCTTTTGAGAAGGTGACTATAAATCCCATGGACTTGGGTGAGCCTAACAGCTCTATGTAAATCCTTTAACAAGGTGACATTCTAAGTTGAATTTTTTGAAATCCTTTAACAGGGTCACATTTAACAATGTGTTGTAGCCTTTAATAGGGCAGGCCTTTAACAAGGCAAACCATCAGAAGTGGTTGAAATCAATTGTGCAGTTATTTTGTGGGTATCATCCCCACTCCATTTTTACCTTCTTATTCCTAGAGGGTTTTTGGGTTATCAAATCCTTAGTGTTATGGTGTGATGCATGTTTACTTTTCATGATTGTTTACTATTCAATTGCATGGCTGATAATTTCAATTATGTGCCATTAAGGATTTGTAGAAAAAAATTTATTGGACATCATTGGACCTTGGCTAACTAATTCACCCCCCCTCTCAGTTATTCTAAATAATTCTAACAAAAATATCTACTCATTTGCTCTTGCATTATTAGCTTAATATTCTTGCATATCAATTTCATACCAGTTTAATATACATCTATTTAGCATAATATATTTCTTTGTTTCTTAACTTAACAATGCATTCTCATCTAGATTAATCTTGCATATCTCATATAGCTTAAAATCCTTTGTTCTAGAGGTTTGGTTACCAACTTCTCATTTTGAAAGTAAACATAAAATCCTTCTAGTTAGAAGGAAATAGGTCACACTCTTGGATTTACTCAGGTGAATAATCTCATATTCATTTTGGGATGATCTTTTAGATAATGAACATGTTGAAGTGTGTGTAAGGATCTGAGGCCAGTATTCCACATGTACAATAGTAAGAAAATCTTCTATAATCCTCAAGTTCTTTGTTGCCTTCTTCTTCACTCTTTTCTACAAACTCATCAATTCTCACATGTGTACTTTCTATAATTTCATAAGTAGATAGATTCAAATATTTGTATGTTTTACTTCTATAGGAGTATCTTAGGAATATACCTTCATCACTTTTGACATCAAATTTTCCTTTCCTAGATTCTTTCAAGATATAACATTTGCTATCAAATACTTTCAACTAACTTACATTAGATTTGTAGGCATGCCATAGTTTATAAGGAGTTTGATTTGAGTCTTTCTTCAATTACACTCTGTTCAAGGTATGCACTGCAATAGTAATTGCTTCCTTCCAATATTTGATTGCAACATTCTTTTCTATCATCAATGTTCTTGCACAATCCATGATGGATCTATTCCTTCTTTTAGCTATACCATTCTGCTGAGGTGTACCAAGGGTTGATACCTATCTCTTAATTCCTTTTTCAATGCAAAATTTATTGAACTCATTGGAAATGAATTCACCACCTCTATCTAAGCTCAAACATTTTAGCTTCTTTCCAATTTCTTTTTTTACTCTTGTTAGATACCACTTAAATTTATGAAAAGCTTTAGATTTTTATTTTAGATACATTATTGTCATCATTCTAGAATAATTATTAACAAAAAGAATGAAAAACTTATCTCCATTGTTACTCTATATTCCAATAGGTCCAAATATGTGTGTACATAACAAGCTCTAAGATTTCTTTAGAATAATAGTTCTTTCTTTTGAAACTAGGTTTTCCCATCTTACCAATTTGACAATTTTTGCATAGACACATTTTAGGTTTCCTCAAGCTAGGAATATATCTTACTCTTCTTATTTTGTTTATCATGACCAAATTATCAAAGTTTACATGACATAATCTTTTGTTCCATAACTAACTTTCTTCTACTTGAGCAATAGACATGAACTTTCACTAAAATCAAGATAGAATAGATTACCTTTTGTTTGTTTGACAAATCCAACTAGATTTCCTTTTCCATCCAACAGTTTGGTCTTTCCATTTATGAATTCTACCTTAAATCCAATTCTATTCAACTATGCCACACTTAGTAGATTATGCTTTAGTCCTTCAACCCAATAAGCATTTTCACATCTAAGTTCATTGGTTAATGAGATACAATTATTTTCCTTTATGCAACAAGGTTCATTGTTTCCAAATCTCACACTACCACCATCATAATGTTCCATGTGTTTAAATTTGCATTTATCACCAATCATATGATGTGAGCAACTACTATCAATAATCCATGTATCATTTTTGCTAACATGAGAGACAAGTGTCACTTTATCTCCTTCATCAATGGATTCATGTTTTATAGCAATATATACCATTTCATCTTCACTATTATCAAAATCTTTAGCCATAAAACAAGATTTCTTACCTTTGTCCTTGTAGTTTTTGAATTCTTTATTTCCTTTGAACTTATTGCTTTTCTTTTCATCCTTATCTTCTCTGTTTTGGCACCTTGTAGCAATGTGACCAACTTCTTCACAAGATAAATAGATTAGAGGAATCTTACCTTTGTACTTTCCTTTGCCTTTGAAATATTTCCTTGAAAATATGAATTCAACAACTTCAAGATCATTTTCTAAACTTTCTTCTTCTTCTTTACATTCTAATTGATTGGCTTTTGATTTCTTACCCTATTTCTTGAGTGAAATATTGGCTTCAAATGTAGACTCAGTACCTTTAGAACTAGGGACATAGTTATCATAGTTATCCAACTCAAAAGTTGTCAATCTTCCAACTAGAACATCCAAAGTTATATTTCTATTTGGATCACATAGCATTTCTTGAATAGTAGACACTCTAATTGCATAGATAGGAAGAAGGGTTCTAAGTGCCTTTCTTACAATTATTTTGTCATCAATGTCTCCTCTAGATTCTTTGATTGCACTTGCACTTGCTTTAATTTACTTAACATATTTTGCAATGTTTTCATCTTCTCTTATCTTCATTTGATCAAACTATCCTCTGAGACTTTCAGCTTTAGCTCTTCTTACATTACCATCTCCTCCATAGATAGATTTCAGTTTGATCCACATATCATATGTTGTAGTGCAACTTTTGACTTCATCAAATTCAAGATAATTAAGAGTGGAAGCAATGTCAATCAGTTATGCTTTTTATTTTCAGCAATATCTTCAACTAATAATGTTCCATTAGGAGTCTTGTATTCACTATCAAGATATTTACAACTCGAATCATTGATAATTGCCAAATGTAACCTCATAAGTCCTTGTTATGCTGCAAAGTTGTCTCAGTTCAACTTGAGAATCTCTCTTCGGTAAGAGGTCTTGATCTTTAGCTTTGGTCCTTGACACATTCTCTGCAAGCACCAAGAGCTCTGATACCAATTGTTGGAAATATAAGAGGAGTAACTGAGAGGGGAGGGGTGAATCAATTGCCACCAAAATAAATCCTAGATCCCTTACACGTCAATACAAATCAAACTCTGTGTAAACCAAACTCTATTGTAACTCAGAAAATATACAGGCACTTGATTTACACTAAACAATTTTGTAACTCAATAAACATTGAAATAACTTGGTAAATGCATACCATGAAAATATTGAGATATTATCTTTGATTGATCTTACTTTAACTTAGTTACAAACACATAAAATTAATAGCATGAACACAACTGACACCAAGATTTTAACATGGAAACCCAATTTGGGAAAAAATAGCAATTTCAACTAGTTACTGATTTTCAATCTTCTGAAATGAATGTTATTAGGATCCAACCCTATTAAAAGTTACAAAACAAACTATTAGGTGTGACCATGTTAGAGGATTTAATCGCCCTATTAGGAGTGGCCTTGTTAGAGGTCTTTAGACAATTCAATAGAAATGTCACCTTGTTAGAGGATTTACAAATAGTTGTTAAGCCAACTTTGTTAAGAGATTTAGATCATTGCTACAATGGTTAGAGAGTAGCAATGAAATGACCTGATTTTTGATGCAACTAAATTGTTGATTACAGATCTCAATTCTAGCTTGTATACTATTCTTCATGATTGAATGTATCTTTGCATCTCAACAAGGATATTCTACTTATCCTTCTAATTTTCTTCCTCTAAGCATCATCAAATCTTCAATTATGTTATACACATGTTTATTCTTCTAATCCTCAACTTGACCTTATATTTATATCTTACACACTATCAAGTTGGCTTGAATATAACTTGGAATAATTAATATTCATTGGCTAGAACCAATAAACAATTCAATTGAACTTAATATGTCAAAACAATAAGATCCTTTTTTAGACAACCCTTCTTGGTAGACAATAACTCAAAGTGATTTTATTAGTATTAACCAAGTGAACTTAGTTAACACTATATATTCACGAAGTTCCTTTTGTAACTAAGTGAGCTTGGTTAACACTAGTTCCATCTAATATTTCCTTCATTAACTGAGTAAGCTTGGTTAACATTCAACTTCTACAAGCTTTACTTTGTTGCCTAAGTGAACTCAGTGGACATTGTCTTCTAAACTAGGCAAACTCTAGAATGCTCGATAGACATAGGAAACTACCTTCAATGCCAAAGTAAGCTTGGCATACACTGACTAGAAATGATATGATATTTTTTGTAACATCAAAGATAATACACAATTAATCAATTGTTTCCAACAATAATTACCTCTCACTTTCCTTAAACTACCTTTCCCCATCAAGTACTATGCTTTGAAATTATTAATGGAGTTGGAATCCCAAATGTGATCTATATGGATATTTGATGCAAACTTGAGAAGATATTTGGTAATGTACACCATGGTTTGGTATACCATAAATCCCTTGACAATGGAACCCATAGGATGTGTTCTTTGTCAAACCAAGCCCTTTAAAAAATTTGAGTGTCTCTTAACCATTCACATTGACCTAGTTGGTATAGGTCCACACAATTTAATCTCCTCAACAAGATGTATGAGGTAGTGTTCTTGTTCTTTTAAAAAGGTTGAAGCTAGACACTTTTTCATCTCACATAAAAGCTGTGGAATTTTCCTCTTCCAATGCTTTATGTCTTTTTGATCAATTTCTTTAGATGACAACCACCTACAAGATATTCATCATGCAAAAACATATTAATGAGACTCTACAATAAATTATAGAAAAGGAAGAGCAAGATGCAAAAATAATATCTATACAATCAATCTAACAAATAACACTTCTAACCTCATGTATTTCTCAAGATCATATATAACTTTTTTGACACTCATATTGTCAAAGTTTTATGGAAGAGATAGAGGTAGAATGTACTGCAATAACAATAAAATAATATTTTCAATGTATTATAAAATAAAACAATGAATAGTATATGATGTTTTACAAATTTATTGTAAATAGAGAAGAACATGACTTACCTTGATGAAGGTATGTCAATCATAGGATGTGTTCTTTGTCAAACCAAGCCCTTTAAAAAATTTGAGTGTCTCTCAACCATTTAAATTGACCTAGTTGGTATAGGTCCACACAATTCAATCTCCTCAACAAGATGTATGAGGTAGTGTTCTTGTGCTTTTAGAAAAGTTGAAGCTAGACACTTTTTCATCTCACATAAAAGCTATGGAATTTTTCTCTTCCAATGCTTTACGTCTTTTTTATCAATTTCTTTAGATGACAACCACCTACAAGATATTCATCATGCAAAAACATATTAATGAGACTCTACAATAAATTATAGAAAAGAAAGAGCAAGATGAAAAAATAATATCTATACAAT
The DNA here is from genome assembly GCA_028749045.1 of Cupressus sempervirens. Classification (NCBI taxonomy): domain Eukaryota; kingdom Viridiplantae; phylum Streptophyta; class Pinopsida; order Cupressales; family Cupressaceae; genus Cupressus; species Cupressus sempervirens. The sequence continues at coordinate 290,185,054 of CM053787.1, forward strand.
CAATCTAACAAATAACACTTCTAACCTCATGTATTTCTCAAGATCATATATAACTTTTTTGACACTCATATTGTCGAAGTTTTATGGAAGAGATAAAGGTAGAATGTACTGTAATAATAATAAAATAATATTTTCAATATATTATAAAATAAAATAATGAAAAATATATGATGTTTTACAAATTTATTGTAAATAGAGAAGAACATGACTTACCTTGATGAAGGTATGTCAATCATGCATTTTCAACCCTGACCCAAAATCACCTTTCTTTGATATGAGACTGTTTATGTTTGCAAAAAATCTTATGGAAAATTTAGTTTTTTTTTATGGTATCATTTTGTTGTTGCATTAATAAAAAAGGGAATGACACTTGTATTAATCTAGTTTCCATTGCTATTTGATTTAAAGAAATGATTGGATTTATCAATGTCATTACAAATTTTGACCAATTTTTCTTTCTCATGTCTTCCATCCAATATTTTCCATAGTGTCTCTATTACATTCTTTCCAATATGCATAGCATCAAAAAAATACATGATTGAGAGATTCTTGTAGTACAAAAAACTACTAAATTATCTAGGATAGGTTTTAAGTGCTTTTGGAGTTTTCTCACCAATGCCTTGATGACCTTCACAAACATCAATTACATCATTACTAAATAAAAGATAGTATCCAAATTTCAATTTCATACAAAATCTTGCATTAAATTGAATGACATTACCTCAATGATTCAATCTATTGTATTCCAACTTCCATATGTGAGGTGTCATTCTTCATTGCTTTGATGTTGTCTCTTATTTCCCATTGAAAAGATATTTTTCAATAATTAGATACTTGTGATTTTTTTTGAGAAATTGTCTATGCTCATTGAACACCTACTTTCCTAAACTTTTTGAATGACAAAATTTCATCTTTGGACCACAAATTGGACATAAAAAGATTCCCTTATCTGAAGACCTATAAGATCATTTATAATTAAATGGCATATGTACTAGAAGATTGATATTTATAATTATCACGTGAAACTTAAACATACAATGAAAATGTGTTAGCACTATTACATACCAAAAATATGCGTTAACAATTTTACATACCACAAAAATGTGTTATTCCAAGGGCATCATGTATTTTCCATACAAGCCTTGCACAAAATTGAAATTTTCTTTCTACAATTTATCTAAAGATGTTGTGTATAGTGACCCCATTTCATAACTCCAACAACTCATTAATCAAGGGCTCAATATATACATTCATATTTTTCACTTGGTACTTACCTAGTTGAATGAACATAAACAAAACACAATTATTATGGTCATTTTAATATTGTACTTATAAATTAATTTAGATGACTATTAAATAGAAAAATACCTAGTAAAATCATTACCAACATTATGTGCTCCCTCTTTATGGAAATCCAAGGAGGAATGTTATTGTTAATAATAAAAATAGGCTAGACCGAGTAAACAGGTATCATATCTCCAAATGGATTGACACCATCTGTTGCCAATGAAAGCTTTAGAATACAAGGTTCTTCATTAAATACTAGCCACCTATCTTATATTTCCTTAAATGAAGAACCATCCATAGGCATTCACATAATGTCATCTTGAGTTCTATTGTGTGCATGGTAATCCATAAATTGTGTCAAGCTAGTACACCTAAATAATTGTTGCAGACGTGGAATAATTGGAATGTATTGAAGAAACTTATGAGACACCTTTTTAGTTATTTGATCTTATCAATATCTAATCTTATGAAAATCATGGCATTTTATTTCAAATTCATGTTGTTTATGATATATAATATGATCATTGGGACATGCATGTATTGTATGACACTCCATTCTAGTATCTTTCATAATGGCTGATAATTCTTGATATGAGTGAGCAAGAATGTTTAATGGTGGTAACAAACACTCACCTATCAACCTATGGAAAAAATTGTTAATATAAATAAAATCAATGGTATGCTAACATAGAAGACAACAAAAATGACACTATACCTTAGCATATGTGAGATTGCTATATTGGATATATCATTCATAACCTTGAATTTTACCAACAACAATATAGTAGAGAGAAGCATTGTTTTGAAGCCTTGATACAAGGTCCCATATGCCTTTTCAATTACAGGTATATCAAGGTTCTCTTCATCATCATTATTAGATGCACTACTATCATTGTCTTCATTAGTTGCACCAGTAACATCTTCTTCAATCCTTTTCTCTAGCACATTATCAATTATGCTAATACCATCATCTTCAATGGTGTTCTCTTCCTTAGGATCATCTTCTTCTATGGGAGCATTACCTTCTGCTTCGATATTCACACCTCCATGTTCCACCAGTTTGAAATCCACATTCACCAAAGGATGAAAATCATTTGTGTCTTCAATGTGATCATGTTTCTTACAATGTCTTTGAGCTATTGCGATTAGAATTCTTTGATTCTTTAAGCCCTTGCATTTTTTGCAAGGACAATAACATTTTCCACCACCTTTTCTTTTGAACTAAAACCACAATCTAGCAATTGTCACCTTATTTTGTTCTAGGTTCATATTGTTAGATGTGCACTTTCTTCAAAGGCAAATATTTAGGCTATAAAATTATATCAAATATAAACATACAAGAATTAGTAGTATCTTCTATATAATAAAAAAAAATTAAATAATTAAATATTACTATCTCTTCAGTAAGGGTGGTATCTAAACAAATCAAATGAATTATATAATACTATATATATATATATATATATATATATATATATATATATATATAACTAGGTGGGGTCATAGTTTATAACTTAATCAATTTAATAACTTTTAGTTTCCCTTCCATTCCCCCAACTCAACAAAAGCTTCCATTATGTAGCCCCTTAGTTTGTCTTTATCATTGATTTATGTGTATGTAAAGAGGAGAGAGTGAAGTGCCTATGGTCAAAACACCACGTCAAATCTACAAGTTAATTACATAAGCTAAATCTCCAACCATGAGTATAGGGAAGGAATTTCATATTTGTAGTAGTGAATTGGAGATGTAGAGAGTAGAATGATGGAATTACACAATTCATTATTTATATGATTCAAATTAATCCAAACTATGAGTTATCATGGAATCAAATTGTCAATGTCCAGTAATTACAACCATAGAGTAAATTGCATAGCTTTACTTATCTATATTAGAAAATTTTTATTTTAGTCATGAGGTACCATATCTATCTTATATATGCTATAAAAAAAAGGCTTGATTTAATGATCAAGTAACAAGATAATAAAATCTTGTTGTACTATCATTCTCATTCTTGGGAAGATAGAAGTAGTAATTTTGAGTTCAATAGTGAGAAAATTCTTAGTTATTTGTGAGTAGAGAAAGCTATGCCTAATCCTATATTGTACCAACCACCTTCAAGTATGCAGCACAAGGATAGTTGTGGATTTTGTGAAGAAACCTCAGAAAGATAACTAATAATGGTAGTGATGGCTCAAAATGGTTGTTTCATCTATATCCTCCTATTGACCTATAATATTGAAGAGATGATGTCTCAAATGTAGCAAGCACTTGTTCAAGGTACAGACTACGTAGAGATGCACATTGATCATCTAAAAAGATTAATCCTCAAGTGGATTTATAAACCCTTGTAAAATCTATAACTTTGCATGTTATTGTAACTTATAGGTATACCTTTTATTATAAAATAGCATGGTTTATTCAATATAATCAATTGATATTGATGTTGGAAAAAAATATTATTTCTAATTGAAATTTAAGGTCACTCACAAGGATTACATAAAGAAACTCCAAAAATGATACAATACCTATAACTTAAACTGAAATATTGATTGTTCTATTTTTTTGAAGAAAATAGAGAAATTACTCCAAATCAATCAAGTTAGTGGAACTAGAACTAAAGCCAAAACTAGATGGAAGGTGAGGACTATTATCTTAAATGAAACACAAGTTTTTGTATAGAATCTTAATAATAATAACAATCCTATAAGAGATTGCAAGTTGAAACACCTAATTTCTAAATTAATAAATTTTCATGCTTCTTTCAACCATTAACAATTCTCTTTTGAGGTACTAATTTGGTTTTATCGTATGTTAAACCATTTCAAGTTTTCTTTGAAGTGTTTTAAATGCAATAGTACTCTTCTTGACTACGTTTAAGGGGTATTATATAGTCCATTATTGGTCTATGATCAATATAAGAACTTAAGCATGATTTTAGTGGCATGACATGACTAATAAAGGGTAAAAAGGTGCTACAATTTGGTTAATATAACATCTATCCCTTTTATTTATATTTTTGTATATACTATACAACTAAGGACCGGTCTCCTAACAAACACATTATTTGGTTTATTGTTTTGCATTTATGACATTTTTTATTGAGCTCATTATAATTTTTGAAATGTCATTAGCATGCTAAATTCACATGATAGGATAGCTTTATATCATGTCTATTGGGAATTCTATGGCTCCTATGCACCATAATACTCTTTTTCATTAACTGTCATGTGTGGGATATAGCCCATCATTTCTCTATGGTCAATATTGTAACTTGAGCCATAATTATAGGATGAAGGTAAGAATTAGAGATGATAAAATGAAACCACTAGAGGCATGTTATAAAATTATCATGTTGTCTTAATGTAGATCTTGTATATTTCTTTGTAGTAAAATACAATCCAATCAAATTAAATTAGACTATTTTAATTATATGAGGATTGTGTCAAAATATAAAACTAAATTAATAGATTAAATCTCCCCAAGTTCCTTGACTACCACATTTACAATGCAATTTTATCATGTACAAGCATTCAAAGATTTTAACATATCACTGCATTTTTATAAAATAAACATCTAAAGTTGATAGATTCTCAAGATTAAACATAAGAATCTCATGTATAACCTACTGTGCATTCTTGATGTTTTCCATCCATCTAAAACATGCTTCAAAGCATAATTTTGTGGACCAAATAAATTGTACACATTTCCAAATTTCTCCAATTTTGTGATAAAATAAGGATGATATTCCATTGGTTTTTCCTATTCCTCAAGAAGTCATAATAGAAGTGCTCAATAAATTTATTTGCAAAGGTTTCAATGAAAAGCTAAAATACATTCAACTTTATGCTTGCGTTTCTTGTTCCATCTCTTTTACATTCTCATTCATGGCTTCCCTTAAATAGTCTTTGTTGTGCCCTTGTGATCTATGTCTATATTGTGTAGTCTTCAAAAACTATTGGTTTTCCATGGTGATATCAATTTTTTACTCGTGCTCTATAAGCATCACTTCTTTTCACAGCATGATATCGACTATTTACTTCAAATGTTTTAGTTCATAGTTTCTTAGTGGGAAGATATGTTTAGATGTTGAAGTTTTGATTGTTGTAAAGGGCTTTTATTTTTAGATTCTAAAATTTTATTTAGATGTGTACTATCTAATTAAAAATAGGAATTTTAAGTATAAAATTAGAATGTAAAGAATGTTATAGATGTAAAAATTGGAACAAAATCTATTTTTACACTACTACAACTACTACTAATTGACATATAACCTCTTGCTACTCCCACGAGCCCTTAATGTGGTTGTATGTAAGCTACAATTCCTTAATTGTATCAAAGGGTTTCATCCTCTAATTAATTTAGCCATAATATAATGCTCCAACAAGGAACAAAAATCAACAAATGAAACCCTATCGACTCTTCAATTGACGGCTAGAGTACCACAAGGAGAGAAAAATGAAATGCATTTTGGGTTTCATTGTATTTTAGGGCTCCCTAACTCTATCTAAGTACCCCTTACCTAAGGATCAGATTTCTCTTGCTTCAATTTCTCCTCTCAGATTTCTCTTGGTCAGTGTTTCTCTTCTCAAGTTTATCTTGCTAGTAATCTATCACACGAAAACAAAATGAAGTGTTTCACTTTTTCTTTTCTTTTTAATATCCTAACAATGTCAAAATTTTGACAATAAACTTAAGTGTCGTCAAATTTTCAACAAAATAACTTAATTTTTTTTGAAATTTTAACAAAAAACTTAAGTATCATCAAAATTTTGACATTGTTGAGATCATAGTAAAAAAAAAGTTAATTTGACAAGCCAAATTGGCTCATCATCAAAAGTTTAGGTTGAAAATGGAGGCCTAATTTACTAGTGAATCTTCCACATTCTAAACCTTTTCAGAATATCAATGGTGTACTTCCCTTGATTTGGGAAGATGCTCCCTAACTTCTATCATATTTCCAATCCAAGGAAGTAATGAAGGCTACCTAAATCCTTCATGTCAAATTCAAAAGCTAGTTCTTTCTTACATTGATCAATGAGGCAGTCTTCACATGTACTCAAAAGGTCATCAACTATTTACTCTTGATTGTTTACTCATGCTTTGTAAACATAGTTGTTTTTCAAGGCATGATATCGACTATTTACTTTAAATGTTTCAGTTCATATTTTCTTAATGGGCAGATCTATTTAGATGTTGAAGTTTTGATTGTTGTAAAATGCTTTTGTTTTTAGATTCTACAATTTCATTTACATGTGTACCATCTGATTAAAAATAAGAATTTTAAGTATAAAATTAGCATGTAATGAATGGTATAGATGTGAAAATTGGAATGAAATCTAGTTTTACACTACTACAACTACTACTTATTGACCTAGCCTCCTACTAACCCCATGAGCCCTTAATGTGGTTGTATCAAAGGGTTTCATCCCCTGATTGATTTTGCCACAATCTAATACTTGAACAAGGAAAACCAATCAATAAATGAAACCCTATCAACTCTTTAATTGACGGCTAGAGTACCACAAGGAAACCAAACTAAAATGTGTTTTGGGTTTCATTGTATTTTAGGGCTCCCTAACTCTATCTAAGTACTCCTTACCTGAAGAACAATTTTCTCTTGCTACAGTTTCTCCTCTCATATTTCTCCTCTAAGATTTCTCTTGGTCTGTGTTTCTCTTCTCAATTTTTTCTTTCCCGCAATTTGTTGCACGAAAACAAGATGAACTATTTCACTTTCTTTTTTTTTGTCTATATCCTGACAACATCAAAATTTCAACAATAAACTTAAGTTTCATCAAATTTTCAACAAAATAACTTAAGTTTCATTAAAATTCCAAAAAAAACTTAAATATCATTGATGTTGTCAAGGTCATATTTTTATTAAAAAGTGAACTTGACAAGCCAAATTGGCCCATCATCAAAAATTTAGGTTGAAAATGGAGGCCTAACTTGCTAGTGATTCCACATTCCAAACCTTTCTAGAATATCAATAGTGTACTTCCCTTGATTTGGGAAGATGCTCCCTAACTTTTATGAGACTTCCAATCCAAGGAAGTAATGAAGATTGCCTAAATCCTTCATGTCAACTTCAAAAGCCAGTTCTTTCTTACACTGATTAATGAGGTGGTCTTCACATGTAATCAAAAGGTCATCAACATAAAGGATTATATCACCATTAGTTATTTTAAAATAAATATTTCGATCAGCATCATTCTTGGAGAATCCAAGACCCTATATATATATATATATATATATATATATATATATTATCAATCCTTTCATATCAGGCTTGAGGAGCCTATTTAAGTCCATAAAGGGCTTTCTTCAATTTAAAAACATAAGAAGTTACATCATGAATCACAAAACATTCAAGTTTCTCTAAATATACTTCTTCTTCAATAATTCATTTATAAATGTAGTTTTCATATCCATTTGATGGATTTTCCAACCTTTTGTAGTCACAATGGCTATTACTGCTCTAACTAAGGTATATCTAGCAATATCTACAAAAGTTTATTCATAATCAATTCCTTCCTTTTGTGAGAATCTTCTAGCAACAAAGTTTTCTTTATGATTTTCAATGCTTCCATTTTCATCATGGTTAATTTTGAAGAGATACTTGGATGAAACAATAAATTTCCCTTTTGGTCTAGGAACTATATCCCAAACATCACTCTTTAGAATTGATTGATATTCTTCTGTCATAGCATCTTTGCAAATTTGATGCTTGATAGCTTCAGCAAGATTAATAGGTTTAGAGTCAAGAATCTCACACATTGATGCATTGTATATTAATTTTTGACATCTTTTGTGTTAGGATTAACCATAGACAAAAATAACAATTATATGCAAATATAACCAATATTAGCAAAAAAATTGCACAGAAGAGAACACAAGACACAAAGATTTAAAGTGGTTCACCCAATCCTTGGGCTATATCCACCAAACAATGAGTCCAATGTTATTATTATCTAGTGATTATAATTTGCAATCCCTTACAACTTAATACCACCAAAAGAAGATATAGTTTCATCATACATTATGAAATCCCTAACCCTAATCCATTTTATACAAGCTTTTTCCTCTTACAAAATTAGGGCTAGAATAAGGCATCCAATATAAAATAATAGTTGACACCTTTTACAATAATAAAGACCCCACAAGGGGCACTTTCCCTTGACCCTATCTTGGGGGAAATGCCCCTAAACCCCTGTAGTAATAATCTAGGGGAAATCACATTGAATAAAGTAGGAAAATACTAACCTCCAAGTCTGATTAGGCTCCACATCACAACATTTTTATTTCTCTTAATATCTCTTTAGGTGGTGCAAACTAATCTAATTCCTCTATTATTATTTTTCCCAAAGTGGCCTTTAAGGATTATTGCCAAGATTCTCTTCTTGAATCTTAGCAGAAGTCTCATATTCTCTTTTAGTCCCTTCTAGGTGCTCCCTCTAAATCTTAAGAGTGGGAACCTCTTCTATGAATTTGAAGGCGTCTCATAAACCTCTATATCATTTGAACATTTTTCCCTTTTGAAAGAGTTATCTTCTTCAAATATGATATCTCTACTAAGTTCTATTTTTTTTGTCTAGGTAAGTACACTCTATAACCCTTTGCAGTTTCACTATAACAAATAAGTTTTATTTTCCTTCTAGTAGGTTCTAATTTTTCTCTTTAGGTACATGGATGTAATCAGGGCAGCAAAATATCTTCAAATGGATAATGTCTAGTTTTATATCTGAAAAGGCTTCTTCAAGAGTTTGTTATATTGTGGTGACTGATCAGGAAAGTACTATACATACTCCATAATTCCTTGGCCCAATACAATCGGGGTCATTAGGCCATGGCTATCTAGGGGTTTAGAGGTAGAGCCCTCGAGGAAAAAAAAATTGGAGCTATTTTATGGGCATTTTATGGCCAACATGTTGTAACTAATTTTAACCCTAAAGAGGCCAAAATACTTGTATAAAAGGGCTCAGGGTTAGGGATTATTTCATTGTGGGTGATGCAAAAATTGCTTCTTGTGGTAGTATTGAGCTATAATGCATTATAGATTGTAATTAGGTTGTAATCACTACATCATAATAATATTGGACTTGTTGTTTGGTGGATGTAGCCTAGGAATTGGGTGAACCACGTTAAATCTTGGTGTCTTATGTTCTTTTATGTTTGATCTATTATTTTTTGATATTGTGTATATTTGCATTTAATTGTTATTTTTTTCTGAGTTTTAATCCTAACAAGGAGTAGCAAAGCGAGGTTGTTTTTTTAGTTATCCTCTATAGGAAAGTCTCATAGTTGAGTGAGAGTCTCACGGTTGAGTGGAAGCAATGGAAAATGAGGGTAAGCTGAGGGTTGACAATTTAATGGGTAGAACTTTTAACTATGGAAGATGCAAATGGAGGACTATCTTTATCTAAAGGATTTATGGAAGCCATTGGAAGGAAAAACTAAGAATGAGAGAACTATGACAAATAAGGATTGGGAGATATTATACAAAAAGGCACTTGAAAGCATTTGGTTATGCCTAGCACCATCGGTGACATTTAACATTATAAAAGTGAAGACCATAGAAGAGTTGATGGAAACCTTAGCAAAATTGTATGAAAAGTTGTCTGCTTCAAATAAGGTATTTCTCATGAAGCATTTATTTAATATGAAAATGGCAGAAGAATGAAGAAAATAAACCAGAAGGAAACAAGGAGGCAAATGTGGTAAGTCACAAATTTGAAGAGGATGCTTTGAATCTATCTTTAGAAAGTGTTGATGATTCATGGGTTTTAGATTCTGGTGCATCATTTCAAGCTACACCTCATAGAGGTTAGTTCATTGATTATGTCCAAGGGGATTTTGGACTTGTTTATTTGGGGGATAATGAACCCTGTTAGATTGTTGGAAAAGAAAAAGTTAAGATTAAGTTGTAGAATGGGAACCATTGGGTACTATATGAGTTAAGACATGTTCCAAGGTTGAGTAAGAATTTAATTTTAGTAGGGCAACTTGGTGATGAGGGTTTTGTAGTTACTTTTAATGATAAAAATTGGAAGGTTTCAAAAGGTTTCCTTGCAGTAGCAAGAGGTGTGAAAGTAGGCACCTTATATCTTTGTAGAGGTCATATTGTTCCTTCTAGTTTGATTGTTTCAAAGAAAAATGAATGTTTAGGAATAGTTGTTATAGCTAAGTAGGGAGAACAACTAGCTACTATAGATTCTGATATAGTGTTGTGGCACAACAAACTCAGGCACATGAGTGAGAAAGGTATCAAAATACTTCATTCAAAGAAAGTTTTTCTAGGTCTGAAATGTGTTAATATGGATTTCTATGAAAGTTTTGTGTAAGGAAAACAAAAGAGAGTGAGTTTTGTGATGACTAGGAAGGAAAATAAAAGTGAAAAATTAGAGCTTGTGCATGCAGATGTATGGGGACCAGCTCAAGTATCTTCCCTTGGTGGCTCTCATCATTATGTTGCATTTAGTGATGATGCAACTAGAAAAGCATGGGTTTATTTTTTTAGATAGAAATTTGATGTATTTCAAACTTTTAAGAAATGGAAATGCTTGGTTGAAATGAAACTGGTAAGAAATTAAAGTGTCTTAGATCTGATAATGGTGGTGAATATTGCAATCATGAATTTGAAGATTATTTCTCCACTGATGGTATTCATAGATAGAAAACTATTCCAAGGACTCCACAGGAAAATGGAGTGGCTGAACAAATGAGCAAGACTATAATGGAGCATGCAAGAAGCATGAGGGTGCATGTTGGGTTGCCCTTAAACATGTGTCCAGAGGCTATTAATACTATTGTATATTTACTTAATAGAGGTCCCTCTACTCCTTTGGGTTGTGGTATTCTAAGGGAAGAATGGACTGGTAAGAAGGTGAGTTATTATTTTCTCAGAACCTTTGATTGTGAAGCATTTGCTCATATAGATTTTGAAAATAGAACTAGGCTAGAAGCTAAGTCAAAGAAATGTGCATTTGTTGGATATGGCATTAATGAATTTGGTTATAGGATTTGGGATTTTGAAAATTGTAAAATTCTAAGAAGCAAGGATGTCATATTCAATGAGAAAGTGTTGTACAAAGATTTGTTGTAGCAACATGAGAAGAAAGAAGATGATCATGTCGTGTTGGATGATACTCCAAAGATGATGTTCCAAAAATTCCTCATGATATGCAACAACCGCAACAACAAATACCACACTCCCCAATGAATGTTAGATGGACAACAAGGATAAGTAGACCTCCAGAAAGATTTTCTCCTTCCTTGTATTATATTTTACTTACTAATGTTGGTGAAACTAAATGTTATGATGAAGCTATGCAAGGGGATACAAAGATTTAGTGGGAGTTTGCAATGAAAGAAGAAATGGACTCTTTGCTAAAAAATAAGACATGGGATTTATGCAAGTTTCCTGTAGGTAAAATGGCTTTATAGAATAAATTGGTTTACAGGATGAAAGAAGAGGGTGGAGGTAAGAAAAGATTTAAAGCCAGGTTAGTTATAAAAGGATTTGCATAGAAAAAAAAGGCATTGATTTTGATGAGATATTCTCTTCTGTTGTTAAAATGACTTCTATTCACATGGTTTTAAGTATTGTGGCTACTAGAGATTTTCATTTAGAGTAGCTCAATGTTAAAATAGCCTTCCTTCATGTTGATTCGGATGAAGAGATATATATGCCACAACCATAGGGATTTGAGATCAAAGGTAAGGAGAACTTAGTGTGTAGATTGAAAAAAAGTTTATATGGCTTGAAGAAAGCACCTTAGCAATGGTATCTGAAATTTGATAGGTTTATGCATGAGAATGGACACAATAGGTGTCATTCAAATTATTGTGTTTACCTTAAGAGGTTAGATGATGACAGCTACGTTATTTACTGTTTATGTTGATGATATGCTTGTAGTCGGGTCTAACATGGATCATATTAAGGGGTTGAAATGCCAGTTAGCACATACATTTTCTATGAAGGATTTGAGGATAGCAAAATAAATCCTTGGTATGAAGATTTGTAGAGATAAGAAGAATAGGAAATTGACTTTATCTTAGGTTGATTATATTGAGAAGGTGTTGCAATCTATGAAGAATGCTAAAGTTGTCAGCAGACCTTTACCTGGTCTTGTGAAGTTGACTAAGGAGATGTGTCCCAAGACACAAGAAGAGGAGGATAAGATGTCCAAGGTACCCTATTCTTCAACTGTAGGAAGCTTGATGTATGCTATGGTATGTACAAGGATAGATATTGCACATGCAGTGAGAGTCATTAGCAGGTATATGATTCATCCAAGAATTGAACATTGGAATGTAGTTAAATGGATTCTTAGATATTTGAGAGGAACATCCAATAAGTGTCTACACTTTGGGGGCTCTACTACTAATTTATAGGGAGATGTTGACTCAGATTTGGTAGGGGATATTAATACTAGGTGGAGCACTACAAGTTATGTATTTATTGTTGGTGGGGTAGCCGTGATCTGGGTTTCTAGGTTACAAAAGGTTAATGTTTTATCCACTATAGAGGCAGAGTATATTGCTGCTACAGAGGTAGCCAAGGAGATAATATGGCTTCAGTTCTTCTTGAAAGTGAGAAAAAAAAATTTAAGCTATTTTATCAGTATTTTATGGCTGATATTTTGTAACTAATTTTAACCATAAAGTGAAAAAAATGCTTGTATAGAAGGGCTTAGGGTTAGGGATTATTTTATTGTGGGTGATGCAAAAATTTCTTCTTGTGATGGTATTGAGTTGTAAAGGATTATAGATTGTAATTAGGTTGTAATCATTGGATTGTAATAATATTGGACTTGTTATTTGGTGGACGTAGCCCAAGGATTGGGTGAACTACATTAAATCTTGGTGTCTTGTGTTCTCTTATGTGTGATCTATTATTTATTTTTATTGTTTATATTTGCATGTAATTGTTATTTATGTCTGAGGTTTAATCCTAATAGAGTTTTTTTGTCCAAATGTGAGTGAGGGCATCTATTTTGAATATATATTGATGTATTAGATGCTTGAACCCAAAATGACATACTCAAACTTTGATCATATATCATGGCCCTAACAACTTCTACAATAGTCATATTTTTTTTCTCTTAGTGACCCCATTTTGTTGAGGCTTATAGGAAACTGTGAACTCCCTCTTAATCCCAACATTTGTACTAATTTCTCTAAATATTTCAGAAATGTATTCTCTTTCATTAGTTGTTCTTAGAATTTTAATTTTCTCTCCTAAAGAGTTTTTAGTGATTAATTTGAATTCTTTAAACTTTCTAAGTATCTCTTATTATTTCTTGCACTTAAGGAAGTATATCCATGTCTTCCTAGAGAATTCATCAACAAAGATTACATATTACAAAAATCCTCCTAAGGATGGTATTGATGTGGGTCCACATAAGTCAGAGTGGACTAATTCTAATATATGCTTTGTTTTATTCAAACTACTAGGGAATGAACTTTTGGTATTTTTCCCCAAGGCACATCCTTTACAAGAATCATTATGAGATTGACTTAATTTAGGTAAGCCCAGTTACTAATTTCCCCATAGAGGTTAGGGCGTGAAAGTTGATATGGCTTAATCTTTAATGCTAGATTTCATTTGAGTCCGAGGTCTCATGGATAAGAGCTTGATTTGACTTAGTGCAAACTTCATATAATAGTCATTGTCTCATGCTTATAGTTTGAGATTTCTTTATAGTTGAATTCTTTGATCATGCTAGTACTTTACTCTCCATGAATGCAACTCTGCATCCATAAGATTCAAGAGACAATACAGATATTAGATTTCTTTTAATACCTGTTATGTATAGTACTCTAGAGAATTGAATAGAGTTCCTTTCTTTCAAATTGATTGTGTGGGTATCAATCCCTTTCATGAAATGTGTAGAACCATCTCCTCGGTTGTAACTTCCTCATTTGTTTCTACTTGCATGTTCTCTAGATTGTCTCTATATCCTATGATGTTCCTTGAGGATCCATTATCAATTATCCAAGTGTTTGATTTCTTTGGCATGTGAATAGACAATGATGAGTAGAAGAAAAACTTCTCAAGATATTGATCTATGTTTCACTTTTTAATTTTTGCAAATGAGGATTGAAGTTTTGATCAGTCGGAGCAATTTAATGCATAATGTCCATATTGATCACATCTAAAGCATTGAATTTTAGATGGGTCTTTCTTCTATTTGGATTATCCCTTTCCATGAAAATTCTTTTTTATTTTCTTTTAGAGCTATTCTTCTTTCCCTTCCTATGATAGTTGTTGTTAAGAAAATGAATGTCTTCATCTATAGGCTTTTGTTTTCCTTTAGTCATTTATCTTGACTCTTCTTTAAGGCAATCAAATTTTAACCAATCCAATTTTGGAAGTTTATGTTGGAAATACAATAGGAGAAACTCTGAGGGGGAGTGAATCAATCCTTCAAAACTTTAACCATAAATTCATTCACCACACATCCATCTCATAATTGTCCATGTAAACTAAAATAGCTAGCTAAACACATTCATTCATAATATGAAAGAAAATAACATTCAACACATATATGACACAAGATATTTGGTTACCTAAAAACCCTCTAATAAGAAGGTAAAACTGGGGTGGGGATGACACCCACAAATCTTCACTACTACATTAATAAAGTGTATCTAATGAAGGTTACAATGTTTGTTCATGAAACATGATCTACCCTATGAAAGGCCCACCCTGTTAAAGGCTTACAAGATTGTTAGATCTTACCATGTTAATGGATTTCAACACCCTGTTAGAAGTGTGCTTGGTAAAAGGACTTTAACTTACAATGAATTAAGCACCCTATTAAAGGATTTACAACAACCTATTAAGACTACTTGGTTAAGATATTTAACTGATTCATGTGTTAGAATGTCTCAGTAGTGATCCTGTGGTTAGCACTCTAATGTCAGATAAGATCTTCTCTTTTTTGATGTGTACTTGATCCTCACTAATCAGATGTATCATTTTTGTACTCTAATTCCTTTCTTATGTTCTCCTCTAACTAGTTCTATGATGTATCTCAATTCACAATACCTTAGTCACCATGAATGCTCTATTTGTGCATGCCAACTTCTCTCTTTTCTCCTTCCACACTCATGCAAAGTTCAGGGTTTTTTCTCCTTAAGAAGACCTAGGTGACTTAGGGTTAGGTATGAATCAACGATTTTAATTTATCCATCTAGGCAATCAAAACATCCCTTTAATTGATTGAGTGCATGTACTACATAGAGATTTGTAATAAAGATTTGTCCTTATCATCTTAGAATCACAAAATAATCCTCAAGTAGGCCATAAAATGGTATACATAGTAGTTTGTGCCATTTCAAACAACTATGTCAAAATTTAATGCAAGGAGGGATAGAATAACTAGGGCCAAAGGCACACCCAGCTATCCAGACCACCCTACAAGAGTTAACACAGTAGAAAACACAACAAACAGAACAACCAAAAGGAGGAAGACTGAACACTTTGAATTGATTCTTCAAGTATTCAACATACATGCTTAGTTATAAGACCTTCTTGGTTATGGCCAATGACAACTCAATTACAATCCACGATGATCCTACTTTGCATTCTTTCTTCTTATCATTCTAAGTTCTACCCTAAAACTCAATCCTAGACCTCCTTAAATACTTGCGCAACCACAAGTTGGCCTATCACAAAAATTAAACCTTATATTAAATGTATGTATAGCCACAAGTTGTCTCACATCCAAAATTAACTACCTTTACTAAAATTAAATACAAGCAAGGTCGGCCCAAACTAGAACCAGACACAAAAAACTCGACAAATGAATGCTCCATGAAACACTGACACTCGGCAACCACACAAGATAGGCATCCAAAGAACCACTCGGCAGCAACTATGAACTTGGCATCCTCCAATGCTTGGCAACCACAAAGGACTCAATAACCAAAGGATCACTTAGCAAACAAAGGAATCACTCAGCAATCAAAAGATCACTCAACAACCAAAGGAATCACTTGATAGTAACTAAGAACTCAACAACAACTAAAAATTGGCACTTTGTAATAATTGGAACTTACTAGCAACTGGCAGAATGAACAAAAAAGTGTAGGATTACAAGACAACCTAGGATGCTTCTGCATCAAAATTGTACTACTTAGCAGTTGAAGTCCCTGATGCTCAACATCAACTTCAACTTCAATGCTATAACTTAGCATCTGAACAACTTGGCATCCATTGGTTACTCAGCATTTGAATCACTCAACATCATCTATCTACTCGAAACTTGAGTGACTTGACACTAACTATTTACTCAGCACATACTAAGTATCTCACTCGGCATGCGCTATCTGACATGTTATGCTCGGCATGGACTGAGGTCTAACTCGTAAATGAATTAAGTGTATAGACACTCATATGTCAAAACCAATCTAAGATTAACAATCTCCCCCTTTGACATAAGTGGAAAAAATACTTGGTAATGCATAAATGATCTTAATTTATGAACTCAAATACTCTCTATCTCTATTCAGCATATGTATGAAATTTCAAAATTTTAAAATTTTAAAAAACTTGACTTCACTATCGTACCTTAAAATCTTATAACTCCCCCTAAGTTGATTATGTTATTCTAAATTTGAACTTAATACTCTGGTTGAGTAAATATGCATATGTTGAATTGTACTATACTCTATTTCTATCTTTGACTCTCCCTTTGTTTGGTCTCCCCCAGAGTTGTATTCATTCTTTCCTTGGAGTCATTATCTCTCTCAAAACCTTATTACTCTTCCTTTTTGACACTAACATCAAAGGGTTATACATGCATAGTGTGTTTGTCCAAGAAAGGTTTATGACCTCAAGAATGCTCTTCAGAGTTGCATCCTAGTTATCACAAGCTACCTCCTATGATTTGATTTGGATAGTTAACTCAATAGCAAGGTGAACTAAGCCTTCATGTGTAGAAAGATGGGGATATTTCTTCATCATTATTTCTACAATGGTTATTTCCTTATGTAATATATCCATGTGTGGGGTCAGCATGGATTGGATGTTGATCAGTGTAGCCCAAATATTTACATCTTAAGCATGCAAGATTGCCAACTAACCTTGGGAATTCATCAAATTATTGAATTTGTTTTGCCTCTAAGATGGAGAATTGGGTAGACTAGTACTTTTCATTTTCATATCTCCCTCCAAATTTGCAATATGGTATTGCACTTATTGTGTGAACAGAGTTGTATCACACAACTTGGTGTAAAGTGAGAAAATATTCTCTAAATCTTTCTTTGCACTGTCAATCTTGGTTGCTAACTCAACCTGATTAAGTGCAATAGCACTTGATATCTTTCCATTGACTTGGTTTTTGAAATTTCCTCTCAAACCATTCAAGTAGTTTAACATTTGAATCCAGATTTTTATCATTTACCTGCTCTATTATATTCACCAACTACTCCATGATAGGTTTGTCTTCTATAGGTGTAGGAAGGTTGAATGCATCAAGAAATATTTCCTTGACATCTTGCAATGCTTGCTTATGCCTATGCTCCCTTTTGAGCAGTTCTCAGTACTTTTTCCTTGCAAGAGAATCCTAAAGTGTGCTCATCTATTCAATAGTGATTGTTGTCAAATTTTGGCAACACACTCATCTCATCCAAGTTGACATCATCATATGATGTAACTTCATCTACCTTGGATTTACTAGGACTAGGCCTTGATAACTATACTGGTGTAGCTTCTACACTCGGCCTGTGAAGAGCTTGACTTGAAGGGGTAGCAATTTCTAGAAAAGTAACCAGTTTTTGTATTACTAATTGCTCCTATTACTTGGTAGTCAAGACTGACTCTTCAATCCTATTTTTTCCTTGCTTTTCAATCTCAATTGCACCTTGATTTTTTGTTGTAGGTACAAAAATATCTTCCTGGCATATTTGAGCTTATATCCCTATGATTTTGTAGCAACTTCTTGTACTAGCACATTTTGCACCATTGTGCTAATATTTTCCATTGTTGTCTATTTCCTTTGGTACACTACAATGGGCATTGTTGGTTGTACCATAGTAAATTGATGAGTTTGAGTTATTGCTTGTTTTCCTTCCTTTGTAGATGTCTTTTCTACCTTCTCAAGTTCATCTATACTAACCAATATAGGATGACTATATAATTGTGCCTTGGTGGTGGTGTCTAACAATATCTTCTTCATGTTCTCCTCTATTAGTGGATTGATTTTTTGAGCTATAGTATGAGAAACATCCTTGATCTTTACCAAATCTATGTCGTCATCTATCACATGCTGTGGACTGGCACTTGACATTTGTATATTTGGTATACTCTTTCTATTTGTTGCTCACCTTTAGTTGTTGTCTATGTATCTACATTTTTCTTATTGCCTTCCACATATGCATATTTTTTAGTTTCATCTTTAGTAACCTCAGTTACTTCTTGTTCACCTTTTTCTTCACCTACCTCAATAGGTGTCTACTCAATTGTCTTAGGTGTTGTCAGTCCATATATTGACTTCAGACTGAACTTCTTAACAACACACTCAATGTTTGTTTGCAAAATACTGGATGCTCTATATTTAGGAGAAAATCACCCTTTATATTTGTTAATGGCCTTTGACATTGTGGCCTTATCCAATTCTAGCATCTATTGAGCAATTGCAGTCCCTCTAATTTTCCTTTCTATAGTGAGACTATATTTCCATTTTTTCTCAACTCTTGCATATAAACTTTTAGGTATAGATTTGGCAAGCTCAATTGGAGTCTTCTTGAATGTTTCCATCATGGCATATATTGACTCTTCCACTTGGTTCATCTCAACCTTTCCAAGTTTTTCAAACTCAACATGTGTAAATCCAAACAAGTCAGCATTATTCTTTATATTTTCACACAGGTTGTCCAAATCAGAAGAAGGACCATGACTTACCAGTTTAAATTAATTTTTCTCATTAGATTTTGTCCTATCTTTAACTAACTCAGCTAGAGAAATGTACTTTCTCCTTTGTCTCTTCTCAAACTCATCTTCATGTGTAGCAGTCCTTGTTATCTTCCCTTTTGGTTTTTGCACTTCTTGAACCTTCTTAGTAGTAGTCCTTGTGCTCACCCTAGTGGGAGGAATTGCAAGCTTAGGTTGTGTAGGTTTTACAACCTTCTTTGATTTGCTAACTATTGGAGCTTTAGTTTTTCTCTTCTTCTTTTCTTTTGCTATAGGTGTTTCATTGGCTGCTTCTCCCTCAACACCTTCATCAAACTCGGCTTCCTCTTCACCTTGGTTTTCTCCTTGACCTTGAGTAATGGCCAGTGGTGCTTGGGTAGGTGCATCTTCACCTTCTTGATCACCATCATCATTTCCTTCTTCTTCTTCGTCTCCTTCTACCCCTTCACCAAATTATTCTTTGAGTTTCTTCACAAGCTTATTCTTTTTCCTCATTATAGAAGTTGTCATCAAATACATGATTATCTTTGACTTGGATATATCATAATTACCAAAATTTGTAGCTTATTTATCTACTTCTTCAGCCAATAAAGAGGTAATTTTTGTACATGTCTCATCCACATTTATCTCATAACCTAGAGGCTTTAACCATCTCACCCTTGGAATTGCAACTTGTACATATGTGAAATTAGTATCAACTATAAAGAAAACATCATTGAAGTACTTCTCAACTAGTGACACTTGAATTGTATGTCTTTGTTTCATTGACTTCTTAAAGTCTTCAAAGTAGCTA
This sequence comes from Cupressus sempervirens, assembly GCA_028749045.1. Taxonomy (NCBI): domain Eukaryota; kingdom Viridiplantae; phylum Streptophyta; class Pinopsida; order Cupressales; family Cupressaceae; genus Cupressus; species Cupressus sempervirens. The sequence continues at coordinate 290,205,055 of CM053787.1, forward strand.
GTCATTATAGACTCAAATTTTTCTCCAAGTCACTCAATGTATTCTCCTATCTATATTGCAATAGATCTATTTGTCTTCCATGCAACTTTACTAAAAGAAGGGAATGTGTTCTACACATAGAAAAATATACATACAAGTATTGAAACAAACTTGTACTATACACTCTTTTTTTTCCTTATGGCTCCCAAGTTTTCTGATAACTATTGTAACTGCAACTTGGCAAGGTCATAAGAATGATCCTTCTTGACTATCTTGTATCCTACATCAATAGTAATGCAAGGTACACTATTCAATCTGTTGAATTGAAAGAATTTATGTGTGATTATCCTTACTACAAAAGCAATTAGGTGATCTGTAGTGGTCTCAATTGTCATTCCCCTTTTATTCCATGTTGCCCCTATGTTTTTCTTAGTAACCTCTTTTGCATCACTTCTCATGGTCTTAGGTCTATCTATGGTTGGATACCCTATTACCCTCTGCACAATCCTCTTGGTGATTTTTATAGGGCCATCTTCCAACCATACAAAATTGTCATGAATTCTACTAAGAACAATCTTAATCAATTTTGTTTTGAACACATTTGGAAAATCCAGTGCATAAGTTAACCTTTTTCTCTCTACAATCTTGAATTTTTCTTTTAATACACCATTCTCACACAATTTTCCATAAATGTCTCTTATCTCCATGTCACATATGCTACCCACCTTACATGTGTAACAACATCTTATGTCTTGAATGATTAAAACTTATGGTGGTATCATGGATAATGCACCAAATGGGTCTTGTTTGTATGCAATGTCAGGAATTGCTTTAAATTTTGATTGTCTAATCTCATTACTGATTAATTGAACATTCAAATCTTCCTTTCCCTCTTTAACCTTAGAAGCAAAAGAACTAGATGTCATATTTGATACCTAGGGTTTGCACAAATTCAAATAGCGCAACTTGGTACATGATAAATACCTTCACAAATCTAATTAATGGTGTTGAACAGTGGTTGAGTTCAATCTACAAATGCTTGGAATGATTTCTCCAATTCAGCTTAAGCTCTCCATGCTCTTGTCAATCTTGAATAATTAAAAATGAATCAAAAATTGACTATATATCCCTCAAAACTTCACAATTAATGCTTAGTGCTTACATAGCTATAAGCTTCACTATAATAGAAATAATGACTCGCTCAGCTTCCATGGAATTTTGTTCATGCTCAACAACCACTACAAGCTTAGCCAACACTATCACTTAGGATATCTCAACATCAACTAGATTTCACTTGGCAACTTAGGTGAAACTTTTCATGTATGGAAACAACATGAAAATTGACAAAACTTAAATATTTCTACCAGGTTCTAAACAATACTTTACATCTTTCTTCATGCATATATAATCTTTTCATAACTAAATCCTTGGAACTAATGCATGATATATAATTTAAATATTAGTCCCTCACATACTATTTTATTTCTTAATTGGGGTTTTTGTGATCACCTAACCCATTGGGTGAAGTGATCCCATATGAACTTGATGTACTACAATCTTCATTTTTCTTCCATGTCTTGTTCATCTGCACTTTGACTTCTTCAACACCTTCCTTTCCTTTGCCTTTGTTAAACTCACTACTTGGTGCCTTTGACTTTGTTGGATAACGTCTGCTTATGTGACCAATCTTCAACCAACTAAAACATGTAGTCTGACTTAACCATCTACTATAATCACTTCTAAAATGTGTTCTTATGTAGTTCTCAGGGGCATTTCCATATTATGGACAATAGTGACAACTATACCTAGTATTATAATCCCAATTAAAAGAGTTTTCATTGTGCTTTACCTTTGTCTTCTCATTTGATGACCACTTGGGCTTGGATCTACACTCATATGCTCTTTGTCCATACTTCTGACAGTTATAGAATTATCCTTCAAATCTTTGTGTGCTTATGGTCTTGGTTCTGCATTCATGTGCCTAATGTCCTTGATTGTTGCACTTGTGGCAGTGACCCATGAACTTTTGTTTAGGATTCTAATTTGCAGTCTTGCTTAAGAAAACATTAGTAGTATGTCCTAGTTTTCCACAATTATGACTTGTAAGTTTGGAGTTCTTACCATTGATATTACTTTGTTCACCACTTTTAGATGATTCTCCTTCTTCAATACTAGTGTAACTCAATCTAGTAGTATCACTATTAGATCTAGGAGATATCATTATTTGCTCAAAATACTTGATGGCTTCACTAGGTCTTTTGAAACTTTTAGCAAATCCTTTTTCTCTTTTCAGATCATTTCTCAATTGTTCATTCTACAAATTTAATGTTGTGATTTCAATATCTCTTCCATTCAATTCACGATTGGTAATCATCATTTGATTCAATGTTTCTAGTTGCATGTGAGCAATCCTATTCACCTCTAATGTCTTCTCTTCTAGTCTATTGGTCAGTATCCTTTTGTCATACTCAATCATGACTTTGTCTTCTTCATCTTTCTTTTTCAACTTAGTCACCTCACATAGCAATACTAATTGGATCTCTTGTTCCATCTTGAGATTTTTGACCTCTTCAGTTAGGGCTCCATTCTTTTCCATTAGATTTGCAACTATTGCATCAAATTCACTTGTGTTTCCATCTATAAATAATTCAGTAGTGTCAATTTTTTGGTTGTGTCTATTATTCTCTTCAATAGATACCTCTTTCCTTCTCTTTATTGATCACTTCAACTCATCTCTTGCTTCATTTAGCTGATGTAGGGAAAGTTGTATTTCAATCTTCTAGTTCTCAATAGTCTTTCCCAACTTGTAGACTTCCATCTCCAAGATCTTTCCTCAAAGCTGCAAAGATTTCCTTTCCAAATAACTATGCTCTAATGCCAATTGTTGGAAATACAATAGGGAATGTAAACTTGTGTGTGTGTGGGCGGGGGGGGGTGGTGGCGGGGGTGAATAATTCCTTCAAAACTTTAACCATAAATTCATTCACCACGCGTCCATCTCATAATTTTGCATGTAAACTGAAATAGCTAGCTAAACACATTCATCCATAATATGAAAGCAAATAACAGTCAACACATATATGACACAAGATATTTGGTTAACCAGAAACCCTCTAATGAGAAGGTAAAACTGGGGTGGTGTGACACTCACAAATCTTCACTACTTCAGTAATAAGGTGTATTAATGAAGGTTACAATGTTTGATCATGAAATATGATCTACCCTGTTAAAGGCTTACAAGATTGTTAGGTCTTACCCTATTAAAGAATTTCAACACCCTGTTAGAAGTGTGCTTGGTAAAAGGAATTTAAATTACAATGAAGTAAGCACCCTATTAAACTACTATGTTAAGAGATTTAACTGATTCACTTGTTATAATGTCTTAGTAATGATCTTGTAATTAGCACTCTACTGCTAGATAATAGATCACCTCTTTCCTGATGTGTATTTGATCCTCACTGATCAGATGTATCTCTAATGTCCTCTAATTTCTTTCCTTTGTTTTCCTCTAATTGGTTTTTTAATGTATCTTAATTCACAATACCCTAGTCACTATGAATGCTCTATTTGTGCATGCAAACTTCTCTATTTTCTCCTTACACACTCATACAAAGTTTAGGGTTTTTCGTCCTTAAGAAGACCTAGTGACTTAGGGTTAGGTATAAATCAATGACTATAATTCATCCATCTAGTTGATAAAAACATCCCTTTAACTGATTGGTTGCATGTACTACATAGGGATCTACAATAAACATTCTTCCTTATCATCTTAGAATCACAAACCAATCCTCAAGTTGGATCCAAAACAGTTTACATAGTATTTTGTCCCATTTCAAACAATTATGTCAAAACTATATTACTTGGCACTTGAAGTCGCTGATTCTCGGCATGAACTACAACTTCAATTGCATAACTTGACATCTAAATGACTCAGTATCCATTGGTTACTTGACATTTGAATCACTCGACATCATTTTTCTACTCGGCACTTGAGTGACTCGACACTAATTGTTTACTTGGCACATACTAAGTACCTCACTCGACATGCACTATTTGACATGTTATGCTCGGCATGGACTGAGTTCTAACTTGTAAATCACTTAAGTGTATAGACACTCATATGCCAAAACCAATCTGAGATTAATAGTTTAGGTCTCACACTTATACTTGTACAAATGATTCCCATGAATTTGGTAATCCTTCTAATGCTATTAGGGATAGCTCTTGATTATCAATTTTGTATCCAACTAATGACAATTGAACTCTTAATTATATGATTCTCATGAAAAATGCATTTATTGGTTCTCCTTTATTGATGCTTATATGATTCATTTGTCTCTTAAGAGCAAGTATTTTGCTATTATTATTTTTTGCAAATGCATTTTTTATTGATTTAAACATACGGTATGTGGTTTCATGTTTTTCTACTATGGGTACTATATGATTTTGGACTACACCCACTATAATTTTCATGGTCTTCTCATTTTTCTTTGTCCATTGAGTTTTCTCTGGATCATCTTTTGGTTCTTCCTTTTTCTCTTTCACAAAATATTCTAATTTTTTCTCCTTTAGCAATATTATTATTCAAAGTTCCCAAAATGCAAAGTTGTTAGCATTTGCAAGGCAATCTTTGAATATTGTCATGTTTGACATTTTAGAATAATTACATTTGACTGTAATTCAAGGTGTAAATCTAGTGTCTCAAACTTAATATGATCTTTCCTTAAAGAGGCTTTGATATCATGTAAAGTTTTATCAAATTTATATCAGATTTAGTATGAATAATTTTTTCTCTGAAATCTACAAGCTGAATACTTGAACCTTTCAGATTTGATCTTATATATAGATCTTAATTGTGGTGTGTTGCAAGAATTTCATATGTAGACCTAGAAAATTGAGAAATAAGAAATGCTTATAATTATTAAATTGTATGTTATTCAAACTTTTCTTGATATTGTTTGATTTTGATATCAACTAGAATGAGTTCCTTTGAATATATAAATCATATGAGTAGGTACGAGGGTGAATGGGCATGTCTCTAATTAGAGATGTGACCATTCATCATGGTATCTATTTATATATAATTTGCATTTAACAAATGCTAATGGCGATCGGTATGTATAAGCATTAATTCATTAATGTGCATTGCTCGTACATGGAACTTCAATGCTAAATCATATCGATGCTATTCTGACAAGCCAATAATGATATCAAATATATTTGAACTTGTCACAATGAAATATATATATATATATATATATATATATATATATTCCTAATTTATTATTCATAGTATTTGTCTGATCAAAGCTACATGCTTCAACAAGACTTGAAGCCCTATTTTCTCCTAATTATGATAATTCATCAAATCTCCAATCAAATGATCAATTTCAATCAATTAATTCCTAAATCAAGTATTAATTGCTTAGCACATTTAATTAAATCAAAAGATTAAATTACTCTTGCTACTTTAATTATTGAAAAAATAATTAACAAATCCCACTAAAAGATATGTCATCTTAAGGGGGACAAAAGGACAAGGAGTGGTTCAATAGACCAATGAGAGCACATCACATGGATCATTCCACTTTGAATCCTAATCATCCCTCAACTTTGAATCTTAGCCATCCATTTGCACTCAATTTCTATAAATAAGATGGATTTGAAGCTTAAATGACCCTCTCTCATTTAGATGCATTGTTATTATGCTAGTATGGCCCTCATTCTTAGATTTGCATTGTCATTATAGTGAATCGATAATTAAATTTTAGATTTCAATTGTGCATTCATTTCAATTCTTGGTAATTAGTTCACATTTCTATTTTGGGATAATGGAATTGATTCTTTGCTTTGCATTTCTTACATCATTTGAATCTCTCATTCTAGTTAAGCATTGTCTCTAATTAGGGTCTCGATACTAAGGGCAATTGAACACTTTAGGATGCTATTTTCTAGATAGGGAGCAATAGGACAATTTTTAGGGTTTTTGTGCTTCCCTTTAATCTATTTGATGTACTTACCCTAACCATTTAATGTCATATTGAAGTGCAGTTTATTTGCATGTACTACATTCTACACTCACGTTGCTATGTATAATAAGATCTTTGACAACCTTGTCTTTATCGAAGGACTTTGGATTGTTGATGCAAGAGCATCCTCACTATTGCATTATCCCATTGATTTTGTTGGTTGTTGCTGAGTTACAACAATTGCCAAGTGCTGGTAATTTTGCAGTGTAAGCCAAGTTGAGGTTATCCCGCATCATGTTAACACTCAAGTTAGTGTGTTATCCCATTTTTACTCTGTAATGTGTGTCAAGTTCCATAGTGTGTATCGAGTAACTCTTCATGTGTCGAGTTTTCCTATTAATGTCGAGTGTCAACATTTTGGATGTGTTTTCTACATTTTTATACGAGCCAACTTGCGAGATTTATTCGACTGTGATGTTTATGATGAGATCTTGCCTTTGTATGTGTCTTGACCATTGTTGGGTTGGCCTTCTTGTTTTGTAATGTTCTAAATGCTTCGTAAGCCATTTTGACAAGTATAAATAGGGTGTTTGGCTTAGAGTTTGGAAAGTGATTTTAAGGGAATGATATTCTAGTAGGGAAAGGGAATGAAGTATAAATGTGAATTTTGAAGAGCTAGGGCTACAACTTAGAACCATATGATTGCTTGGTGGACCGAAGGGTACAAGTGATAATTCTTCTTGGTGTTCTTATCTAGTTGTGTATCTAGACTAGCTGGGATTGGGTTTGTAAGTTGGATCTCATTGGAACTTGTAGAACTAATTTTGTAATTTTTATTTGTATTTGGCCCTAACCCAAAAGGCCTTACAACTAGGCATATTGCATGTAATCAGTTATATCTATGAATAAAGAGTTGTTATTTGGTATTAGATCTTGCATTATTACTTCTTGTTGGTGTGTTTCCATTGTGTGGTTATTTGCTAGGGGCTAGGAAATCTCTTTTGGGGATTGACCTACCTTGTGCTGTGTCAGGTGGTATCAGAGCATAGTTGTTCTTGAATGTGCAAACAGATTATCAAAGTGTGAGGTAGTTTATACCAGGACCTTAGTTGGGAAAAGTTTGTCAAAGATTAGTTATTCCTAAGTGTGTAGATAGATCGTCGAAGTTGTGTTAGTTTGCACTAGGACTTGGGTTGGAGAAGTAGATCTAAGAAGATCTTGATCTAGTGGTGGATTGTTCTTTCTAGAATCCTAGATATCTTGATTATGAGGTGGTGGATCGTGGTTCTAACTTGCAATTGTAGAGGGCTTCTAGATGGATCAATGGATGTGAAGATGGAAGGTTGATCTTGTAGAGGCATGATTGCAAGGAGTTTGTAGATTACATATCCATGGTCCTGGACTTGTGATGTGGTTCCTAATTCTTCATGTGAGGTGAAGTTATGATCTAACTTGTAGAAAATTTGGGTTTATCACAAGGAGTATGGAAGGATTTGTTGTAGAGGGTTTATGAAGATCTTGGGAGATGGCTCTAAGAGGATTAGACCCTAAGATGATTGTGAATCTCTATGATATGGTGGAGAGGAGGTTTTCTAAGATGTCTACTTGGTTTGAAGCTAGTTTGGTTGATCAAGCTAAGGAGGAGGTTGCTCAGTTTGAAACTAGTTTGGCTGATTGAGATAAGGATAGGTATTATGTAGATGTTTGTGGAGTTGGAATCTACCAATGTGGAAGAGAGTTGTTTGGCTGGTTAAGCAACTTGTTCGTGAGAGAAGATGGCATGGCAAGGTTGAGGTGGAAGATTTTGGTTTTGTTGATCATTTTGTGGAGTCTAATATAGAACCTACAAAGTAACTTGAGGTTGTTACTGAAGATATTCCTAACCTTGTTGATGTTGGGATGGAGGTTGGTTTTCATGAGCAGATAGATAGATCTGACATGGAAATTGTAGAGCATCTTGTTGTGTGCAATGAGATTGTTGAAGAGGAGAGTTTCACTTTTGTTGGTAAGGAATTGGATGTTGTTATACAGAATGATGTTAATGTTGGAATGGATGTGATTGATGACTTATCTATTGTTGTCGTTGCTGATCTGGAGTTATATGTTCATTCTATTATGAATGATGTTGATTTGGATGTTACTTGTGGTAAGAATATGGGTTTACTTGCTGGTAATATGGTTGAGGGTTTAAGAGGTCTTATTGATGTGGATTTACATGATGTTGTTGTTGGTGATATGGATCTAAACTTATATGTTGTTGTTGAGATGGTGAAGGATACAGACGTTGTTACTAATGTGGATTTTCCTGATGTTGCTGATCTATATGTTGTTGGAGAAATAAATATACATGTTGTTTCTATTATGGACTTATATGTTGCAAAGCATCTTGTTGGGAGAAATGAGATTGTTGGTGTTGGGAGTTTGGCAAGTGTTAATGGAGATCTACATATTGTTGTTGATGTAGAGTTTTTTGCTGCTGGTGTGGATTCACTAGTTGCTAATGTGGATGAAGATTTGTTGATGAAGCATTATGTTTAGTTTGTTCCTAGAAGTGAGCATGCTGATTGGATGGTTGAGATTCTAGTGTTTGATAGAATGATGTGGATGTGGATGATGTGCAGATTAGTTTTCTTGTCCATGTTGGAGTGGAAGCCTTTGATGAAGATGAAGATGGTTATTGCTCTTTCTTTGGGCATCAAAGTGTTGGACACACTTTTCTATTTACTTGGGAAGTCTGATGCAAGAGCATCCTAACCGTCATGTTATCCCGCTGATTCTGTTGGTTGCTATCGAGTTACAACAATTGCTGAGTGCCAATAATTTTGCAATGTAAGCCAAGTTGAGGTTATCCCATGTCATGTTAACACTCAGGTTAGTATGTTATCCCATTTTTACTCTGCAATGTGTGCTAAGTTCCATAGTGTGTGCTGAGTAACTCTTCATGTGTGGGGTGGTTCTTCATGTGCCAAGTTTTCCTATTGATGTTGAGTGTCAACATTTTGGATGTGTTGTCTACATTTTTGTTGGAAGCCAACTTACAAGATTTATTTCAACTGTGACATTTACGATGAGAACTTGCCTTGGAATGTGTCTTGACCATTGTTGGGTCAACCTTCCTATTTTGTAATGTTGTAAATAATCATTTTTTTAACACTTCCATTAATTAATGTATTAATTTCAATTTTATCTTTTCCACATTTTGACAAGTGGATAAACTTTTTTTTTTAAATAATCAATTTTAATTTATGTTTATTTTTTTGTAATTTGTAAAATGTTATTCAAATATAGATATTTTAACCAAATATAGACATTTTAACTCTTTGAAATTGTCATTTTTCAAAAATTATTTTTTATATATTTTAATTTCATATTTATTTTAATTTTAATTTATATATAAGTTTAAATTAGAATTTAATTATTTTTATTTTTACATATCTAAACCAATGTTTTTAATAGATTTCCTTATATATATATATAATTTTATTAGATTATACATTTATTTAACATACATAATTTTTATTATATTGATATTTTTAATTTATACTTTAAAATACATAATATTAATTTTGTATCAATTTTAATAAAGTTCAAATTGTTTAGCTTGGTATATTATCAACTTTATTTATTATAAGTGTGTTTGGTTTTTTTAAAGCATAAATGTTATTTTTAAATTAATTTATATTTATTTATTTTTATGTGTTAGATTTATTCTTCAATTGGATGAATTTATCGCTTAAACAAGATATATCAAACAATTTAATAATTAAAATTAATTAATTTAATAAATATCTTTGGTATGATAAATGTTCTTTAGGATGTCATCTAATTTCAATTTAGCATGATATTATAATGTTTATTTATATATTCTTTTACTATTTTAATTAAAATATATCATTGTAGTTATATAATTTAATAATATACTAACTATATTCTATAATTTAATTTAATTTAGCACTATAATATTATATTTTTCATTACTAAAATCATCAACCATAAATCATAATAGTAATGAAAAATAAGAACTTCTACTTCTACGTCAATCAACCATAAAATGATGATTTTATGAAGATAAGAACTTTGGCACATGCACCTCTTGTGGTTAAATATAACAGATACATAACCAAATAGGAAAAAATTAAAAAATTAAAAATTAGAAAGGATTGGTAATCTGTACCCTTTAGAATTTATGAACGACTCATAATCCTCCTACCTAATATAATGTTATATAGAGGATGCCATTAATTTTTCCGCTCAAGTCCAACAACCCATGTCTGCCTTTCCCACAAGATTTGCTCACTCCTGCTCTCCACTTCAGTGGCAGGAGTGAACTTTTATTGACGAGTATTGACACGTATCCATAGTATTTCCCATCCAGCGTCTGGATGTTCACCTGTGCATTTTGGATGGAGATTATTCAGTACCAACGAGAATTCGGAAGAAATGAAGTATGCTTCACCAAACATATTAATTAGACCGGTCCCTCCCTATTCACTTTCTCCTTAAAAATGGAGCAACTTGTTTGGCTCTTCAATTCAGTTGAGTATTGCACAGAATTCTCTTGGTTTTTCCTGCACGTCATTCATGGATCTGGAGAATATTTCAGAAGAAATGAAATTCAGTTTCAAAAGCGGAAAGACTCTGTCCATGAATTGGAGGAAAAACCAACTTGAAGCTATTATCAAGTTAGTTATTGAAAATGAGGAAGATATATTGCATGCGCTTCATACTGATTTGGGCAAGTGTCGAACAGAGGCATACAGAGATGAGGTTATGTTCTGATATTAGTTCACATGGATAGGTTTTATTGCCTCTTACCAAGATTTTCTTTTTGGCGGTAAATCAATGGCGAGATATTAGTGAAGTTCGTATGTTAACAATTTTTGTTTTGTCCAGGTTGCTCTTGTAATAAACGCGGCAAGATATGCTCTTAAATACATGCATAAGTGGATGGCACCCACAGGGGTATAAGCATTTGACAGAAGTTTGATTTATAAGCTTGTGACAGAAGTTTGATTTTTTTGTAGATAGAATGAAATGTTGAGGGTATTTGTCACACTGGTTTTGGTTGATTTTATGTGGCAGGTTTCTTTGCCGCTTGTAGCATTCTATGGTTCAGCCTCGGTGATTGCAGAGCCTCTTGGTGTGGTTTTAATATTCTCTGCTTGGAATTTTCCATTCAGTAAGTCCTGATTTAGCTCAGCCACAATTGACCCAGAATTAGTGGTAAATCAGTACTTATGTCTGGTTTGTTTCATGGAATGTAGATTTGGCTTTAGAGCCACTTATAGGGGCCATTGCAGCTGGGAATGCTGTTGTTTTGAAGCCCTCGGAAATTGCTGCCGCTACATCAGATCTCCTTGGATATCTTATTCCCAAATACTTGGATAATAGTATCGTTAAAGTTGTTCAAGGTGGCCCTGAAGAGAGCACTAAATTGTTGGAGCTCAAGTGGGACAAGATATTTTTTACTGGTGAGTTTACTTACCTGTTATTTATTCTATCTAATTTTATGTCTTCGGATTTGATTGTGTGATTATTTTTGCATCCATGTTTTGGATTACGCTCTGTAATCCTCTTATCCTGATGATGGATTACAGAACGTAGTCTGAAACGTTGACGCAAAAATAATCACACAATCAAATCGAAAAGCATACAATTTGATAGTTATATATAGATTGTGGTTCCTAATTCTATGCTGTGCTTGATTCTGATCAGTGGTTTTTCTCTGTGTAGTCCTCTATGTGCTAATAGTTCCTGTTCAACCAAATTTAGAACATATAACCAGTTATACCCATTTCATATTTATTCTTACATGTGAATCTGGCCACACCCAACTTATGTATGACCTTCGAAATTAGATCTTTTAAACCCTAACTTTTATGTGGGCTGATTATCCTTAGCTTTTGTGAATCTAGATGCATACACGCATGCCCCAATTCATTCTAGGTTCATTTAATACAGTTTAGGGTTTAGCCCTTAGAAATTCATATGTTTAGTTGAGAGCTTCTTCAAGATCTGGATTGGATCACATTTCGTAATCTGTTAATTGGATAAAAAATCAAGGCTTCGTAGATTAGGTCAATACGTTCAACTACTGTTTATATGGTTCAGGCAGGATTTAAAACTAGAATTTTTCATTTGCTGTTCAGGTGCTTTGTTAACTGGTTTCCTTTTGAAGCCAGCCTATGATTTAAAACTGTATTTTGAGAAGTGGCTTCTTAAAACCTTTTAAAATCACACTCCATAATTCATCTAATTGGATGAGAAACTAAGAATGTCAGATGTTGAGCTACAGATCATATGGGCCAGCTAGAATTGTGGATCTAAGTGTGGCTTGTTTCTAACACCTCATTTTAACTGTGACTCTTAGCATGGCTCTGATATTAATCTAAGTTTGGCTTGCTTTTAACACCCCACTTTAAGCCAACTCCTAATATGGCTCTGATACCACACGTTGAATTACAGATCATGTGGATCAGCTAGGACTTAAACATATTAAAATGCTCTTCAAACTGAACTACTGATCTCTCTGTAACCAACCCATCCCACAAGCTTGATGTGATTTATGATTTTATCTCCAAGACAATAAATCCCTATGTCATATGCAAGGAGAGTTTTTTAAACAGTTTATTAAGCAAATCTAGCAATCTCTTCTTTGCTTAAAGACTGATCTGAAATTGGGTATTATAATTGAACACATTTTTTTTGGGAAGCACTGGAATTGGTTATAATAGTTTAACACAGTTATTTGGGAAGCACTTACAACTGAATTGAGATGATTTGAAATTGGGTATAATAGTTGAAATCAGTAAACATTTCAATTGAGTCTCTTTTTAATAGGTAATAAGCCGAAGTCTAGAGTAATTATTATTATGTGTTAAGTTCGAGTAAATTCAAACCAAAACCTCCCATATGAAATGCTCACAAATTACCAGTGTGTTGTAGACTCTGTGTTGTAGACTCTTGCTTACTTGAATTGAATTATAAAATTTGCAGGTAGCCAACGCGTTGGACAAATTGTATTAACCGCAGCTGCAAAACATCTTACCCCAGTTACTCTGGAATTAGGCGGAAAATGCCCCACAGTAGTCGATTGCATGCATAACAATAACGATTTGCTGGTAATTATATAGAAAAAGCTAAGAAGTGCTTGATATGTGTAATTTACCTGTGAAGTAATTAGAAATTGATGCAGGTAACAGCGAGGCGAATAGCCTTTGGCAAATGGATGTTAAGCAATGGACAAACATGTTGCTCGTCTGATTACATTCTTGTTGAAGAAGAGTTTGCTGATACCCTGGTAGGGACCAGAGCCTTCTCTGCTTATTCATTCGCATTCACACTTTGCCTACTCACATTAAATATCTCAAAAACAGGTCAGTTCCCTAAAGAATACGATTGAAAAGTTTTATGGAGAGGACCCCAGCAAAAGCAGCGATCTTTCCAGAATTGTCAATAAAACCAATTTTTTGAGGCTTACAAAGTACCTGCAAGATCCTTCTATTGCTAATACTATAGTCTACGGTGGCGGACACGATGAGAAGAAATTGTGAGTTCATCAAACCCTAGGTTTTCTAAGTTATTGAAAACCCTATTTGGGGGTGGTTTTATTTTTGCATGATCTCTGCATTTAGCATTTATTTTTTCAGGTATGTGCAGCCAACAATTCTGCTCAATCCGCCATTGACGTCGGACTTGATGAATGAAGAAATCTTCGGACCTCTGCTTCCTATCATTACAGTATATTTTTTTCTCTTCTTTGCCTTCTTGTTTTCTTCTCTGTTTAGAGCTGAGGCATCCAGATCCAATTAATAAACAACAAGCACTGGCTGTCCATTTGGAAACATTCAAAGCCTGAATAACCTGACAGTTTTAATGGAGCCAAAAAAAATTAATTTAGGAACCATTGCTTTCTGCCATTAGAGTGTTCTTAAAGACTGCAATTTGGTCAATTTTCTAACAGTTTTAATTATTACTTAATTACTATTAAGAATTGAGTCGATAGGCTTTGTTGAAATCATTTGTGGTGTGCGAAGAAGTGATTTTGTGAGCAAATAGGTGGAAGATTGAATTGTTAGCTATATTGAACTTGCTGTTATGATTCATGGATTATGATTTAATTTTCATGTTTTGAATTTCTGATGTTGAAGTTGAAAAATAAAATCTATGACAGTATGATCTTGATTCATGATGCTATGATTATAACTTCATGTTTAAAGTTTATGCTTATGGTGTTTTTGTTATTTAAATGATTAAATTATATGATTTTATCATACTCTATGCTTCTACTCTTCATATATATATAAAACATGTTTTCATATGAACGAACCCAAAACCCTTTCCAAAATTTTGCAGTGTGTCCTTTGAATCCGATCTAGTAACTAAGGTTTAAGACAGTTTGAATAATCAGAACCTTACATAACAAATAGCACGAAAGCTGGTTAATTTTAATAATTTCTTACAGTCATTTTAATTTTAATGACTTGATTGACAGTTGAAAAGAATTGAAGACTCCATAGATTTCATCAATTCAAGGCCAAAGCCACTGGCCATTTATCTTTTCACAAACAACAAAAACCTCAGAAACAGACTACTGAACGAGACATCCTCAGGGAGCTTGGTATTCAATGACACTGCGGTACAGGTAAACAGTATTTTGTTATAATCTATAATGGTGATTATTATTTTTGGTTAAGATTGTGTTAATTATAAGTGTCTTTTTACAATCTATAGTAATATGGTTTTTGTTTATAGATTTAGATTGTGTGTTCGTTTTTGAGTCAACGTTTTCAATCACACTTTGTGAACTATCATTAGGATAAGATGGTTTAGATTGAGATTTGAAACATTTCTTATTCTGATGATGGTTCACAAAGCGTGATTGAAAACTTTGGTTCAAAAAGAAACTCACAATTAGAGTTCAAAATTAAAAGTTATTAGATTGTGTTTTTTTTATTAGCATTTTAGATCATGTTATGCAATTGAAAACTTTGATATAATTTTATAGAAAGAAACATATAATATGATGAATCACAAAATGTAATCTGAAATATGAATCATAAAGTATAATCTGACATAGACATCACTTAATCTAAACTTAAAAACAACAATCTACTCCTAAACAAAGATTAATTTTGACATCAGAAGTGAGAAATTTCATTTGATTAATGAGTTATTCAAATTGCAGTTTGCCCTTGATGGTTTACCATTTGGAGGAGTGGGAGAAAGTGGATTAGGGAAGTATCATGGAAAGTACTCATTTGACACATTCAGTCACCTAAAGGCAGTGCTGTACAGAGGCATCTTTCCAGAGATGTTCTTCAGATATCCTCCATGGAATGATTTCAAGTTCAACTTGCTCAGAAATGCTCTAAGCTTCGACTATTTGGGAACAGTATTGGTTTTCTTAGGCCTAAAAAAATGATCCCATAGCCTCCCGAAATATTTTCCATGTATGCTAATGACATCTCCTCCACACTATAAAAGTGCGGATGATTAGCAAACTACTTATTTCTCAGGTTATTGTAATATTAAGATGTATGTCTGTTATGTATATATTTATATTTATATATTACAATATTTTTAGTTCCTACCAAGGAGGAATACTCATGCATTCATGTCAATCCAAATATGACATTAACACTAACCAATCACATTCAAGAATTTAAAAGATTATGTAAGATTTCAAATGTTTATATCTTTTTCTAATTTTTCATTATTTTATAAATCACATTTTTCATCCATTCTATTGGTCCATACTATTTTTGGTGGGGGAGAAAATTAATTTTCTTCAACAAAAATTACAAAAACTTTTATCGTATTTTGACAAGTTCATTAGATTTTATTTTTTCAATTATTTTATCTTCCACCTCACACATGTCTAATCAATATTAATTATCACAATCTATTAAATATTTTTAATTTCTTATTTTAAATATATTTATTATTAGTTTTACATTTATATTTATTTTTTACTATTTGATATAATTTGTTCTAATGCATAAGTTCAAATTATACTTCTATATGTGACTAATAAATGTCTTCTTAATATAATTTCAATATGTTATATCTTTGTATTTGAATTTCTATTTTTTTTTTAACTTTGCTTTTTTAATAAAAGTAGTTAAATTATTACTATTATTTTACTTTTATAAAAAATAAATTAAACAATATTATTTTTTAATTATATTTTATAATAGTGTTTGTAATATGTATAATTGATAAGTGTTACAATTTTTAAATTATATTATTTATTATTATTAATACTTTTAATTTAAACAATTTATAATTTAGTCTAAATACATTTAAAACTTAAATATATATTTTAATATTAAATTAATCATTATTTTATAAATCACATTTTTCATTGATTCTATTGGTCTATACTATTTTTGCTGGGGGAGAAAATTAATTTTCTTCAACAAAAATACAAATATTTTCTAACAACTTCACCTTGCATTAATGAATGCATTAATTACAACTTTATCTTTGTGACAAGTTGATAAGAGTTTTTTTTTTCAATCATTTTATCTTCCACCTCACACAACATTTCTAATTAATATTAATTCTCAATAGCTTGTATTTGAATTTCTAATTTTTTTAAACTTTGTTTTTTTAATAAAAGTAGTTAAATTATTACTATTATTTTACTTTTGTAAAAATAAATTATACAATATTATTTTTTAATTATATTTTATAATAGTATTTGTAATATGTATAATTGATAAGTGTTGCAAATTTTTTTCTATTAGAAATAGAGAGATAAAAAAAAGGTTACACAATACTCTGAGCACTACAAAAGAGGCAAAGCCTCAAACCGGAGCCATAGTAGCAAAAGACTAGCTAGAGAACATCAAAGAACAACAAAATTGAACAGCACAAGGCTAGTACAAGATATTACAGTACAGATCAACCCAAGCGGTCCAACCGAGTGAGCCTTCCATCCAAACAATAGTCTTTTGTTCCTGAATCTGGGACAACATAGAGATATCCACCTTCCTAGCATTATGGTTCCTCTTAATAGCTTGGATCAACTTCCAACAGGTGTGCTCAAATATTTACAGATTATCCATAGTCCTTCACCACTGATAGCCATTCTTAAGATCATGAACAAAGAAGGAAGCCTACCCATCTTTAAGAAATCTACTTAATTTGTCCTTTTAAATTACCATGGTGTTTTGCACCTGCAAGAAGATTTTAAAATGTGCGAGTTTTCAAAAAAACTCAGTAAGAACCCTTGGCTTACCTTGGTACTTTTCCTCATTCCTGCATTTCCAAATTTGCCAAAGAATGTTAGAGGATAGCATATTCCAGAAGAAATTAGCATCCTTACTAATCCCATTAATATGACCAATGACAATTTCAATGATGCTCACACTAATAGGATAGTAAATATCAAATATATTCCAAATTTCTTTAGCAAAAAGGCAATCAAATAAGATATGTCTACTTGTTTCAGGTAACCTACAAATATTACAAATATCAGAATGTTGATTAACTCTTCTAATAGGAAGTCTATCAATTAACAACAACCATTTAAAACATTGAATTTTAGGCTCACACGGACCTTTCCAAATAGAATTTAGCAACTTATTCGAAAATTTAATATCAAAAGAACAATACCAAAGTTTATTGACATGGGCAAGAATATCCACATTATGAGCAATAACCTTATAAATATTCTTAGCTTTAAGCTTATCTAAAAGAGTCCACATGGCAAACAGAAGGAATATCTTTGGAAGCATGAGAAATTAAATTATAGGTTTTCTTTTGAGACTGTGGTAAATTAAATCTAATCTTGAGACCTTCCCAAGGGATAAGAGAATCATGTTCGAAGATATCAACAAATTGAGAAATACCAGCTTTAGCCCAAGACTTGGTAGAACACCCCTGGTAGAGGGCTAGGGGCTAGTGATTCGGGCTCAGATTCCACCAGATGGATAACTCTCCATGAAGGTGACAATCATTATAAAAATCCCTATTGGTGATAAATTTATGAACATGCTCCCAAGTTCGCCAGATGGATCTGAAAATAGGCGACCCTTGGACCACAACCGAGAACTTACCGACAATAAGGTCACATAAAGGGAGATTTTTCCAAGATCTAGCTTGCTTGGGAAAACCTCTCTCAATGTTGTGTCTAACAAAAACTTTCCAAGGAGTATCACCCTCCATAGATTGAAAAATCCATTTGACGGAAATAGCTATACCTTGCAGCTTCAGATCTTTTAACCACAACCCCCCCAGGGACTTATTAGTATGGCACCAATCTCATTTAACAGCATGATACTTTCTATTTCCCATGCCATCAAACCAGAGAAAATGCTTGATGGCCTTTTGAATCTCAAGAATTTGGTAGCTATTGAACATCCAGGCAGAGGAGTAATAAATACTATAAGAAGATAAAAGCTCTTGACAAACTTGAAATCTCCGAGATAGAGATAAAGATCTGTTATACCATTTATTAAGTCTATTCTCAATCTTGGTCTTAACCCAAGCCCACATGTCCTTGAGAGAAGGATCAACAAAATAGGGGATACCAAGATACTTGACTATATTTTTAGGGCCTCCCCATTGAAACTTGTGCTGGAAGAACCAATCAGGAGGTTGATCAATCCAACCCAAGAAAATAGACTTAGCCTAGGAGATTTTAGTACCCAAGATGGTACAAAATAATTTCAACTTAATTTGCAGATTTTTAAGGTTGTTATCAGTAAGGTTAAAGAAGACATCAGTATCATCAGCAAAGTGACTATTTATAAGCTCTTCATTATTAGGTAGGTAAAGCCCTCTAACTTTTGGGGACAGAGTATCATCTCTAAGGATATAGTATAAAGCTTCAACAACAATAACAAAAAGAGCATGAGCTAAGGGGCAACCTTGCCTAATAGATTGACTAAGAGGGAAGGGGTCAGAAATAAAAGCATTAATCTCAATTTGGGCACAATCATCAGAGAGTAGAGTTTGAATAGCCATATAGAAGAACGGAGGAAAA
This sequence comes from Cupressus sempervirens, assembly GCA_028749045.1. Lineage (NCBI taxonomy): Eukaryota > Viridiplantae > Streptophyta > Pinopsida > Cupressales > Cupressaceae > Cupressus > Cupressus sempervirens. The sequence continues at coordinate 290,223,997 of CM053787.1, forward strand.
CCAAAAGACTGCAACATCATGATAATGAACTTCCATTCAACTCTATCATAAGCTTTCTCAAAGTCAAGGAGGAGCAAAGTAGAGTTCTGATGAGAACATTTACCCAATCCATAGCTTCCCAAGCAGTAATAAGATTTTCCAAGATATATCTACATTTAATGAAACCAATTTGGGAACTACTAACAAACTTAGGGAGAATGTGAACCAATCTAAGGGCTAAAGCTTTCGCTAAAATTTTATAAGAAACATTAAGGAGCGAAATAGGCCTCCAATTTTTAATAAGAGTTTTGTCCCCTTCCTCGGGAAGGAGTTTAATGATACCTCTATTGATCTCAGGGCTAAGAGGACCCACACTAATGGCCTCATTATAAAGATCAAACAAGTCCTTGCTGATCCAACTAAGGTTAGCCTTATAAAATTTAACAGAAAGCCCATCCGGCCCAGGGGCCTTGTCATCCTTGAGAGCTTTAATAGCCCCCTTGATCACTTCAATAGATATAGGGGTCAAAAGAAGTAAAACATCTTCAGCATCTAATTTTGAAGGAATAAGGGGTCTGCATTTGGATCTAATTTTCTCTGCCTCCAATGAATCTTCAAAAGAGAAAAGCTTACTATAGTAATCAGTAAAAGCCAAAGAAATACAAACAGGATCAGAGATTTCCTGATTATTAATAACAAGCTTGTCAATAGATTCTTTAATTTGTTTCTACTTAAGAAAATTAAAGAAAAATTTAGACCCTTGATCACCATGTTGGATCCAATTAATCCTAGAACGGATTCTAGCTCCATGAATTTTAGTCTGTTGATGGTTACTAAGGGCATCCTTAGCAGAAATAGCTTGGTTCAAAAGATTTGCATTAGAAGGCTCAACCTGAACATTAAACTCAGTAGTTTGAAGGTTAGAGCAGAGAAAATTTTCAATGAATCTATAGTCCTTGGCACACTTTTGGCCCAAGAAAGCTTTCCAAGTCGGGAGATTTGCCTTCCACTTGTCAATCATGACAGAGTCCTTCATGTTAAAGAAGTTGATGTTCCTAATAAGATGCAAGGCACATAGAACATCATCATCATGCAACAACTTAGTATTCAACAAGAATTTGGAAGAGGTGGGTTCATGATGAACAGGTTTAGAATTAATGCTGATATGAGAGAAAATAGGATGATGATCAGACAAGGTGGTGGCAGAAACCAAAACAATGTTACCATTACTATCAGGAAGAAAAGAAAAATAGTCTTTATTGCCATAAAAGTGATATAATCTAGAATAGATCCTAGATCGACCTTGCTGGAAATTGTACCAAGTGTGCCAGATTCCAGGATGAGAGTCTTTAATGTTAGCTAGGGGGTTAAACAATTTTTTTGAGTTAATAAACTTAGACCAATGCAAATACTCATAATCCTTCCATCTGAACGGGTTGCCACCAATTTTATCCTTCTGGGACTCAACCATATTGAAGTCTCCTCCAAAAAACCAAGGAATATCAGGGAGAGAAGATAGCCAATTCCAGAGGGAGATTCTATGTATCATTAGGAGCATAAATAAAGAAAAACCTAATTTGTTTATTATTAATATTCAAAGTAAACTAGACAACTCTTTGACAGGGGGAAACACCATTATTTGTGATGAGCTTCCCCCACTTGGGATTAACAAGGACAACAATTCAACATTTACCCCTGATATGGCTAGAGTAAAACTTAATGGCATACTTCCAAATAAAATTAAGGTTGATATCAAGCATGAAACCAGTAGCTTTAACTTCTTGCATCATAAAAAAATCAACAGAGTTAAAAGATTTTAAAACACGCTTAACAACATATTTTCTATCCGGAGACCAGGCCCCCTAACATTCCAGGATAGGCAATTCATTGAGACACATTGCAAGGGGTAAGGGACGCATCTTCAACAGTCATGCTGGGACAACTAGGAGCATCCCCAGGATTCTTATTAGTAGAATTGTTTTTGGACCTTGGTGGCCTTCCACGCCTATTGGTGGAAATGGTGTCTAATTTAGGAGACTCATCAAGGACTGACGACTCCATATCCATATTGAGATCAAAGAGACTAGATCTAGAAGCAGGAATGACTTTGAAAATATAACCATCCTCAATTTCCTTAAACACCTTTGGTGGATTCAAGGTGGGCTTGATTGCTTCAATGGAAGAAGCAGGACGCTCAATCAGGACAACACTCAAAGGGGGATTTAATATGGGAGGAGAATCTAGATTAACATAATTGGAATTAGGGTTAACCGAAGTAATCCCTCTCCTCTTTTTCCTATTTCTAATAGGAGTAAATCCATCATCTAATTCAAGCCCCGACATATTCTCAGGAGGAGGAGATAAATTCAAGTTAAGAGCAAACACAACTTGGTTAAAATCTGAGGAAATAGGAGCCTTCATAGCAGCCTTCATAGTGGGTATCATCAGATTTAGAAGCAACAGGGGGGTTAACCAGAAAAGGGGACTTGGGAGGGGGATTATTGCTATTGGAAGACTTAGTAGAAGGCTTATTAAGGATGGGACAATCCCTACGCCGATGACCCTCCTTCCTGCACAAAAAACAAGCACTCAAGTGTTACAATTTGTAAATTATATCATTTATTATTACTAATATTTTATATTTAAACAATTTATCATTTAGTTTAAATATATTTAAAACTTAAATATATATTTTAATATTAAATTAATAATTATATTTTACATCAAAAAAACATACTAAAAGAAATAACAAAAAAAGAAATAATTCAATTCTAAAAGATATGTAAATTATTATTAAGTTTTTATAGACTATGTATTAAAATTAAATAGTTATATTCTATTTCTTATTTATTACATCATATTTATTCATCAACATCAAATTTATATGTATTACATCTATTTATTATTTACAAATGTACATGTTAAATTATATAGATATTATTTCATAATTAAAAATTACTTAATTTTATGAAAAATTTAGAAATACAAAACATTAAATAGTAAACCTTCTCTAACTATGTAAAATTAAACAATTAGTTTTACTTATAAAATATTTTTATATTTCAATACATTTCATTTTTTCTTATACAAATGTGAGTTTTAATATAAAAATTAAATTCTTAGTTTCATTAATTAAAATATAATATATTTTAATTTTTCATTATAACCATGATTTTATTTTAACTATTTGTTTTATTAAGAAAAATAATTATATTTAACTCTCTCTCTTTCTCAACTTATGTTGGTATCGCTCTATCTTACTATTTTATCTCTCTTCCTCTTCCTCCTATATATTATCTATCATTTTTTCCTCTGCATATATGTTTATGTTGTTATTGTTCTATACTGCTATTTATCTCTATCTAATGATGAAAAATAGTGTGACTTCCATTTTTTTTTTCTATTAGAAATAAGAGTATCAAAAAATACAAATCAACCAAGGTACCACCATGAAAATCAACAAGGAGGCCAAGCCTCACAAAGGAAGAGTAGAATCAGTTGTACAACATAACAAAAAGAGGAGAAGAAGGACTATCTAACTAAGAACATCATAGTAATTGACCACCCAAGCAGTCCAACCTAAAAGACCCTCCATCCAAATGACAATTTTATGTTCTTGAATCTGCATCAGCCTAAATAAATCTTCTTTTCTAGCATTCACTTTCTTACTAATTTCTCTGTTCAACCTAATTCAAGCTTGCTCAAAAACCTGCAGATCATCTAGGGTTCTGTGCCATTGGTATCCATGCTTCAACTCATAGTAGAAAAAAGCAGCATGCCCATCATGAAGGAACCTTCTCATCTTGTCTCGCTCAATCAGCATAGTAGCCTGCACCTGCAAAGAAATTTTAAAATAAGTGAGTTTTTGAAAAACCTCAGTAAGATCCCTTGGCTTACCTTGGTACCTCTCCTCATTCCTGCACTTCTAGATCTACTAGAGAATGTTAGACGACAAAATATTCTAGAATAAACCGGTATCTTTAGGAAGACCATTAATATGACCAGTGATAATATCAAGAATATTAACATCAATAGGATAAACAATGCCAAACATTCTCCATATTTCTTTAGCAAAAATACAATCTAAAAGAATATGTCTACCAATTTCAGAAACTTTGCATAAATTACAAATATTAGAATTAGAAGAATCTCTCTTAATAGGCAACTTGTCCAACATGACTAACCATCTGAAGCATCTAATTTTCGGCTCAACAGAATTTTTCTACAAGATATCAAAGTATTTTTTCCAAACATCAGCATCGTGAGAAGAGTACCAAACAACATTGACATGATCAATAATATCAGTATTACAATCAAGGATTCTATATATATTATTGGCCTTAAGCATATTCGTAACAACTCCACTAGGCCAGTTACACTTAAGGTGCCTTTGAGAATCAACATGGCACATAGTAGGAAGACCATTAACAGCTTGCACAATCATGTTATAAGTTCTTTTATGGGAATCAAGTATATCATATTTATTTTTAAGCACATCCCAAGGAGTGATTTGATTCTGCTCAAATAGATCTATGAATTGTTTAATACCCTTCTTAGCCCACAGTTTGGCAGAACATCCTTGGGTAAGGGCCAAAGGTTTACCATTTAGGTGAAGATTCCACCAAATGGATCTTTCACCATGGAGTTGATTATCACAATGAAAGTCCTTGTTAGTGATGAATTTCCTAACATGGTCATAAGCCTTCCAAATAGATCTGAAGACTGCAGAACCTTGGACCATGACAGGAAAATTGCCAATAATGAGGTCGCAAAAGGGGAGATTAGTCCAAGATTTGGCTTTCTTAGGCACAACCCTCTCAATGTTGTTTCTAACCAACACTTTCCAAGGACAGTCACCCCCCATGGATTGAAAAATCCATTTGGCAGATAGGGCAATACCCTAAATTCTTAAATCCCTTAGTCCAAGTCCCCCAAGGGCTTTGTCAGTGTGGCACCAAGCCCACTTTACAGAATGAATTTTATTATTACCCTTGCCATCAGACCAAAGAAATTGTCTGATGCACTTCTGAAATTCAGCAATCTGATAGTTATTAAAAAACCAAGCAGAGGAATAGTAAATGGTGTAAGAGGACAACATCTTCTGGCAAACCTGAATTTTGCCTGCTAGAGATAATGCCCTATTGTGCCATTTGTTAAGCTTCTTATCAATCTTCTCTTTAACCCATGGCCACATGTATTTGAGGGCAGGTTCCACAGAGAAAGGGATACCAAGATATCTAGTGATCTTATTGGGGCCTCCCCATTGAAAATTGTATTGAGAAAACCAATCCAGGGGCTGCACATCCCACCCCAAACAAACTGATTTGGCTTGAGATATTTTAGCCCCTGATATAGAACAAAAAAAATTGAGTTTATATTGTGAAGCCTTAAAATTACTTTCTGAAATCTCAAAGAACAACGCGGTATCATCCGCAAACTAGAAATTGATGAGCTCTTCATCATTAGGCAAATAGATACCTCTAACATCAGGAGATAAGGAATTATCTCTGAGAATATAGAAAAGAGCCTTCGAAGCAATCACAAAAAGAGAAGATGCCAGAGGGAACCATTGTCTAATGGATCTCCCTAGAGAAAAAGGAGCAGAGAGAACACCGTTAACTTCCACCTGAGCAGAAGCATTGCTGAGAAGCACCTGCACAGTATTACAAAAGGAGGGAGGGAAACTGAAGGCCTCTAACATCATAAGAATAAACCCCCATTCAAACCTATCATAAGCCTTCTCAAAGTCCAAAAGAAGCATGGCTGAGTTTTCGTGTGAGCATTTAGACCACTCCATAGCTTCCCAACTAGTTATGAGATTCTCAAGAATATATCTACCCTTGATAAAACCAGTTTGGGTAGAGTTAACAAATTTAGGAAGAATATTGACTAACCTAAGAGCCATAATTTTAGCCAAAATCTTATATGACACATTAAGAAGGGTAATTGGCCTCCAATTCTTAATGAGGGTCTTGTCTCCATCCTTGGGGAGGAGCTTAATGATCCCTCTATTAACATCCTGTCCCAAGGAGCCAATAGACAAAGCTTCAGAGTCTAAGTCATGGAGATCCTTACATATCCAACTGATATTAGATTTATAGAACTCAACAGGAAAACCATCAGGACTTGGAGCCTTATCATTATTGAGAGCTTTGATAGCTCCGTCAATCTCCTCAATAGAGATATCTTTAGCAAGCACATCAATATCATCTGAGTCCAACTTTTTAAGAATAAGCATTTTGCATTTATTTCTTAAAGAGTCAGCCTCAAAGGAGTCCTCTAAAGTAAAAAGAGTCTTGTAATAATCAACAAAAGCTTGAATAATAGTCTCAAGGTCTGAAATGTCTTGATTATCAATCGAGAGTTTATCAATGGACTCTTTAATATGTTTATGTTTAAGAAGATTGAAGAAAAATTTCAAGCCCCTATTCCCATGATGGAGCCAATGGGCTCTAGATTTGATCTTGGCTCCATGAATCCTAACTTGTTGATGCTTCCTAAGAGCATCTTTGGCAGCCATCACCCAGGAGAGAAGACCCATATTGGAGGAATCTTTTTGGATGTTGTTCTCTGCTATTTGCAATTCAGAAGATAATTTTTTTTCAACAAACTTGTAATCCTTAGCTTTTTCTTGACCAATGGTTTGAAGAAAAATCCTCCATGAAAAAAGGTTAGATTTTCATCTATCAAGATGGGACAGGTGTTGAAGGTTAATTTTATTGATACCTCTAATAATCTAAATAGCAGCAAGGACATCCTCATCCATGAGGAAGCTGGTATTTAAGATGAATTTATTACTACTAGACTTGTGCTGAAGGGGACTACTGTTAAAATTAACCTTAGTCAAAATAGAATGATGATCAAACAAAGTGGTGGCAATAACCCGAACAATAAATCCAGAGATGTCAGGAGGAAAAGAGAAAAAATACTTATGGGCATAGAATCTGTCAAGCCTGGAATAAATCCTAGAATTGCCTTGTTGAAAGTTGCTCCAGGTGTGCCATAATCCAGGGTTGGTTTTCATGTTACTAGCAATAGGATCAAAAAGATAGTTAGAATTTAAAAATCTGTTCCAATAAAAAATTTCATTATCCTTCCAATGAAAGGGAATGCCCCCCGACTTATCATCCTAAGATTCAATCATGTTGAAATCTCCACTGAAGAGCCAAGGCATATCTGGGAGGTCTATAAACCATTTCCAAAGCTCAATTCTTTCCTTAGGGTCATTTGATGCATAAATGGCACAAACCACGAAGGTCTTGTCATCATACTACAAAGTAACCCACACTGCTCTCTAACAAGGAGAACATCCATTATTAGTAATATGTTTTCCCCATTTATTACTAATAACCAAGGTGATTCCTCCTCTACCTCTCTCATGGTTACTGCAAAACTTAAGAGCATCTTTCCAAATAAAATTGAGATTGGAAACCAAAGTGAATCCCACAAACTTAACTTCCTGCATCATAAAGAAGTCTATAAAATGTAGAGAGTTTAACAATTGCTTGATAACAAATTTCCTATCAAGGGACTTAAACCCCTCACATTCCAAGATAGGCAATTCATTGAGACAAAATGTTAGAGGTGGAGCACGCAATACCATCTTAATCAGTAAGGGCCAAAAAATTACTTGAGGACTTCCCTAGTTTAGGCACAGATGGCTTATTTTTTGAACCAAGTGGTCTTCCTCTTTGCCTGGCAGCAAGAGAGTTGGTCTTAACATCATCTTTGAAATCCGCTAGAGAATCCACATCCATGCACTGCCCATTATTAGACTTCGAGGGAATGGGGGCAGCCGAAATAATTTCAAATTCATAATCCTCCCCAATCTCTCAAAAAAATTTCTGGGGGAATTTTTGAGAGGACTCACTGGTTTGGGGCTTACAAATGATATCAGCATTCTGATTGATATTATTTGCAATAGTCAAAGCAGGACCAGTTAACAATCTACCATGTTGATTATTACTATTGTTGGGGCAAAAGGTTTTAGGCATGAAGACACTATTTCCCCTTCTTCTTTTTTTCTTATCCTGAACAATAGTAAAACCATCATCTATATTAAGATCAATAGCTGAATCAAGACTAGGGAGCATCTAAAGACCTTCAGATGTAGGAGTGGTATCACACAAAACGTTCTTAGTCCTAACAATAATAGCAGAGATAGGGTTAGGCAAAATTGTAGTTGAAACATTCTTAGGCTGAACAATGATAGGAACAACATTAGTCGAAACATTAGTGGGGATAGGGGTTTTAGTGGGGGGTGACAGGGATGAAGAAGAAGCAGGGGTTGAATGATAGAGATCATTCTCAAGGGGAGGATTACTAGTGATGGGAGGATTAACCATATTTTTAACTGAATCATTGGAGGGATTAGGTTTTTTCCTAATGATCAGACAATCCTTACAGAGGTGGCCTTCTTTGTGGCAGAGAAAACAGGCATTCAACCCCCCCAAAATCTCTATAGGATAGATATAAGCATCATTAACGATGTTAATTGAAATATCGGAAGGAAGGTCCTTACCAAGCAAGAGAGAGATAAGAACCCTAGCATCCATATGTGGGACAAGTGTAATAGTTTCATCCATTCGAATAATCTTACCAATAGGCTCAAGCAAATGCAGCAAAAAAATGCCATAAAAAAAGGGGAATATTTTTTACCAGAATCCATCTTGGAGCTAAAAGTGCGAGAACCTCCTCATGGATGGCCTTAGGAAATCATGCAATAACCTTAAAAGATGTTGAACCCACATTCCAATATTGTTTTTTAAGAACCTTTGTTTGAGCATCATGATTCACAAAGAAAATCACATATAAACCCTTTTGTATTTGCCTACAGAATGAAATATGCAACCCAAGTTTTTTATTCCAGTAATGATGGAACCAGTCATCCATAAATTTCCTTGGCAGACATTTATCAATTTCAACAGCTGAGAAAAAAATCGTAGTATCTCTTAATCTATTTCTTTCCTTAATAATTTCTTCCAACATTTCAGGATTAGGAACAATGGCAAAAGGAGACAGAGAAGCTGAAGGGGTCTTACCAAATTTAGAGACATTATTGTTACCGGCACTTGCAAACTCAAACCTTGCCCTATCGTTAATGACTGATGATCGACCCACAGCCTCAGAAAAAGACTTAGGTCGATCGCTGCTATGGGAGGCTTGGTTACTAATGCCATTACCTAGAGCAGATTTAACCGCCGTCGAAAATGTAATACTTGGAACTTGCTCGACAATCTTGCCATTACCACTCACCTCAGACATCTTAAAATCTTTAATGCTGGATGTAGAAGGGGATATGCTTGAATCAAGGAGCTGCATGGAAGAGTTGTGTTGTCCCCTACCATCAGCATTGGCAATGCCGGAGGTCACCACCTTGACAAAGCCTTAGGCATAGACTCGAACAGAGCTTCGCATAAAATAAAAACCCACTATCTGGTTAAAATGTATTTTCTGTTCAAATGTCGCTCATCAGCTCCAAATTTACAATGACTGATCAAGTTTGCAATGTCAAATCCGTAGAGACTAATTTTCCCTGCATGACTCAAATTTGCATTCGCAGATTTCACATTCACAGATTTCAAATGTCCACTCGCAGATTTCAAATTTGCATCCCGCGCAGCCCAGGAGAAAAGAATAGACCAATCGTCGAATACAAAAATGCACTACTTAGATCAAATTCACACTATCCTTAATCGTAGAACAAATTCGCACTCACAGAACCGATAAAAAACGTAGATCAAATTCACCAAACGCAAATCACGCAGGTCCAAATTCACAATTCTATCAATTTCATGCAAGGAATAGCAATTCAAATTCACTCTTCAAATTCGCGAAACGCAGATCACCATTCGCTCTTCAAATTCGCGAAATGCCTACCTCAGAAAGATCTTTTTTTTTGTGACTTCCATTTGATAATCAAGATGAGAATAATACATAGTTGGGGACTTTGGCCTCTTATTATTGGGCTTAAATGCCCAAACATATAATAATATAACACGAGAACTTAACAAAAAAATATGAACCATCCTTTGAGATCACAACTGCATTTATAGGACGAGAATTTAACAACAAAATAGGATTCATCCTATCATATCACAATTGTATTTCTAGGCAAAAATTAATGCATTCACAATGTTAATTTAGAACTATTTAACCTTATTCTCACTCATAACTGAAACTATGAATGCATATTAATGTTAAGATGCAACAATTGTTGACTTAAAATTTTCTTGTAGTATTATGGTCACAAGATGGGCTTTAGTCTACTTATCTTTATAGGCGATTGGTGAGCATACCTACATGATTTACTTAATTGTGTGGATCGCATGATAGATGGTATTGTACTTATATGATGTGCATGTTATTCCATGTTTGACATACACGTCAACATTTTCTATGATGCTTATTGAGCTATGACACTTGGATTTATGTTTGATGTAATTATATGATGGGATGAAGTTCGATGTATAGGTTAACTTCTTGAATATATTCATTTATGAAATAGTCATGTTGATGCATGAGCATCCTGGGTGTGAGGGCAATCTTGCATCACCCCAAAATATTTTTTTCAATCTTTTCTATTTTAATCAGGATAAATAGACAAGGAGGCTACTATTTTTGGGAGCTTACTATTTTTAGTAAGTTTACCATACAAGCTTAGAATGTTTTGATTTTCTACATGATGGTTCATTTTAGAATTATAAGCCTACCATAAAAATCTCATTGCTCTAGCTTTAGTATCAGAGAAGTTATTACAGATTTTTCGTGCAAAAATTTGGAGGAAAATATTTGAACTCAATTTTGAAGGCCTTAGAGACCCCAGATGAGGTCTAAGATCTTGATGGATGGGCACTTGCATGGATTTGATCCTGTAGATTAGGAGCTGAGGTTTTCAAAAAGTGGTTATAATAGCCAATCAGAGCAACGGTTCGAGAGTTATGGCCTTCTAAATTTGGGCTACACAAAATTTCTAAAATAAATGTCAAAGTTGAATTTGGCCAACTCTATATGTATTGTTAGGGTATGTCGACCCTAGCTATTAAATTTGAGTGTCTAGAACCTTCCCAAGCGGCATAAAATTGTCTGTTTAAGAAAGGTCCAAACATTTTCTAGGACAACTCTAGGTGATAGTTCATAGCTTTGTCTTGTAGTTTACTATAATGAAGGCACCCATTGTTGAGATAATGGGTGTTGCACACATTGCATAATATTGTTATTTTATTATTTTATTTTTATTATGTAATGTTGTACCTAGATGGACGTGAAACATGTAAAGATTTCCATGGAATATTCTTGATGAGTGTATTGTAACATTGTAAAAATATTTTATGTAATTATATAATATTGGAGAAAAGAATTAAATGCCCAATATTAAATGTGGGGTCAGTGGGTTAGGTAGCACATGGTTTTAGCACATGGTTTATGTAATACCACTTGGTGGTTTTGTGGGACTTGCTACTATAAAAGCAGCCACAAGGGTAGTTGTTGTATAGAGAGAGAGTGATAAGGAGAAGACAAAATGCAAGAGTCGAGCGGGACAAGGCTTAACAGGTTAGCCAAGGGAGCATTTGTGAAGGTTGAAAGCATGGCATGGGATGTGTGGATTCATGCTTGTTCACATAGTTTACTTGGTTGTGGCTATGGCCATGAAGGCTTCCATGGTTGTATGGCAATGGTATTTTTGCTGAATAATACATGGTGATGGATGCTTTTGGAGGTTGGGTTTTTCCCTCAATGAGGATTTCCCAGGGTATATCTTGTGTCACAATTTTGTGGGTATGTTGTCTATTCTCTTGCATGTGGATTTTAATTCCGTGTTTATTTTAGATCTATTATGGGTTATGTGGAAACGGTTATATTCTTTACTGCCAAGTTTCCTTACAAGTGGTATCAGAGCTATGGTTTTATTATTGTAACCCTAGATTGAATCCATGGGAATGCATGAGAGGATAAAAGAAAGGACAATATATATGAATGATTTATTGCAGATCTAAGGGTTTTGGATTTGCTGTTATGATGGGATGTTAAAAGATTTGGGCATGTGAAATTGTTGGACAAAATTTTTTTTTCAGATGTTTCATTTAAAATGAGGGTTTTGGGGGGTAGCATGTAGAAATGACCTCTTGGGTAAAACAGACCTCACCATTGGATCCGGGTCGACATTTCCATAAAATTTGATATATAATATGCCCTAGTTTGGCCATGTTCAGAGGAAATGAAAGAGTTTTTTAGTTTCAGCCCATGATGGCCGTCAAATTTAATCCAGTCAGAATTTTCGTCACTGAAAAAAATTAAAAATGAAAAATCGTACTGAAAATGGTAAAAAGTCTGTCTTAGTAAAATGGCCATAACTTTCTCTCAGAATATCGGATTTCAGAGTTCTTATAGGCGTTGGAAAGCTAATTCAGAGCACTACAACATGGTGTAGGTTTGGTTCTATGATTTTGAGATTTTCTTAGGTTTTAAGAGCCCTAAAGTCAGATGTTGTTTATTTTGAGCACGGATTAGGGCATAACTTGGGCATACGAAGTCGGATTTTGGACTTCGAGTAGTCAACGAAAAGCTCTTGGAGAGCTCTACACATTGGTTCAGATCTGGTGCAAGTTTGGAATAATTTATTTGTTGATATATTGATCTGAACAGTTTATAGATATATTTTGACTATGGTAACATTGTGAGTTTATGACATTGGAGATTTAAGTTTTGATGTCATTGTATACTCGATTCATATTTCAGATTGGTCTTATGATGATATGGTTATCAATGTTTGATTTGGATATGCATGATGACTTGTTGGGTTTACAAGTTGTGCAGTGTTGTAAGCGGTCTATACTTACAGGTTGCATTTATAGCTTGGTTATGGATTGTCTTTGCCCATTGATCTTTCATTATTGATGCATATTCAGATTGATGGCTTGGATTTGGGTTGTCTATGCCCTAAGTCACATGATTTACTATTTTCTTCATGTAGAAGGGATGAGATGATGTTACCAGGTACAATCGTGGTGGAGGATTGTGGTTGACTATTTTATGTTGATAAGTTGGAAACTTTGAGAGACAGATGCTCAGTTCATGGATGTGATCATGGTGTCATGGATTTTGGCATGACATGATTGGTTATACAGGTACATCCTTGATGTTCATTAGCTTGGATTTCTGATTTAGTTATGGTGGTATATCTTCTTGGTTGAGGATCATGGTTATTTGGTTTTCTTTTTGAGGAGCTCATGATGTGCACTTTGAGTTCTTTGATGGTTTGATGCCTTGGTTGATTCTCATGGTTAGAGGATGGATTTTTTCATCATTATGTCATAGATAGTTTGGATACACAGTTTAGTGGGAGCTTGTGACAGTGATGGGGTGACAGTGCAGAATTAGTTCCTGGTTTGGTTTGGATCTTCATATAGGAGATGGATTTTATGATGTCATAGGTGGCTTGGTACCACGGTTGAGTGGGAGTTTTTGGCATTGATTTGTTTATTGAGTGTTTGCAGATGTTGAAGGTTTGTCTTAGATCCTGTTGCTGCAGAAGTGTCTTTGACATTTGCATGGTGCACTTGTTATCTTCATGGTGTTTGAAGATGGTTAGATCTTGAGGACTCATGGAGTTCTTGGTTATCTTCATGGTATGTGGAGATGGTTCTTCCTGGTATGTGGAGATGGTTTTCTTCATAGTGTGTGGAGATGGTTGCATCTTGAGGACTCATAGGGTTCTTGGCAAAGGTGTGGTTTATGCTTTTATTTGGCATGTTATCCTTGGTGTGAGGATGGTTTCATTATTATGTCATGGTATACTCTTGATACGCGTTTAGAGTTGTGACATGTTATGGTGTGTTCATATGGAGCATGTTATCTCTTTAGTTGAGATGGTAAGATCATGTTGTCATGTGTATGTTCTTGAGGCCATGGTTGGAACTTTGACATTGATCTTGGTTTAGTTTCTTGGTATTGAGTACACTGATCATAAGCTGGATACTTCATGATATTTCTATGTTGCATTTGGAGTTGGCATGGATTGATTGGTTACAGGTGCTCATGGATACTTAGAGATGGTCGTGACACTGATTTCTCTTGGATTAGAGAAGTATTTGTTGGGATGGTTGATGGTTTCAGCAGGAAGTCCGAGGGGGCAGTCACCTGATATGGACTTGAGAGGAGATTGTTCTTAGATGAGTCTTGGTTGGAGACTTAGGTATCTTGATGAGCATTCTCATTCCCCACTCTTGGTCTACTCGGCGGTTTGCTACTTGAGAGGTATAGCCCATTATTTTCTCTCAGTTGCATTATATTTATGCTTGTCTTTCATGGATATGGATCTGGAGCTATGGTACATGAGTTAGTTCTGGAGGGTTCATTTGAGAGATGGTTAAGCATTGGTTATCTCCATGTGCATATGTTGTTATGCTGGTTGAGTTTGAGAGATGGTTTTATATTGGGCATATTCCTTGGATTAGGAATGGTTATTCCTTGGTTTAGGAATGATTTTATTGAGTTTGATCTTCTTGTGAGAGGCTTACATCCATGATTAGTTATATGGTATGGTTTGGGTGTTGTTGAGGCTTCTTATTGGGGTTTTAAGGAGGAGATCATACTTGCACAGTTTACATCTAGAGGTGTGTGTAGAAGGACATGATACAGGTTATGATTTGCATGGTTTCTCTGGTCTTGGTTATCTTCCTAGATGTTCAGTTTTGCTTACATTGGATTTGAGATTGGTTAGAGATTATGATCGCTGGTTTGTGCTCATGTATGTCATGTGAGAGATGACATGGTTATTCCTTTATCTCTTTCCTCTGTTGGTTGTGGTGAACTTGGGAGAGCATTGGAGACTTGTTATGAGAGTTGTTCTTGCAGGATATTAGTTTATGTATTGTGGATGTCCTTGATACTGCATGGATTCACTTCTTTGAGATGTGTTGAGTGGATTGGTTATAGATTTGACATTATTTTTTGCAGTGGGAGCTTCTTGGTATATATGTGGCAGGTATTGCTCTTGAAGCTTGTGATTGCAGGTTGTAGATTGGATATGTCGGTGATATGAGATTCACTTTTTATACCTTTGAGGTATGGATAGTTGGATGGGTTTGGCACTTTGTTGTGGGTGCTATTTTAGCTATGGATATTTTGACTACGGATACATGTGATTACCTTTGGATCAGGTTTTTTGTGCTTCGAATTTCAGTTGGTACAGGATTTTATGATCTTCTAATGCGACAGGTTGGGTGGTTTTCTCTTTGGATGGCTTCTATGTATGTCCAGTGGCAGTGGCATAATAGGAGGTGAGATCATTCATGTTCGAGATGCTAGATACTTTGATTTTGTTGCGGGTACCAGGATGGAGCACTTGGTGTATTTTGATCCATGATGGTGGATGTGCTAGGAGGGATTGTTCCCTTGTTCATTTATGTGGCTACGGATTGACCCTATGCAATGTATACAACAAGTGGGAGATTGTTGAAATAATGGGTGTTGCACACATTGCATAATATTGTTATTTTATTATTTTATTTTTATTATGTAATGTTGTACCTAGATGGACGTGAAACATGTAAAGATTTCCATGGAATATTCTTGATGAGTTGTATTGTAACATTGTAAAAATATTTTATGTAATTATATAATATTGGGGAAAATAATTAAATGCCCAATATTAAATGTGGGGTCAGTGGGTTAGGTAGCACATGGTTTTAGCACATGGTTTATGTAATACCACTTGGTGGTTTTGTGGTACTTGCTACTATATAAGCAACCACAAGGGTAGTTGTTGTATAGAGAGAGAGTGACAAGGAGAAGATAAAAGGCAAGAGTCGAGCGGGACAAGGCTTGACAGGTTAGCCAAGGGAGCATTTGTGAAGGTTGAAAGCATGGCATGGGATGTGTGGATTCATGCTTGTTCACATAGTTTTCTCGGTTGTGGCTATGGCCATGAAGGCTTCCATGGTTGTATGGTAATGGTATTTTTGCTGAATAATACATGGTGATGGATGCTTTTGGAGGCTGGGTTTTTCCCTCAATGAGGGTTTCCCAGGGTATATCTTGTGTCACAATTTTGTGGGTATGTTGTCTATTCTCTTGCATGTGGATTTTAATTCCGTGTTTATTTCAAATCTATTATGGGCTATGTGGAAATGGTTATATTCTTTATTGCCAAGTTTCCTTACACCCATGTGGGTTAGCATTTGTAATTTTTTATTCGTGGCGATAATAAGAAGCCCCCATTTTGTTCTTGCAATTACTATTGTTTCTTTGTTTATGTTGTGTGTTTATGGTATTAAGGGGAGCACCCTTCATCAAGCGGTATCAGAGATGGAGTTCCAAAGTGTGTGGGCAGAGCTCTAATCATGAGGTAGTTTGTACCAAGATTGTGGTTTGGGTTGAACATGTACATAGATCACGGATTGTGAGGTAGTTTGTACTAGGTTTTTAGTGGAAGCGTGAAAATGCCTCCACGAAGAGAGTGTAGTGGAAGAGCTATAGGTGTTACACATAAGGGTTTTAGATCCCTCTAAAGAAAAATGCAAGCATTGGTAGAACAAATGCACAAAGGAATAAATCTTGTTGTAAGAGATGAAAAAGAGGATGTGGACAAAGAAGAAGAAAATGCTGAAGTAGAGGTAGTTCTAAACCTAGAGGAAGAGAGGCTTTTTAAGGTCATCTCAAAGATTAGAAAAAGACCTAAGTTTGAGGTTCCCACATTTTTAGGAAATCTTTACCTAGAGGAGATGATCAATTAGATCAGTGAATTGGAGGAGTATTTTGAGTATGAAGATATTGAAGATCCTGATAGAGTAAGGTTTGCGAAGGCAAAACTGAAGGGACGTGCAAAGATTAGGTGGTAGGAGATTCTGTTGGAGAAAAATAGAAGAGGAAAGGAAAAAATCACCAGATGGGATCGAATGATATATATATATAGCTAAACTAAAGTGACAATTTATCTTTGTGGATTATGAGCTTGATATGTTGAAGAAAATGCAAGGTTTGAAGCAAGTGGGAAAATTTGTTCAAGAATATACCAATGAGTTCTACCGAGCTCTCATTAGAATTGACCATGCAAAAACTAATAAGGAGAAGTTGTTTCATTATCTTAATGGGTTAAGGCCAAGATTTCAAGAGAAGATAATGTTACGATTAAACCATGGACAGAAATAACTATTACATGCAAATATAACGAATGATAGAAAATAATAGATATCACAGAAAAGAACACAAGACACCAAGATTTAATGTGGTTCACCCAATCCCTGGGCTACGTCCACCAAACAACAAGTCCAATATTATTACGATCTAGTGATTATAACCTAATTACAATCCATAATCACTTACAGCTCAATACTGCTACAAGAACCAATTTTGCATCACAACTTATAAAACAATCCCTAATCCTAAGCTCTTTTATACAATTATTTTTACCACTTTAGGGTTATAATTAATAAATACATGTCTACCCAAAATCTTGATAAAATAGGGCTCAAAAGATTTTTTTTGGGGCGATGCCCTGAGCCCCAAAGAATTTATGAAGCATGTACAGTACTTTTCTGATCAGTCACCACAATCTAACAAATGATTCTTGTTCAAGTGACCAATATTGAAGAGGCATACCATCTTTCCCTAAGAGTTGAGGAGAAATTGAGTAAGAAGTTTGACAATAAGAATAGTGGAAGAGGTTATGGTGAAAGATTTGGCTGATGATCTTATGGTAGCTAAAATGATGATCAAAAGAATAAGGACAAGGCTAGAAGTTGTAGTTTGAACCAAAGGAGAAACAATTCTAATCCTTTCCATGATCAAAACAATATAAATCAAAGAGAAAGAAGAAGAGGGCAAGGATCTAGAAGAGGAGGCTTTCGTAGGAAATGTTTTCACTGTGGAGAAGGTCATAGAGAATTTGAATGTTCCCATCGCTAAGGAAGGATAGGTCGAAGAATAGAAGGCCAAGCCAAAGTTTCCTATGTTGACGAAGATGCTAGATCATCACACTCTGAAGATTTTGAAAGAGGAGAATTCCTAGTCAATAGAAGAGTCCTATTGGGTGGTGAGAATGAGCCTAATCAATGGAGAAGTTTGTTTCACACCAAGTGCAAATGTGAAGATAAGTGTTGTGATGTGATCATTGATGGCAGAAGCACTAACAATTTGGTGTCAAAATATATGGTCACAAAGTTAAAGCAGAAGAGGAAAAAACACCTGTGTCCATATCGTATTTCCAGGGTGCAAGGTCATAGTCAATGAGAAATGTTCGATGAAGTTCAAGATCAAAAGCTACTAGGATGAGGTATTGTGTGATATCATACCTATGAACATATGTTGTATGTTGTTGGGTAGGCCATGGCAATTTAATAGGCATGTTGTACATGATGAGCGACCAAATGCCTACAATCTGACCAAGGATGGAGTGAAACATAAGTTAAAGCCATTAAAGTAGAAAGAAGAAAGGGTATGTACTGCTACTAGAATATGTTTCATTGATGGAAAGGAGTTTCTCAAAGGTATGAAGCATGAGGATATGTGTTTTTTTGTAATTCCAAAAGATGGTAAAGAAGAAGTAGAGGAAGTACCTACAAAAGTTACAAATATGTTGGGAGAGTTTTCTAAGATTGTGTCAAATAATGTACCTAATGGATTACCCTCTGTGAGGAAGATCAGTTACCAGATAGATTTGATTCTAGGAGCCAATTTTCCAAATAAGGCAGTGCACAGAATGACACTAGTAGAAAGTGAAGAGTTGAATAGACAAGTTCATGAGTTGTTGCAGAAGGGGTTGATTTGAGAGAGTTTAAGTCCATGTGTTGTAGCAATAGTATTAGCAACAAAGAAGATTTGATAATAGACTACATGCATAGATTCTCACACTATTAACAAGATCACCATAAAGTATAGATTTCCATTATCAAGTATAGATGATATTATGGACTATTTGAGTGGAGTTTTGTATTTTACAAAGAGAGATCTAAAGAGTGGATACCGTAAGATTTGCATCAGAGAAGCTGATGAGTAGAAGATTTCCTTCAAGAAAAGGGAAGGACTGTATGAGTGGTTAGTCATGCCTTTTGGGCTAACCAATGCACCAAGCACTTTTATCAGGCTCATGAATGAGGTATTAAAGGAGTTTCTACGTAAATTTGTCATTGTTTACCTAGATGATATTTTGATCTTTAGCAAGACATTGGAGGATCATTTAATGCATATCTGAAAGGTGTTTGATAAGTTGAGGGAAGAAAAGTTGTTGATAAACTTCAAGAAGTGCAATTTTGTAAAGGAATTGGTGTACTTAGGATTTGTAGTCTCAACAGAAGGTTTGAAAATGGACCTGGAGAAAGTGAAGGCTATCCTTGAATGACCTACTCCAAAGAGTGCTACTGAGGTAAGATCTTTCCATGGACTGACCAATGTTTACAAAAAGTTTATCAAAGGTTTAGTAGTATTTGTGGGCCTTTGATTGAAACAATGAGAGGGGATATGAAAGAATTTAAGTGGACTATAGGAGCAGATAAGAGTTTTAATCTATTGAAACAGAAAGTTACTAAGCAACCTGTTTTAACACTTCCTAATTTTAACAAGGTGTTTCACGTAGACTGTGATGATAGTGGTATTACAATAGGAGTTTTTTTGAGCCAAGAAGGTAGACCTATTGCTCATTTTTGTCAGAATTTGAATGATGCAAAAAGAAAATATTTTGTTTATGATCAGGAATTTTATGTTATAGTTCAAGCACTGAAGAATTGGAGGCACTATCTTATTCCTAAGGATTTTTTTTTGTATACTAATTATCAAGCTTTGCAATATTTTAACAGTCAAGGAAAATTAAACCGAAGTCATTTAAATTGGGTTGAGTTTTTGCAGAGTTATACATTTGTTTTGAAACATGGGAGTGGGAAGTCTAATAGAGTTGCAGATGCTCTTAATAGAAAATAACTTTTGCTGACACAAATGTAGATTGAGGTGGTTGGGTTCAAGGAACAAAAGAATTTGTATCTAGATGATCCTGATTTTGGTGAAGTGTGGAAGGCTTGTACATAACCTATTACCCTTGATAGGACAAAGTGGTTAGATTTCATGATCCAAGATAGTATGTTGTTCAAAGGAAGCCAATTGTACATTCCTATAAGTTCAATGAGAGAGAATCTCATCAAGGAGAAGCATAGTGGAGGATTGGCTGGACATTTTGGCAGAGATAAAACTATAGCTTTGGTTACTGAGAATTATTACTGGCCACAATAGTAACAGGATGTGAAGAATTTTGTACAGAGTTGCAAAGTATGTCAGATGGTGAAAGGATTCAAGAAGAGTACAAGGTTGTATCAACCATTACCTATACCAGAGGAGCCGTGGAAGGATCTCAACATGGATTTTGTTCTTGGATTACTGAGGGCTTAGTGAGGGCATGATTCTATTTTTGTGGTGGTTGACATGTTTTCAAAGATGGAACATTACATTCCTTGCAAGAAGACTAGTGAAGTTGTTCATGTGGCAGAGTTGTTTTTCAGAGAAGTGGTGAGACTACATGGTCTACCAAAGAGTATAGTTTTGGATCAAGATACCAAATTTGTTGGGTATTTATGGCATACATTGTGGAAGAAATTGAAGATAGATTTAAAGTTTAGTTCATCACATCATCCATAGACTGATGGATAGATGAAAGTTATGAATCAAAGTTTAGAAAATTTGCTAAGATGTTTGGTTGGAGACAAGCCAAAAGGATAGGATATGATTTTACCACAGGAAAAATTTGCATATAATAATTCTGTCAACAAGAGTACTAGTAAATCACCATTCTAAATTGTATATGGGAGTAGTCCTACAAATGCTTCCGAATTGAGACAATTGGATAAAGTAGAGATAAGTAGTATTGAAGTAGAATATTTTGCTAAATATTTGAAGAATATCCATGAGGAGGTAAGGAAGCACATTATAAAGATGAATACACAGTATAAAACTAAGGAATATGTGAAAAGGAGGTATAAGGAATTTCAGATTGGGGATGAAGTCATGGTTCATTTGAGAAAGGATTTTTTTCTAGTGGGTACATATAATTAGTTGAAGAAGAAGAAGTTTGCAAAGTGTAAGATAGTGAAAAGGCATAATTCTAGAAATGCCTATGAAGTGGAGTTGCCGGCTGAATTGAATATTCCACTAGAATTTAATATTTTAGATTTGACAACATATTATGATGGAGGTGATGGAGATGAAGTTGTTGAAGTGCAATGGAGTATTCCAGAAACTATTTTGGCTACAAAGAGATTGAGGAGATATTGGATAGCCATATTGGCAGGAGCACTAGAAACATGACATATGAAGAATATTTTGTCCAATGGAAAGGAAGACCTATTGAAGATTCATCATGGCTAGCAAAGGAGGAGGTAAACCATCTTGGTTTTTCTCTGAACACCTAAGACGTGACAAAGTCACTTCTCAAATTACCCCAATTATCTAATGCAACAACATCCTAGGTGTGAGGGTAATCTTGCATCACCTAAAAATGGGCTAGTAGACAAGTGGGTTACTATTTTTGGGAGCTTACTATTTTTAGTAAATTTTTTATACAAGCTCAAAATGTTGTGATTTTCTACATGAAGGTTCATTTTAGAATTATAAGCCTACCATAAAAATCTAATTGCTCTAGCTTTAGTATTAGAGAAGTTATTGAATATTTTTGATGGAAAATTTTGGAGAAAAAAATTGGACTTGGTTTTGAAGGCCTTAAAGGCCCCTGATGAGGTCTAAAAATTCGATAGATGGGCACTTGCATGGATCCAAGCCTATAGATTAGGAGTTGATATAATAGCCAATTAGAGCAACAATTCGAGAGTTATGGCCTTTCGAATTCGAGCTACCCAAAGTTTCTAAAATAAATGTCAAAGGTGAATTTGGAAAACTCTATATGTATTGTTAGGGTCTATCAGCCCTAGGTATTAATTTTGAGAGTATAGAACCTTCCTGGGTGGCATAAAATTGCCTATTTAAGAAATCCCAAACATTGTCTAGGATAGCTCTGGGTGATAGTTCACAGCTTTGTCTTGTAGTCTATTGTAACGAAGGTGCTCATGTGAGTTAGCATATTGTAATTGTGAATTATGTAATTTTGCATTTGCAACAATAATAAGAAGTCCCTATTTTGTTCTCGCAATTGTTGTTGTTTCTTTGTTTTTGTTATGTGTTTATGGTATTAAGGGGAGCACCGTTCATCATATGTGATGACATGTTGTGCTCGAGTGTTTTATCGATGATTGACTCATGAAATGTATTTATTATTGTATCTTTCATTTTGACATGAAACCAATATTAAGTTATGTAATTATTGGAGAATATTTTATTGTTCATTCAACTATGTGTAGTCAACTTTTGACTTTGAATTAACTTGACAATATTTGGGCCTATGTGGCAAGTGTATGAAAAAGGGTTATGCATAGATCCTTCTTTTATCTATTTTTGAGGATATTTTTCTTTAGTGCTATGTATATGTCATGACCCACTTTGTCAGACTCCTATTTTATAGGAAGTCATTGACACATTTTGACTCAGTCAACCTGGTCGATGAACATTGACTGACATTTTGGAAGTCCTGAGTTGTTTATCTTGGACTCCTAGTCAATATGTTGTTTGACATAAACTTAGTCATTATGTATTCGGCTTAGACCTTTGGTCGATGTGTGCAGTTCAAATTAAGTTTTATTATCTAATTAGATGTAGAGGTTTGGGTCAATGTTGCTTGATACATTTCACTATGTGGCTTTTTATTATTACATTTCACTATGTGGCTTTTTATTATTTATCTTCTTATCATATTGGTTAGATAAATGCCATAAATTTTGAGCTGATTGATGCATTATGATGTAAATATATTTCAATGTCAACTTCTGCATAGATTTGTATATATAATGATGATTAAATGAGTACATCGACAATGTTATTATATTTCATGATGAATCAATTCATGATAAAATAGATGTAATATGATTGCATTACCTGATTATGTGATCATGAACATTGGCCTATTAATGCAAACACTCACTCACTTGTGAACATCACACATGTTAGATGGTATATATGAATGATTATTTATGTTACTCATGATCTAGATGTGATTAAAGAATCATAAATTCAAAGGAAAATGTTGAACCTTGATAATTAAATTGACCTCCTTGAGCTACTAACATTGTAAATAAGCTAAAAGCACTATGAGTGTATATGTATGAGTATGGCAGGAACTAGATATGATATTTCTACTAGCAGGGTCAAATTCATGTGAGTTTTAGGTATGGTGAATAAGCACATGTATGTGCATGATATCATGTGATTTTAAGATAGTAAAAACTTAATTTTGAGAATCATTTAGATAAGGAAATTTTTTATTTAATTTATGATATAACATGGACTAATATTTTGGTATTGTTTCTATGAATATACCAACTTGGGAATGACACACCGTAAGAAATGGGGAATAGTGTCGGAGAAAGGTAGCCTAACCTGGTAAAACTATAGAGTTTCAATGAAATTCACACACTCACATTGAAAATGTTATATTCATAAATGGATGTGTTTTAATATCTTATTGAGTTTATGTGTATTAATATCATCCTTGAAAATATTGTGTCAAAATCTTTTACAAAAAAAATTAGGTTTCATTCAAGAAAATAAATTTCACTTTACCTAAATAGGTGAAGGACAATCTTGATGAATTGTGATAGAATCTGAATATGGTTTCATGGACTATTTTGATAATCAAAGTCAACTTAAGATTACTATCAATTTGAACTTCTTGACCTTCGTAGGTTATGATTGCAAACTTAAATCAATGCATAAGGGACGATACATTTTCTAAGGGGGGAAGGATGTGACAACCCATTTTTTTTCCTATCAAGATTTTTGATTGATTTGTTGCTAAATAGATTTTTAATTAAATATATTTTTCTCTTTTTGTAAAAATTGATGAGTAAATATTAACTCTTTACTTTCCCCACTTAATCTACTTGATCTCCCCAACTTGGTAAATATCATGACAAAAGAATATGTTTAGAATAAGGCTGAGTCCTCATTTTTTATTTGATAGTAAATCATGACTTCTCTATGATTTCACATGTTTTTTCTTTTATGGATCTCACTTGTTCTTTTGAGATATTATATGCAAGTCAGGGTCTTGGTTTACACTTGCATCAGATGGCTTTCTAATATCATGGTCTTAATTGAAGTTTTGGATGCAGATTAGTAATGGTAATCTCTGTGATAGTTTTTGGTTGGGCTCTGGGTCTTGTCTTTGGCATCAATCAATGAATTGTATTCGTATGAGTTTTAGGCTCTTTGTAATTACCATATTCTTAATCTAGGAATCTCTAGGACAAGATTCTTTAGTGTTGATAAATACTTTCTCTTGATGCAGTATTTCTTCTTTTGCATCCCTTTTTTTTGTATCAGGCAATGACCAGAGTTTTTATTTTCTAGTTCTTTTCTCTAGGAGCTTTTCTAAACCAATTATTATTATTAATATAAATATAATGTTTCAGCAAAAAAAATTTGATGAGTAAATAAAGTAATTAAATCTTCCTAAATTAACTCATCATTTTATAATTATAATTTCATAGAAGCCATATCTTATTTCTATTTCAAGACGTTATCTTGTTGTTTTTTGAAGATTGAACTTCTATTTGAATTTTGATATTTTCTTGTTAATTTAGTAACAACTATTTAATAAGTCTCTCATATTGTGATATTGCTATTAGGATATAATTGTGTGATTCTGAGTCAAACTCATTGACCCATGTTTCATAGAATCACACAGTTAAATCCTGATAGCAATATCACAATTTGACTTACTGTGGAAATTATCTCCTACTTATCAAGAGTCTGTCATAATTAGAAACTATACAATTTACATTACCTCACTTCACTATATATTTTCAAGACTTTATCATGAAGGGGGACATTTTTTTGTTTTGTTTAGTTTTTCTTTGGGAAGAGTTTTTGTTGTGATCCAAGACTAGTAAAATTGTCTTGCATAACAATCTCCTTAAGACTTAAATTGATTTTGTTTTGTGTGTGTCCTGTCATCCCATATTTTCCTTAGCAATCACTTAAATGTGAAATTACTTTGGTGTATTTGGCTGACATTGCTGCGTGTATTGGATTTATTTGTAAGTCGCTCGTCACTATCTAGTAACTAGATTCAATTTGTACTTTGTTGTATATAAAGCTCTATGAATTTCTTATGTGTTAGTAATTATTTATTTAGAATAGTATGTGGGACTTTGACTCATTTCTTACCCACATAAAATCATATTTCAAATATAGTCAAAGGATATGGACTTGGTCTCTAAGTAACACAAGATTTTAATTATCTTTAAGGGATCTTTATTCTACTTGTTACAATTCTATAAAGTCACCATACTCTCAAAAATTTGGATGGTTGATAAAGTTGTTTGTAATTATATAGATTTGGCTCAAATTATGAGATGTTTAAAGTGTTAATGGTAGGAGGTGATTAAAATCTATATAATTTTGTGTATGTTAATATTGAGTAGGAATCTCTCTTTTAGAAGCTTGGGGTGGGTAAAGTTATATGAATGCAATCGATATGGTGATTTAATTTATAGATTTCACCTATTTCATTTGTAAGTGATTTTGTTAAGTATGATTTAGTGAAGATTTAATTTATCATAATATTATCTTGTCTATTTGTTTGTTGTTTCTAAAAGTATCTATTTAGGCATGATGTATTATTCATTCATTTCTTGTAGATCATTTGGATTTAGTTTCTCATTTATCTTTTATATATTTTTATTATTATATTTCTATTGAAGAGATTTATATATATTTATGTTTGATTGTATATAAGGATATCTCTATATTGTTTTGTTATTGATTTGATGAATGGGCTTATATTTTTAGTTTATAAGGGAGTAAAAGGCATAATTGTTAGATTTTCAAGCTTAGATTAAAGAATAACTTCATTTGTTAAGAATTAATTCAAGATAGAATTTAAATGAGAATTATATTTTATAAATTTTATTGTTACAAAGATACTTAAAGGATTAGGTGTCAAAACTTGGTTGGATTTTAAAAGAATTAATGATAGTTATTGGAATTAACTAGTTAATTAATAATTATCCATTTCATTTTATTTTCATGAATCTTGATCGAACTTAGTTAAATTGGTTATTAATACTCAATTATAATTAGTTCTATGTATAATTAATTAATTATATCAAGTCCCTTGAAATTATTGAGGACATGCTATTAATTAGGTGTATATGTGTGATCCTTAAGAAAAGTGGGGTGGTGAGTGCAGAATAATAAGGAATGGTAGAATGACAAATAATGTGAATGATTGATGCATGTTAATGGATTTCAAGTTTTATTTTAATCTATGTAGGGATAGGGTATGCATGAAGGATATTATGTAACTACAAGTTTGGATAAACAATGTTATGTTTTAAAAGTGCTTGAGATGAGACTATGATATTGAAATGATAACCAAAGGTTGTTCATGTTATCTTGTCAAGTTATGATTAATTGACATTTGTGTATTCTTGACACTATTTTGCTATACAATTCCATTACTCCTTTAGTTTTTCTTGGTTAGACTCCCTCATTGTCGAGCTACATATCTTTCCTGCCAGGAAACATTTTGGGGAAGCTTATCAACTTTATGCTAGGGTGGTAAAGCACTCCAACAATATTCTTGCCCTTATGTTCTTGGAGAGGTTATGGAATCTCTGTCAACTTGGAAGATAGGTTCAGATCATGTTGGTATTTTGGTAACTGATTATGGTTTCTTTTAGAGCTTTTCATTTCATCTCGTATCTTCATACTTGTACATGTACATGTATATGTATTTCTTTTAAATTTAAGGTTGACTAGTCAATGTGCATATTGACCTTGACTCTTTTTGAATTTTTCATTTTTTTAGGAAGATTGTTGACATAGATCTTATTTTTTAGGGTCAGTCTTTACATGTAGCCAAATAGGATTTTAATACACAATCCAGTGGCCCAGCTCCTTAGTCACAAATTTAGCCACCTGGGCAACGTTTGATGAAAAAAATCCAACCCAGATGCTAAGCCAATTCAATGAAAACAAACACAAGCCATTGCTCTTTGTAAAAAATTCAAAAGATTGTCATCAACATTCAACCTTTGCAAGCATGAGAAAATGTGTGGCTTGAGGAGTTTCCATGTGATGCTAAAGTTAGTTGTTTGAAGAAAATGGAGACAGAAGCAAACCACTAAGAAGGTGACGCTTTGAGGCCAGCCCTATACATAAGAGAGCATACAAGCTGACATCAGTTTCTAGAAAATCTCACCTTATGTTGTATGACGACCTGCAATTACTATGAATATGTTCTACAGACTCCCAATCAAATTGCTAGCCAACTCTTCAAAAACTTTAGCTTTTTTCAGTCTTAGATCAAAGTTTACGTAATTCAATAGGTGGTGGATGGACTGGGGGTGGATAAAAAGTTGTACAGCACTGCAATGGTACCATTTCCCTGATGGAATTCGAAACACCAACCTATTAACCCTTCGTAATGGTGTTTGTGTTTCACTGAAGGCATTTTTGTAAATTTATGTTTTGTGACACTAAACAGCCAGGATTTGCTTGATATGAAAATTTAACATATTGTGAGGATTTCTCAGATATGAATATCACATCTAGATATATTTGTTTTCAACAAAGAAATATGAGCCTCTAACGATGAGTCTAGAAACTTTCGTAGGGACCTCACAATGTGACTATCATTCATAGTGAGAATTATGCCAAGGGGGCTTTGCTTCTACACACAAATCCCACATTAAAATTTCACTCAAAGCCACCCAAAAACCACAAGATTAATAGGGCAAAAAAATAGGGGGAAAAGAGCATTGACGTGGTATTAACATGGTTAAAAATAAAGATTGATGACAATAAATTGTGGAGAAAATGAAATGGGTGCCTAGTTAGAATGAGATTATAGACTGTCCAATCCCTCCAGATTGTTCTATTATTATTTCACTAAAATTTTCATCTTTATTATTATTAATAAAAAATATGATAAATTCATTTCATAAATAAAATAGGGAATAATTATGGATTTTCAAAATAATAATTATTTTTATATTTTAAATATTTTTCTTATTACAAACATTTTATACTAAATAATGCAATCCAATGACAATATTTTCCACAAGTTATATTTTGAGATACTAAAAATAATTCATATTTTTATTATTTTCACCTTACAAATAATTTAAATTTTTTTACAAACATTTAAATATGTTATTATCTATTTTTTATTAAATATTTTTTTGGTTGGTAATGGGCTGAAGTTTAGATTATTTATTATTTTATTATTATTTGTTGAGATTAATTATTAGTATGTGTTAAGCCCGAGTAGACTTAAACCCAAGACCTCCCGTATAAGAGGCTCACAATTTACCATTGTGTTGTAGGCTCTTGCCTATTTTTTATTAATTTATTAGTTTTTACGTTGTTTCTTAATTATAATAGAGTTTACTTTGTTTAGTTATGAAAGCACCAATTGTTCTGATTTAATTGTTATACTTGCAAGAATATGAATGCATAGCAGTTAATGTTATCCTCTCTATATGCAAACTATAAAACATATATTTTGAACAAAATGAACTTTATCTTTTTACTCTTTAGCAAAGAGATTAAAAAATGAATCACATCATTACCAAATGTCCACTTCATTTTCAATTTATTATTTGATCATAAATGAATTAGCTAACAACGTGCACTTGACAAACTAGTAACTTTACAACACTTTAATCAAGTAATTGTCAAATCCAATTTCCTCATTCCTTTCTAAAGTTGTATGCTTGATGTTAACTTAAGTTTACTTTTCAATAACATTAGTCTATAATAGTAATTATGTCATAGACAATCTCCCTTGACAAGGTAAAACAAATGTCTCATTATCAAAGATTATATAAAGTAGAATTTGCAAACAAGCCTTGCCACTCCAAACCTCCAAATCTAAAGTTCAAACCATATTTTTATAACATACACCATCTTTTACTATTTGACTACCCTGAATTATAAATCATAGAGGAAAAATTAAAGAAAAAGGAAGATTGTCATACAATTTTTACTTTTATAATTTGATTAGTGATGCACAAAATCTGAACTCCTTTTCCACTATTCTTACACCTCTTAAATTTAAATTTAAAATTTATTATTAATTTTTTTAAAAATGTATCTAAGGTATCAGACAATATTATTGCATTATTTAATATATAAGTTAATTATTTAAAATAAAAATATTAAATATTAATTTAAATAATAACAAGGCTTTATTTATCATTTCAAGTTTGCATATATTATACATATTCACCTCTAGATTCTCTATTATTTTCCTTTTCTTTGAATTTATTAATAGGAAATCATCTTTAAATCTTTCACTATTGGGATTCCACATAAACATTCCAAGATGATACCCCAAAAGCCTCTCGAGTTCAATCAGAGCTCTTGTTTAAATTATGTGCATTGCAAGGGACTTGTGGATATTTAATTGGGGAGAAATCTTTAGATCTTAAGGATCACATTTTTCTAGATTGAACCTTAGATTCCCTAGAGTGATAAAAGACAAAACTCTTAGTCATGCAAGTGTTTAAAATTAGGATGATGTAAAATTATGTTTGTTTTAGTAGTCCAAAACAAAGTACTCTTAGAATGATTTCTCTTATTTGTGTAAGTGGTAACTAATAATATATTTATGTTCTTAATGATGATTTCATGTTATTTGAAATGTTTTATATTAAAGGTCAATGGGATTTTAAGAGACCCTAGAATCCAAATTAAAGTAGGTTTTAAAGAGAGGGACCAAAACCCAACAACAAAAGATATGCAATAAGCTCTTTAAAAAAATCAAGGAAAGAAAAAACCAAGAAAGAGGGATCCAAGGAGCAAACTTGTTTCCCCAAAATAGATATGGTAGTCCATAAAAGATGAAACAAATCATCTAAAAATTGACCAGAACAAGGAACCAACCAAACCTAAGATGCCCCCTTTGATCCCTTCTTATGGGATCTCAAGATTACGTCACAAGGAGAGGATTTATTTGAACATTTTTCTTTGACCATAATCCATCCTTCTTCAACCTTGGAAGCCTCAACTTGCCAAGAGCTTAGGTTCTTTGAACAACCAAATTCTGCTAAGCAAGGGCAACAAGCTCTGGGCAATATAACACTTCCCTTACAATAGAGATAAGAAGTACCTTTAGCAAAACAACATGTAAAGCATCAACAACACCTACATTAGAAAGAACATCAAGCTCGAGCACAAAAAAAACTACCATAGTAGTCAGATTGAGTGGGACAGGAACAACCTTCCCATTTGGAGCACCTATAATAGTTGAATCAATAACTACCTTCATAGAAGAACCTATAGTAGGTTTTAGGGGAGAAGCACTATCTTAAGCTTGCTCCAAACCATTGGATGGAATTTGTCCATGTGATTTGAAATGTTAAACACAAACACATAATTTTTTTTTCTCGTAATTAGTACTATATAATATAGTTTGTGGATATTGAATGGTGCACATCAAAGCTTTGTATAACTAACCATAACAACAACCATTTAAAATGTGTACCAAATTGACTCCTATTAAGAATAAAATGGATTGGGCAATGCAAGTTTTGAATGATTTTTTTCAAATTTGGGAATTCCACATGGAGGGTTGGCCCAATTAAGTTGGTAAGATCCCAACAAGTAAATGTACAACAATAAGTGCATGGATATACATAATAAATGGCAGCATAAAGTAATTGGTAACTAAGAACAAAGTAGTGTCAAATATGTAGGAATGTCTATATAATTGAAGACTAGATTTGTCACTATACATTTGTATCAAGGAATACCATCAAAGTCAGTCCAATTATAGGAGAATAGAGTTGGTATGGTTATGCAAGTTTCGTCATTCTATTTCTCCATTGCTTTGAGGTGTATGTGGATCCTGTCATGAACTTGTACCACAAAACTTAAATGAACATTGAGAAACATGCATATAAAATGATTAGACATAAAATGATAGTGTTTAGTTAATTAATGAACTTCAAAGGGTCTTATTGTGTGTGTTTACTTTCTAACATATGTGCTCTATAGCAACTTGCAAAATAGTGAAAACGTTGAGACTTGTGGTGTGAGCATTAAGTTATAGGGATGTATGAGAAATTTATTTTAAGACTTTCTACCTTTTGGTAATAACTTTAATTGTAGATTGTAAACTAATTTTAAATGTGAGCATAATAAAATGGGAGTTACTTTGTGGACATAACATAGAAATTTCTCAAAGTGAAATCGTGGTAGTAGCTACAAGAGGGCCTCTTGTGTTACAATTATCACATAGTGATCAAATTACATTTGTTAGAGTATATATGGTAGTATAGGGTCCTCAGACATTGCTAAAATGTGTGTGGTGATAGTAGTTAATAAGATATTAATTTGAAAGGTGTTCTAGAATATTGAATCAAGTACATAAGTAGATACATTTCAATGTACAAGAATATGGATCAATAGTTGATTATTGAATCAGTGAAGACTAAGTTGATGACTTGATTTTTATTTTTGATAATTCCTTTTGGGGTGACATGAAAGTTAATATCATGCTATATTCATGGGTGAACCCACAATACTGGGTACCACTTTTGGGGGATGAAGGAAATTGTGAAATGATGAAAAATTTGCATATTGAATTTTACATATGTTCCCCCGAACGTGCTAACCATGTTCACGCGAACATAAAATAATTATATGTTCACATGAACATATTGAGTTTAAATATGGTATGTTCATGCGAACATACTGTGTTAATATGTTCGTGCGAACATATTTTAAACAATGAGTTTGTGATTAAAATTCCACTTTTCCATTTGAGATGTTGGTAAATTTGACTCTTTTTTAAGTTCATGCGAACACAAATCTTTTTACATGTTCACGTGAACATGTTAAATTAAATTTTTGTCCCCAGATTATTTTTGACATATGTTTGTACGAACATGTGTTCGTACGAACATATTACACATGTTCGCGCAAACATAGTGTTCGTGTGAACATCTCTAATTACAAATTTTTGGTGTTGTTTTATGGAGAAAAAATGTAATTGGTTCTTTTGACCCCTAAAATTGAGATTGAATGATCTCCTACTGTAAAATAAAAAATGCCAATTTGTGCTACTCAGAGCAAGCTTTCCAATGACTATAATTTTAATACATATTATATTCATTAAGACTTTCAAATATGAGTTTAACTCATTATAGGTTCATTACCGATTGAGCATCAACCGGCTTCGACACCTCAAGAAAATTAGTAACTTAGGTCAATTTTTTTTTGAAAAATATGTAGGAACTAGCTTATTGAGATACCTTTCTATTCAAAAAAAAAAAAAAAAAGTTTTTGATAAATTGACTTCAAATTATCTATGTCAAACGGAACGTATGTTTGAATTATGATTCAAAACTTCATAAACTATACAATATTCAACCAAAATGAATCAAACCAAATGCATCCTTTGGATATTGATGTTACAAATCTAACACCAAAAGAATTATGTCATTATCATTTCTAGAAAAAAAATTATGTGTGTCAAACGGACTGTCACTCTTTAAAAATATTGAATTTTATTATGTACCACTTTTCGAAGGAGATGAAAAATTTGATCTAAATAATTTTTATTTTTTTTTCAGATTAAAAAATATGGTTACAAAGTAGGAACAGAGTACTCAAAATCATTAGTTTATGTCATCTTGAAATTATTTATAAATTTCGAGATATAGTCAGTTGAATGTGACGTTTGTTGCAAAAATATTAATTTCAATGTCAAAATTAGTCATAAAGTGGAACCCATTATTGTGGGATCACCCTCATTTATAGTTGTGTGATGGTTTTCTATTTCAAGTGCTCAAAAAATTTAGCTTCTCAACACAATGGTGCAGATGGATTAAAGCTTGTATCTCAAGTGTGTCTTTCTTAGTAATTATAAATGGGATTTTAGTTGCTTTATTTCCATCATCCCAAGGAGTAAGACTAGGGGGTCCCTTATCCACAATTCTCTTTATCATCACGATTGAGGCCCTTAGTAGGACCATAAAGCATAAACAATATCTAGGCCTATGGCAAGGGGCATTAGTGCATGGTACTACAATTGTAGTCACACATTCCTTTTTTTTAAGATGATACACTCTTGTTTGGGGTTGCTATTTCTAGAGTGAAGACAAATTAAACACACTCTAGATTTATATACTATAATATTAGGTCAAAAGGTAAATGCACATAAGTCAAAAATTTATTTGTTCAATATCAACATGATCATATCAAGGAGAATTGTAAGCATTCTTAACTTATTAGTAGAGCAGCTATCTTCAACATACCTCGGTATCCCCTTCTTTATTGGAGAAAATAAGACAAATTATTGGAAAAGAATAATAGAAAGGATAAGGAGAAAAATCTCTGCTTGGAAAGCCAGATGGCTTTCTCTCTCAAGCAAAATTTTGTTAATCAAAACAGTGCTTCAAGTTATTCCTAATAACTATATTGTAGTACTTGAGGCTACAATTTCAATTATCCACCAAATTAAAAGGATCATTAGGGAATTTTTATTGAAAGGTAATTTATCATATCAGAAAAAGATTCCCTTGGTCTCTCTTAATGAGATGAAACATGTATCACCTAATTTAGTATATGAAAATTGAATGCTAATATTAACAAAGCATTCACAATAACAAAATAGATTAACACTTATGATAGGACGAGGTGAACACCAAGAAGGAAGGAAAACCAAGAATGGAAGCTCCTTGGGTGTGACCTATGATGATGTAGGTATGTCCCTGATGGATAGGGGATGTGTGCTCATGGTGTGCTCAAGCTTCCAATGGATGGGTGTTTTATCAAGCATGTAGATGGGTGAGGGTTTCAACAATGGAGGTGTGAATGAATTTTAGCATGGTGATGGTTTAAAATGGCTATGATGTATTGGTCAATGGGGCATTATAAGTTTGCATAAATGTTGATGATGGATTGTGAGAGGGGAGGGCTTTATTTATAGGCCAAGGGGTAGTAAGATGGAGGTTCAAGATGCAAAGATGGAAAAATGGTGAGGAAGGGTTAGGATGCTTTGAACGGGGAGCACATGGATTTTTCTTGTTCAGGGCTCCAGCCTTTTGACAAGTGTTACAAGGGGATTGGGTGGTCAAAATGGAGGGTCAAGGGGAGTAATGAGGGAGGATGAGTGTGTAAGATGGATGCAAGAGGCATTAATGGCATGTAAGAGCCATTAATGCTCTTGGATAGGGATGGAAGACGACAAGGGAAACTTGTTGACTTTGGCTTGGGTTAGAAAGTTTTAACCCTTGCTTAAAGTTGTGCACAAGTCTAGGAGGGGGATTAGGCTTAGCTTAGGAAGAGGGTTAGGGGATAAGTGGCTTAACTTTGATGGGATGGGTTAGTTATGAGGCTAAGTGAGGTTTTGCATGGGTGAATGGGTTGGATTAGGGGTAAAGATAGGGTTTAGTGATGTTTTAGGGGTTATGATGATTTATTAAATGATTTATTTAATAAAGAGGGGTATGTGAGATTAAATTAAATAGATTTGGACATTTGTTTAATTTAATAGAGGAATAGGATTTTAATTGATAAATTAATTTTGGGTCATCATTTGATTTTATCAATTGGAGTATAGTTAATTAAATTAATTAATTAACTAGGGGATGGTGATTAATTAATTAAATATTTAATATTTAATCGTATGTTCTATGAGATGACTAAATAAGATTACCTACTAATGTAATCAGATTTAGGTGTCTATATTTTGCCCCTCTTTGACATAGTGTTGAGACAACACTATTTCAAAAAAGTTTGAATGATGATGCAAAGAAGACTTTTTAAATCAAATGGTTATTTTGGTTCTGAATAGAAGAAGAGAGACTAGACTGCATGATGCCCCCTCATGAAGGCAGATGGGAGAGAAAACGAATCACGATGGCTTATTAAAAAGGTAAGAACACAAGGATGGGGGGAGAAGGATGGAGAAGAGAAAAGGAAGTCAGAAAAAGGCAAGAAAGTATAAATATAACAGATTTGGAGAAATTAATGGGGGCGGGACGATTTGAGAGGGGCAAAGGGCGCCAACAGAAGCCTATAAGGGGGCCAGGAGGGGTAGAAAGGGTTAGTGGCTCTCATATGGATGGCAACATATTATTATTTTTAGCTCTGATTTGGATGATACAATGGCTATGCATGGACGACTACATCATCAGCTAGGTGGTATGACAAGTACAAGTGTGATGGATACCAGATCGATCAGTAGGGTTGAAAAATGTATCTTTTTATTTTATGTTGATATGTTTCTAGCATTCCCACAATGTAGGAAACATGATCTTGTAGGCATGGGTCTGGTGGGATCATGATAGGGGTTGGCAAGATCACGATCCCACAAAAACTGTTAGCGGGGAAGGGTAAAAAATGAACTTGAAGCATTTTTTGTGAAATTGCGAATTTTGTAGAAAGTTTTGTCAAGATCGCAAAAATGGTAGCGGTAATGCGATCTCATGAGTGGAAAGGCCATCTTGGTGGTAGGAATGCAATTTCGCTAAAACATGTAGTTTTGGGGAGAAAGTCAATGTGGGAACGGGATAGAGTTTTGACTGGAAGGGTATTGTGGTTGGTGTGTTCCCACAAGAAGCTATGTCCATGGGGTCATGAGGGAGAAATGGTGATTATAGGAATGTCAAATAGGATACCTATGGGGGTCAAGTTCCAAGAGCGATCTTGTCATAAGTTGTGTCGGTGAGATCATGAGCTGCTAGCAATTATGGGAACATGCCAATGGGAACACTAGGAAAAGGTGAAAAGAGGAATGTTGTGTAGGAAAAATAGGAGCTAGGTAGAGGGATGGGGGTTTAGGAATTAGGATTATACATCTTATAAAAGGAAAACTAACATGCAATTGATTTGTATGCAATGGTCTCTAGATGCATTGATGTCATGGGAGTGACGAATGATCATACTATGAGTGGGAGAGTGATTCACGCTAGCTAACTAGGCAAGAATTGATGGCATAGGCCTAGGGTACCTAGCAAGATCACCACATACACAAACCTACATGGTCATGGTGGCATCCCTATATGAGTAGTGGCACAGTGAGACTAGCACATTTCACTTGCTGACATGAGAGATGATGGTTAAGTTGGAGGATGTGTATAGGATCTTTAAGTTACCTATGCAGGGGACACTAGTAATGGTTGTGAGAGGGATGATAGGAGAGGCAATAGTACAGTGGTTAGTGGGGCTTGGAGTGTCATATCATATTTAGAGTGGTCAATTCCCATTAGATGAGCACTTGGACCAGGTAGCTACAGAGAGGAGGATTTACTTCTATGTTTTTAGGCTAGTGTCAGGGTATATTGCCCCAAATATAGGTGGGATAGGAGTCACTTTGGCCTTGGTACCAACCATTATGTAGATTTTAGATGCTTGAGTCCCTACGACATGGGGGTCATTGACGTTGGCAGAGTTGTGTCGAGATCTGCATCAGATAGTTTATCAGGGGGAAGGATGCTAGGGGAGGAGTGTGGGGTTCCCTACATTGCTACAAGTGTGGTCTTAGGAGCACATTGTGGCATTCAAATTGATTAGGCAAAGGGAGAGGTAGGAAAATGAGCCAGTTGTGTATAGCTAGGGGGATCCACTAATATATCATCATACTGAGGAGGTGGACTATTGGTGAGTCTAGATAGACAAGATCTGGGTGGTGACATGGAGGCCATACATGGGTCTCAGGCCATGGGCAAAGAAGAGACAACACTTGCCATACACTATATCCCCATGTTTTTTTTTTTGGCAATGGGAGTGCATTGTAGAGTAGTTTCAGCTAGATAGAGCCTTGCGACAGTTTGGATGGGCACAAGTTGCCCCTAGGGAGCCAAATTGGTATTAGTGTGTGACACATGAGCTAGTGACTATGTTTGGGTTGACACTCCAGAGAGATGGATTATTACAGGCATGGCGAGACTTAGTGCCATAGGAGTGGGATTGGTTTGGGGGATTAATGGATGTGGGCTTGACAAGGAGTATCAAGATGGGTTTGAGTGGTCAAGGCCAGTAGGTCAAGCTCAGGTGATGAAAGCAATAATGGTGGCAAGGGAGATACATAGCCAAGGGACTACAATCATGGGTAGAGGCGGTGGTGTAGGAGGAGGGGCTAGTGAGGTAGAGGCAAAGGGGTGTGAGGGGGGGAGGTAGGAGGATGTGAGGGGACAACCTAAGAGGGGAGAGGAGAGGTCGGTGGTGGAAAGGAGATTGCAAGTGGAGGCTGAGTAGGGACCACAGGGGTCAATAAGTGGAGGAAGAGGGGGTGATGGAGGTGGCTCATCATTAGGGGGAGGGGATGATGGACTGGAAAAAAGGTATGTGTCCCTGCAACAAACACATGAAACAACTAGCCAGTTGTTGTGAGATACCCAACTGGAGAGGAATCAGCTCATGATAGAGCGAGATCAACTTCAACATGAGTGTAATGTAGTGTAGGGACATGCAGATAGAGCAGGGGTAGAGGTGGGGACACTACAGGTGGAGGGTGATTTCTTGGAGGAGAGGTTGGAGGTGGTCACACTAGAGAGGCAAAGGTTATAGGTGATGATGGACACTATCAAGGAGGAGAGAGATAGATTGATGGTGGAGATGGTGATCCTAAGAGTACAGGTGGTGGTAGGTAGAGGTTTGGAGGAATTAAGGAGGTTGCGAGGGGAGGTGGAGTTGAGGGAGAGAGAAGGATTTTACCAAGGGAGATATCATGCAACGATGCCAGCGGACTAGATAGAGCATTATAGATGGTTGACATGGTCAAGTATAGCTAGGAGCCATACAAGCATGCAGGGAGGGGAGAGAGTGGATGAAGCACTGGGGGCTCTTAGAGAATGGGTGGGTCTCAGTGTATAGTGAAGAGCCACAGGATAGGGTAGAGCTAGAGGTGAGTAGGAGGGTTAGTGGGAGGAGGGATGAAGCAGAGGGATCAGGTACTGGAGGTGGATAGATGAGGCTATCACCTCCACCAACAGAAGTGTCAAATATAGAGAGAGGCACCTATGAGTCCCGTGATGAGGAGACGATGGATGAGGGGGGTCAATGATATGCTGTATAGTATTTTTGGATGTATTTTATTCTTTATTCTTTGTGGATGATATATATAATCATTCTTTGGGGTGGGATATGGATTTCTGGATTTATGATGTCATGATTTTTTTACTATATATATGCTTATGTATGTTTAGATGTAGAAGAGACGCTGGTATGGCTTATGTAGGGTGTCATGTTTATGAAATACATGATGTTACTAAAAGGTTGTGATGCAAGATATGATGTTTATGGAACACATGATGTTACTGGTAGGTTGTGATATAGGATATGATGTTTATGATGAGTTTTCTTGGATAGTGTTGATATGTTGTGATGCAGGATATGATGTCTATGCTAAGATTTTTGGATAGTGCTAATAGTTTGTGATGCAAGATATGATGTGCTTTATGATGAGATTTTTGAAAAATTGTCTTTATGATGATGTTTATGATAACTAAAGAAATAACTAAAAATGAACTTGAGGTATGATGATGGATGTAATGTGTTTTGACTTCTAAGTTGGCAAAGATAAATGGAAATGAATATTGTAAATGAAGGTAATAATAAAAATGTGACCCAAGAAATGAATGTGAATCATGACAAAAATAAGGATAAAAGTGGATGCAAATTATGATAATCAATATGGTAAAATAGACTTTTAAAAAGATGATAAAAGGAACAATAACTATGATAAACTGAACATGGGATTTATGATGAGGGGAAATGATTAAAATGAACTCCAACTATGATGATAAAATATGATAAATGGATTGAAAAGCTATGATGATAACATGTGATAAATGGACTTAAAATCTATGATGATAACATGTGATAAATACACTAAAAACTTATGATGATGAAATGTGATAGATGCACATGAACTTAATTTATGATGGTGAAATATGATAAAAAGGAATGTAAACTATGATAAAATATGCTAAAATGAATTTTAAGATTATGATGATGGAACATTTTTTAAAAAGACTCAAATTATGATGATAAAACATGATAAATGAATTCAAACTATGATGAGGAAAGATGATAAGATAAATTCAGACTATGATGATGGATATGATGAATAAACATAATCTATGATGGTACAACATTTTAAATAACTTTAAAACTATGATGGTGGATATGACAAATGAACATAATCTATGATGTTAAAATATGATAAAAGTATTTAAAATTATGGTGATGGAACATGATTAAAAAAACTCAATCTATGATGGTGAAGTGTGATAAAGAATGAACTTAAAAATATGTTAAACTGAATTGAAGAGTATGATGATGGAAAATGATTCAAAAAGAACTCTAGCCATGATGATAAGAAATAGGATAAAGGAACTTATGTCTACAATAGTGAACTATGATAAAGAACACAATTGATGATGGTGAAACCTTAGCCTAGGGATTATGATTTGTAATATATGATAAATGAAGATGAATTCAATGTTGAGGAAAAGGAAATTGAATCAAGTGATTCAGATGATGAAGGGATCCAAAGGGTGAAAAAGATGGGTGGCATAAAGAAATAATTAAACTAAGGCAAGTGATGAAGAAAAATAGGAGAAGGGATTTAAGGAAATGTAGTAGAGATGAGTGGTTGAAATATGAAAGGTAAGTAGAGTGATAGGGAGACATATTTGGGGTGTAGGAGGATGGTGCAACATATCACTGATCGGTCATAACCTTGGTGAGGAGGGACAAATAGTATGCACAACTTTAAACACGTGTATAGGAGACTTAGGGGGATGGGATTGGGTAGGAGATTGGGATGACGGGGAAAGGTGAGAACACGGTAGATAAGAGTTTTGAGGGAGTGGGGGTAGAGAGGATATGTGTGATGTAGGAAGGGAACATGCAAGAGGGGTCTAGTACGGATGTGTGTGAAGGTGTTATGAACAAGTAAGTTTTCGTATGGGACAAAATGACAAGAACAAGTAGATACATTTGAAGCTTGAGGGTGGGGTACTTCATAAATAAGTACCACCATGTAATGTGAGCACTTTATTTGATATAGGAATATTAGGGAGATTCCATGGTTATTAGGAACGACAAGACCTTTTCCCCAATATTACATAGGACTGACTCGAACAACCACACAAGGATTGTAGTAGCATCACACATGAGTCTCAAAGAAATCAGCATGGAAACAATGTTGGGTGATCCACAAGAAAACAATATTTCCCAATTACATCATGTGATCATCAATGAAAACATGTTTGGAATATGCAAGGGTGATATCCGACTGACTCACAAGCAGAAAAAGACCTTGGTCAAAAACTTGCTTTTGAGTTTCCCTGGTCAAAGCACAACATGATATAGAAGATCATGGTGATTGTGAGGAGGGAACAACTAAATCACTTGGAAAAGGACCCACTTGAATAAAAATACACAAAAACCCAATATCAGAAGAAAGAATAAATCCATGAGAAAGTGACCTTTTGCTAAAGAGATCAGGATAACCAGATACTGATAGGCTAATGTTAGGTATGAGGAAGGATTCATCCTATAGGAACTTAACAATAGTATTTGTAGGACAATGACAGAATTTGGGAACCATAACTTCCTACAGACAACCAGCTAGTGATGTGAGGTTCTCTATAGGATGTGAAAGTGTACAATAGGACTATACAATGTGCGGATGACTCAGGAACTATGATATAATATGGTATCATGTGTACATATGATGGGGAAAAGCTCAATATGAGGGGGTAGCATTGATGTAATATGGTTATGATTACACAGGTATGATACACATTATACTAGTAGTGTTACAAGAGTATGATACATAGGATACTATTATTGGTACAATGATATGATACATATACTATTGTGATTATTGCAAGGATATAATACATATAATATTGCTATTTATTACAAGGATATGATACATAGGATGATACTATTTTTACAAGGATATGATACAAAGGATGAGATACACCTAATATAATACATAAACATGGTACAAAGGGTAAGATACACCTAATATAATACTGTGGTAGGATACACGAGTGGGATAACTATGTGAACCATGGTAGAATACATGATCGAGATAGGTTTTCCAAGCCAAGGGATGTTGAAAGTATGTCATGAGTTGCTGGAGTGTTGGGATGAAACTCTTGGAACACCATGGGAAAATGGGAATATGGGAAATGAGGTGTGAAAAAGGGGCGATGGGGGAGGTGTAGGTCATTGATAGATAATGGATAGGCTAAGTACACCTAGCACCTATTTGCTAGGTTTTCACTAGGGTACCTATCCAAGGCACTTGAATTTCCAAGTTTTCACCATTGGACGCTTATTTTTCTTTACTATTTTTTTCTCGTCTTTTCTCTTCCATTTTTTCTTTGAAGGAGAAGGATACACTAAGGATTTTTAGGCATAGAATTTCTTTAGGTGAATGATGTTGGTGGGATCATTTAGGACTTCACCTTTAAGTGTGGATAGTTGATATGCCCCTGAACCAAAAGATGTCATTACCACATAAGGACTAAGCCATGTGGGCTCAAAC
The DNA here is from genome assembly GCA_028749045.1 of Cupressus sempervirens. NCBI lineage: Eukaryota > Viridiplantae > Streptophyta > Pinopsida > Cupressales > Cupressaceae > Cupressus > Cupressus sempervirens. The sequence continues at coordinate 290,265,593 of CM053787.1, forward strand.
TTTCCTTTATTTTCTTGGTTAGATTGGACCTTCATGTTTTCCTTGAGGACCATGTCTCCTTCTTGAAATTGGCATGGATAGCCCTTCTTGTTGAAGTTGCACTTGAGATGATTATGGTAGACCATGAGATGGTCATAGGCCTGTTGCCTTTTTTCATCGAGTAAATCTAGTTGGGTAAGTCTACCCATGTTGTAATCCTCATTTGATATCTGGCCCCACAAAAAAATGCATAGGGATGGGAGTTCAACTTCAATAGGTAATACTACTTCAACACCATATACCAGGGAGTATGGGGTTGTGCTTGTGGATGTATGGAACTAGGTGCAGTAGGCCCATAGGGTAGGGTTGATTTGCAAATTCCAATCATAACCAAAATCATTGACAACCTTCTTTAGGATTTTGAGTAGGGTTTTATTAGTTGCCTCCACTTTACCATTACCTTGTGGGAAGTATGGGCTAGAAAAATGGTGATGGATATAAAGGGAAGTGCACAATTCTTCCATATTGAGGTTTTCAAAATTACCTCAGTGGTTAGTAAAAATGGTAGTTGGGATGTCGAAGTGACATATGATATGATAGAGGATAAATTTGGATACTTAAACTCCTATGGTTGTGATAAGTGGGATTGATTTGACCCATTTAATAAAATAATTGGTAGTAGTGATTATCCACTTGTGTCCTTCTGAAGAGAGAGGCGCTATAACACAAACAAGGTCAAACCCCCAATATGTGAATGACCATGGTCGTGCAATAGGTTGAAGATCTTGAGCTAGGGCTTGGATTATATTAGCATGTTGTTGATAGGGTAGACACCTTTTCACAAAGTCACATGCATCATGATCTAGGGTAGGCCAATAATATCTATCCTGAAGGATTTGCTTAGCTAGAATTATTTCTCTCATATGAGCACCACAAAGTTTGGCATGTACCTCTTTGAGAGCCATGGTAACCTCATTTTGGTCTAAACATCGAGAGAGATTTTCATGATAGCTATGATGATATAGGGTTTGAGCTATGATAGTGTAACAGGATGCTCTATGAATAAAGTTATGGCATTGGGTTTGTGTGAGATGGGGAGATATGATACCATTTAGTAGGTAAGCTTGAATTTCATGCTACCATGGGGATTGGGGACCAACCAAGATGCATACTTGTGTTGATTCATCATTCTCATATGTAGGCTCATGTAGCTGCTCAACTAAGAATTCATACTACGTAGTCTCCCAAGGGATCTCTAAGAGTGAACCAATAGTGGCCATGGCATCTATAGCCTTGTTTTGTAACCTAGGTATTTGTGTGAACTGAATATGAGTAAAATGTTCCTTCAACTAATCTATCAATTCTTTGTAAGGTTGTAGCTTGTCATCTTTGGTCTGATATTCATCTAGAACCTGCTTGATAATAAGTTGTGAATCTTTGAGGACTTGTAGCTTTGTGATGTTCCATTAAACTACTATTTTGAGCCTTGTAATAAGGGCCTCATACTTGAGATTTTGTTGGTGCACTAGAACTATAGTTTAAAAGATTTAGGAATGTAATCACCCTGAGGGGTGACCAAGAGTATGCCAGCTTCAGAGCCATGGGATGTGTAAAATCTATCAGAGTATAACTTCCAAGATGGTTGTTCTTCTACTAAGTTGAGGTGTTCATCTGGAAATTCCATAATGAGAGAGTGATTCACAACCAAAGGTGCATCAACCAAGTGATCAGCTATGGCTTGACCTTTGATAGCCTTTTTGTTGACATATTGGATGCCAAATTTGCTAAAAAGCATGACCCATTTAGCCAGACACCCTGTGAGCACTGTGCATGACAACATATATTTTAGTGGATCAATTTTGAATATTAGTTGCATAGTGTGGCTTAACATATAATGATGCAACTTTTGAGTGGTGAAGACCACAACTAAGCAAGCCTTTTTCATTGGTGTGTAATTGAGCTCATATCCAACTAGAGTATGACTGATGTAGTAAATAGCCCTTTCCTTTCCTGCATCATCAAGTTGTGCTAGAAGAGCACCTAGTGTTGTTTGGGTAGTTGTGATGTATATTATGAGTGGGTGTCCTACAACTAGAGGAACCAAGATAGGTGGATTATCCAAGTATTGCTTGATTAGTTCTAAGTTGCATTAGCAAATAGGATCCCACCTAAAATTTTGATCATTTTTTAGTAAATGTGTAAATGGTTGGCACTTATCAATGAGCTGGGAGATGAATTGTCTAACTGATTATAGTTCCCTTGAAGAGAGCGAAGCTGCTTGAGTTTCTTAGGAGGATCCATATCCATGATGCCCTTGACTTTCTTAGGGTCAATCTCAATACCATGTCGTGATACAATGAACCCTAGGAGCTTTCCCGAGGTAACGTCAAAGACACATTTCTTGGGGTTGAGCATGAGAGAGTATTTAGCCAATTGATCAAAAACTTTCTCGAGATGAGATGATTGGTCAAGGGCATTAAGAGATTTTACTAGAATATCATCCACATAATCCTCAAGAGTTTTATGGATTAGGTCATGGAAGATAACTATCATGGCAATGTGATATGTTGTCTCAACGTTCTTTAATCTGAATTACATCATATTATAACAAAATGTCCCCCAAGGGGTGGTAAATGTTATCTTATGTTGATCTACCTCTGCTATGTAAATCTAAATGTATCCAAAGAAACCATCCATGAGGGACAAGAGTGCATGGCCTACAGTGAGATCAATGAACATGTCTATGTTTGGCAATGGGAAGTCATCCTTTGGGTAGGCTTTGTTGAGATCTATGAAGTTTGTGCAAATCCTAATATCACCAAAAGGCTTTGTGACAAGCACCATGTTGGAGATCCATTCTGAATAGTCAATTGAGAAAATGATCTTTTCCTCTAGTAATTTTTCTAACTCTGCTTTAACTAGTAAAGCAACTTTGGGATGCATCTTACAGAGTTTTTGCTTAACAAGTTTAGCCTTTGGATCCACAGCCAAATGGTGTATTACTAACTTGGGGTCCAACCTCGGCATGTCTTTACAGGACCATGAAAAGAAACCAACATTTTCACAAAGGACTTCAATGAGAAGTTCTCCCTATTTTGGTGGTAGATATGTCACAATGAATGTGATCTTTGGTACTTCGGTTAGACTGATATTGACCCGTCTAGTTTCTTCTATCAATACTGATGATATTGCGAGCCAATGATCATGTGGGGGAAGGATGAAATCTCCATCCTTAGGTGCCTCTAAAATTTTTTCACTATCAGATGTGTCCTTTATTTTATTTATATTTTTTGAATCATTTAATGATGCTCCATAGGAGTTTTCACCAAAGGATGGTTTTTCTTTGCTTTTTTGTTTCATTTTTCAGTTCAATTTTGCGACTGGAAATTTCCTCCTCCCCGGAGTAACCTATTGGATCCAGTTTATAGACATATCCTGAAGGTGGTGGCGGCCATTTATGTGGTGTTTCTTCTCCCATGAATCTAAGGAGTGCATGCTTTGGAGAGAATTCATCAACATGGACAACACTTGATTGGTCTCAATCAATGAGTTCGGGGTGAGTGAGTGGTAAGTCTATGAGATTTAGGGATAATTGGCATAGTACAGAAGCTCCAAGGATAATTTCATCAAGGAAGATATCATCATAGGCTTTCTTTTCTACTTCCTCGAGAATGTCTTCGACCTCAACAGGATTATTTTGGATGTTTATGAAGGCATGGCATTCTTTTGTGGTGCCCCCAATTGTGAGGAGTCCATAGCCTAAGCCTTTCTTTTTCTTTTCTTTGTATGTTTCTATAGGTTGCTCAATGCCTAACTCTAGATGACCTAGACCACACCCTTCATAATCCCATTTCTTGGTAGCAAGTTGATGTGACCATGGGTATTTTTGTTTGAGGTGATTGAGAAGCTTTTCACTTTTTGGAGGTGGCTCTTTGTATAGCCATGTACTAATGTCAGGATTGGTTTCCTTGCCATTAAGGATACCTTTAGTAATAAATGTGGTAGGGCCTAGTTGTCTGAGCTAAGGGTTGTATCTGGCTTTGCCCTTGATATGTCAGGCACCCTTGAGTATCTGGATCAAGTGGTAAAGAAACAATAACAAAAGCATCTGAAAGACTATATTCTCTGCAATCTTGGTAGTTGATCTTAACCATGGAAAGGGTGGAGGCTAAAATGTTATCTAGATCATGGCAGGTGCCAAAGGAACTAGCCATGGTGTGGCCAATTTTGATTCCAGGACAATGGTTGGTGTATGGCTGCATTGCAATAAGCAAAGGGTTCAGGATCTACCTGGATGGTTACCTCAGTGTCATTAGGTGGAAACTTGATGCACTGATGATATGTGGATGGAACGGCCTTCATGGTGTGAATCCATGGTCGATCAAAGAGGATGTTGTATGGAAGGTTAAGATCAACTACGTGATAAACTATTTCTTGAGTGGTTGGGTTGACTCTAAGAAGTAACAAGATGATTCCTTCAGTGGTGTGCTCCAAGTTGTCATATGCTTTGATGGTAATGACCTTGTTGAGGATATTTGCCTCAATGTATCCTACTTGTTTGATGAATTTTTAAGTACATAGTTTTAGAGCTAATCCATTATCTGTCATGACCCATTTGACTACAAAGTAAGAAACCATGACAACTATGTGAAGTGTAAGTGTATGATCAGGTTTAACTATTGGGATGTCAGAGGTTTTGAAGGATAGAGTACATGATGCGAAAAAGTGGCCGACCAAGTTGCGGAAATCAGTAGCATTTCTATCAGTGGAGACACATGACTCATGGAGAGTACTGTCAAGGATCTCTTGATAAAGTGAGCTTGTTCGTAAGAGATCTAGAATGGAAATCTATGTTGACATATTTCCAAGGTGTTCCAAGATGTTATATTGCCGTCCTAATGAGGATGGTCATGATGGTGTAGATATAGATGGGCCAGCTATATTGAGTCGAGCTCGTGGAGTGGTAACCACACATTTGTCTGGGCCTTTGATGTTTATAACATTAATAGAAGGCTTAACTTTTGATATGCATCCGATGAGGTTTCCATGGTCCAAGTATCCTAAGGTATATTTTTGAGACTTATCTCAGTTATCTCCTTGTTTGTTTTGAGCATTTTGGGTTTTTTATTGACAGGAGTGTTTATAGGTTCCTTGCCTATGTTTGTGCTATAAACGAGGCAAAGCATTTTGGTATATCAGTAAGCTTGCATTGGTTAAGGCTTGTACCCCCACTATGATCTCTTTCTAATTAATAAGGTTTTGGACATAGTCCTTGAGTTGCATGCATTTGATAGTGGTATGCCCTTTGACATGATCGAATTTGAAAAACTCATTATCCTTATACCAAGATGCCCTAGACTAATTGGGTTCTAAGGGTTGTGTTTGTGGATGTCAAATAAGATTATCCTTGGCTAATTTCTCAAAAATTGCATCAAGGGGTTCCCCCAATGGGGTGTATACACAAGGTTTCCTCTGAACGAATGGTTTAGGTCTACACGAATGTGTGATAGCATTAGTCTAATTTTGATGGTTGGGTATCTGGACATTGTGTTGATTGTTTTGTACAGGCGGTTGTTGATGGATTGGTGGTTGTTTCTGGTAAGGTTATTATTGACAAAATGTGGTGGGAATTTTGGCTACTTCCCTAACAACATGAATATGTCGAGTGTCGATGATGCTGCAATAACTATGTTCTTATTTTTATTCCAATATCGTGGTTTTTCATTGCTTGGACCTCAATCCTAGGTGTTTTCCTTGTAAATTTTGATGACACCATCCCTGATGAGCCCTTGTTTGAGTCTCATCCATTTTTCCTTAATGTCTTTATATATTTGTAAATAGTTCATAACCATGTGATGGGAAAGACTAGGATATGCGTTTTTAATGAACATCTTGACAAGGTGACATTCAGGGATGGTACATGAGATCCAAGTTGTAAGAGATTTTCAATGTTGTAAGTATTTTGCAAGGCTTTCTCCTCCCTTTTTCTTGGTATGAACTATTTCTATTACAAATAGCTCGATCTTGACTAAATGAGCATATTGAGTCACAAAGGCTTCAGAAAGATTATCAAAGGTCTTAATGGTACCCTGGGGTATACAATAGAACCATTTGAGGGTAGGACCTCCTAGGCTTTTTGAAAAAAGCCACATGAGGAAAACATCATTATAGGCTACTTCTTGGCACTGCATATAGAATTCCTTGGCATGTGTAACTGGGTCACTTTTCGCTCTAAATTTATCAAACTTTGGTGTCTTTGTAATGGTTTTGTCAAATGGGTATGGATAATCATTTTTGAATTTGAAAGTTTTTGAGTTTGTTCCATCTTTGATGGCTCTGAGAGAATTTTTCATCTCTTCCCATTTAGAGTTTATGGGCAGAGTAATGGGTGCCCTTGGTCCAGGTGCCCTTTGTGTGAGGTATGTAGCGGATGTTGAAGGTTGATATAGAAAATCTTGACTACTACATAGTGATGACTAAGAAATAGGTTGCACTACTATTGAGATGGATGTTACTAGTTTTTGGAATGTAGTTTGGGCATTCTACTAGGTAGACTCTTGATAGGGAATGTAGGTATGGGGTTTCTCTACTAGATAATTCTATGGGGATGCCTAGGCATACTATTGGTGTGATGATTGCAGTTGAAAAGATGGTAGTGTAGGTAACACCTAGGCCATGCTTTAGGAGTGTATACCTTGCCTAATATATGTTGGTTGTGCTCCTGCTTGAGAAAGAAACTGAGTATTAATAGGTGCTAGGTAATTAATGTGACGAAGAGTGTTCACAACTAGGTATTGCGATGGAGGGGTGATTTGGCTATTGCCTAAGGGTGGCATAGAAAAGTAGTTGGTAATGGGTGGTAATGAATAGACTTGATGAGGAAGAGATGGATGTGACTGAGGTATGGACACAAATGCAACGCTAAAGGGGATACTAGTGGTAGGCCCTCGTGTCGGACCAAAACTCCAAGGTCCTAGTGAAAGTGAGGCAAAAGTACTTTGGCTAGTGACAAATAGATTGATAGTGATGTTGGGTGGGATGGAAGATGAAGTATTCAACCCTAACAGAGGCATCCCTGTAGTGTACTGGGATATAGGTTGGATGTTTATGGTACTAGTGAATGGATTGGATGTGTTTTGAGATGGAAGGGAAAATGCATTGTTGCCAAGTGAAAAAGGAGTATATTGTGAAACAAGGATATGGGTGGTGGAAGAAAATGTAGATGGTATACTTGTGTTTGGTTGGGATGTGGTATGAACTAAGGGTTGACTGAGGATGGGTTGAGTGTTTTGTGGAATGAGAGCATTGACCTAGGTTGAAGGGATATTTGGGTCTGTTGATTCTGCTTGCATTGGTTGGTACGCGATGTTTGGTAAAAAGAAAGGATCATGAGGGACAGATGGCCCTACAAATGGTGGTTTCCATCCAAACAAAGGATGTGTAGGGTTTGTAATGTTGGTAGGTGTTGGTCTCCCAAAATCGAAGGCATTGACATTATCCCTTAAGAAGTTTGCCATGATGGTCTCCCTATTTCGATCTATCATAGCATTAATAATGGTTGTGTGTCTATTTTGGTTCATGAAAGCATCAATGTTTAGTGCAGAACTTGATTCTTCGAGAATTTGTACTGGTGGATTTGGCGGTGCCACAAAAACTACAAGGTATGGTTGCACCTGAGCCATGCTACTACTAAGACTAGGATCCATGTCCTTCTTTCTCCGTTTGTTCTTATAGACACATGTGGTAGGTGGCATGAAATGATGACTTCCCTATGGATGGAATTGCAAAAAGACAAAGATAAGTGTATGTGAGAAGATGATTTGTCTAGATGTGACTAGGGTGGAGGGATTTCCTAAGATGCAAAGGAGGGTGTGTGAAAATTCTCTTAGTGATATCTAGGAAGCCTAAATGATGTGGTACTAAGTAAAGGAGATTATTTTTCCCTTATGTGTGAAATTGAAAATGTGATGGTGATATCAAACCCTAAGGTAGCCTTGTGACCTTTTGGAAGACAAATGGGGATCAAGTGTTAGCCCAACCTGTTGCTCAAGATGATGTTGGACACAAGTGATAGTTTATTCTAAACAATGCTTAGCTTAAGGATAACTATGATACTGAGATGGATGGGGATTTCTTTAGGGAAACAAAACTTAATGAGGTGATGCTAAATGCTCTAATTGATAAGTAAATAATGGAGGATACTAGGGCTTTAATGATGCTTATTTTGGAGGATTTTTGAAAACCTAAGGTTGATGACAAAAAGGGAGGAGATTAGTCTACCAATTGCTTAAATGTGATGAGGAGCTATGTGAAAGACTAAGCCTATGGGAGGGATAAGTTCATAAGTGTGTTTGGAAAAAGGACCTAATTAGAGTAACACTAGAGTTATCGATAAGGCTATGGTTGACACCACGTCTGAGAGTTAAGTTATGGGTTTTGTAATCCCACTCGGTTTGTAGTGTAATGCTAACAATGTCATTCTCGATTTGGTTTAGTTTAGTGATACTTGGGTCGAGGGTATACTTCTTGCACTTTGTTTCTATTTCTTTGTAAGCTAGTATTTGTGGAAGTTTAGCCTTTTTGAACTTGGCCTTGGTTTGGCCTGACATGAAATAAGTCTATGAGATTGATCACAACTATGGGTTTTTAGAGGTAGTGACTACACTAAGTATACCTTTTAATCTTAGGTTGAAAACAGAAATCAGTTAAGGAGTAACTAGGTCTCAAGAATTGGTGTGTTTATGTAAAAAGGCAAAGTGATTTGGGTGGTTTGGGAGGTAAGTAGTAAAGTGGGACAAACTAGGCTTAGGATTATTGCGAATAAACTTGCTAACAATCCCTTTTGAAAATAGGTAAGGACATATTTGTTTTGATGGTGAATGATTTGTTGAAGGTTTACAAAGAAAGTTTCTAGTCAAGCAAGATAGGTAATAATGATATTTTGAAAAAGATAAATTTGGACCAAGGAGAATAAAGTTTGTTGCAGCTAGACTTTGCTATTAATAATTATTTTTGAGATAACAAGGATAGTTATTAAAAAAGGTAAAGTTGAACCAACGAGACTAAAGTTGTTGTGAATGGACTTGCTAACAACTTTTTTAGAGATAACAAGGATAAGACTCTTTCTGACATGACAAATTATGAGCAAACAGATTCTCAAAGGATAAAGCAAATTTTAGAAAGACAAACAAGTGATCTCTTTAGCAAAAGGATTTTGATAGTAAGCATAGAAACTGTATATGTTTTTACAAATATTTTTCATGAATCTTTTGCACAAATAAGACAATTCAAACACACTCTTTATCCCTAAGGTCAAATTTTGGTTGCAATATGTTATTCAATAGCCACAGCTTGATGTCTCCTAATTCTAGTGCAATATTTCCCTCTAATCGAAGAGGTGAGTCAATACAAGAGTTGATCAACAAATGATACACATCAAAGAATCTTTAAGACATGGCAAATAGAAGTCCCCCTTCTGTGGGGACAATGACCCTTGGAGATGAAACCCAAGTAGCCTTATGCCTCTACTAGGGGAGCACAATGGTGAGTAATCTTGGGGGATGTTGTTTCCATTGCACCATGAATTAACATACCAAGGATATAATCATGATGACTAAAATGGGGTTGTAAATAGGTCTGTGGAGTCAGTCAAACAATTGTTATGTATGTGATCCACTTAAGGATCTATTCTAGACATGCTAAAATCATGGAAAAGTTTTTCCACCTCAGGCTATCCACAAAAATACACCGCTCAAACTTGCCTAATGGAGTGAGAAAGTTTACCCTTCCCCTCATTTATATACTGGCCATATTTTTACCAAATTGAGCTTCTCACCAAAGGGGATGCACTTCCCAGAGGTGGATGAACTCGTTAGAAGCACTCCTAGGTTATTGTGAATGATCTTGCTAACAACTTTCGGTACATGTGTTGTGTATTTTAAGGTCTTAATGTGCAGAAAATAGAGAAGACAAAGTGTGCTAAAGGGCACAATCTCAAAACACGCAAGACACTTGGTTCATTTCTATTTTGGATGCTTTAGTGTATCCTAACAACTAATTTTGAAAACACCTATGATTTTAGCATTCAATGTTCATTTCCAACTTCACAGTGATGGCTAACAAACTAAATCGCATCAACAAATGGAAATCATGCACGAAAGCTTTGAAAGGGAGGGAATAAGAGCAAGTTTTTCCTTAGATCATTCAAGAATTGATGAATTCTTTTTAAACCCTAAAATTGAAGTGTGTTCACATAACATTCATTTGCGCCTTAAATGAAATGTTCATTGCATTGGTTCAATTTTTTACATTTAACATTCAAGAGTGGATTTTGTAATTACCTACTTAAACATTCCAATGAAAATGTTCTAAAATGTAAACATGCATTCCATCCTAAAACGCTAAAATTTGTTCATTTTAAGCTCTTAAAAACTGATTTTCTAGCAAGCATTGTAAGAAAACCTAGAAACACATGTTGGAATTCTGCTCCAAGAGATACCTGCAACAAAAAATATTAAAATTTTGTCATTGGTTGATTAAACTAGTGAACCCATAGGTTTTAATTAGTGATCTCGCAATGTGGGAACAAAGTTTAAAAGTCGTGGGATCATAGTACAGAACACTAGTGAAAACACAAAAAAGTGGGTTGTGAGATAAAAGGTAACAGAGCGATCCCACAAAAGTGTGATCCCATAGGTTTATGGGGGAGCATTCCCACTAAAAAATGTATATGCAGGTTTGATGGAGGGGGAAAAAGTGGGGCTTAGACTTTGATTGATTCGATCAAGCATTTCTGCAGGGTTTTACAGCGATCCCATTGGTAAAAATTGGAGTTCCTATGGGAAGAGGGTGTTGCAGGAATGCTAAGGGTGGTTTTTGATGCCACGTATGATGGGGCTTAGGTTAAAGCGCAATCATGCCCTCACGGTTTCACGTTCTTGCTAGTAAAGGATCGTGATTTTACGACTATAGGTTTGCAATTTCGTGACTGCGGGTTTGCGAGCAAAAGTTGCTGAAAGGTTGTTTTTTGTTTGTATAGCTAGGAACACACTTCCTGATTAGAGAATTTGATACCTACAAACAATTTTAAAACACCACCTATTTTCACAAACAAGCACAAAACATTGGGTGTATTAGTTTAACAAAAATGAGCAAACAAGCATGATTATGGTGACCCAAATGTAGGGTCCATCGAGCATGCCAAAATATATCACCTAATTTAGTATATGCAAATTGAATACTAAAATTTAAAAAGCATTCACAATAACAAAATAGATTAACACTTATGATAGGATGAGGTGAGCACCAAGAAGGCAATTCGAGAATGGTAAGCTCCTTGGGTGTGACCTATGATGATGTAGGTATGTCCCTGATGGATAGTGGATGTGTGCTCAAGCTTCCAACAAATGGGTGTTTTATCAAGCGTGTAGATGGTTGAGGGTTTCAACAATGGAGGTGTGGATGGATTTTAGTATGGTGATGGTGTAAAATGGTTGTGATGTAGTGGTCAGTGGAGCGTTATAAGTTTGCATGAAAGTTGATGATGGATTGTGAGAGGGGAGGGCTTTATTTATAGGCCAAGGGGTATTGAGATGGAGGGTCAAGGTGCAAAGATGGAAAAATGATGAGGGAGGGCTAGGATGCTTTGAAAGAGGAGTACATGGATTGTGTTTGTTCAGGGCTCTAGCCTTGTGACAAGTGTCACAAGGGGATTGGGTAGTCAAAATGGAGGGTCAAGGGGAGTAATGAGGGAGGATGAGTGTGTAAGAGGGATTTAATAGGCTTTAATGGCATGTAAGAGCCATTAATACTCTTGGATAGGGATGGAAGAGAATAAGGGAGACTTGTTAACTTTGGCTTGGGTTAGTAAGTGTTAACCCTTGCTTAAAGTTGTGCACAAGTTTAGGAGGAGGTTTAGGCTTAGCTTAGGAAGGGGGTTAGAAGGCAAGTGGCTTAGCTTTGATGGGATGGATTAGTTAGGAGGCTAAGTGAGGTTAGCGTGGGTGAATGGGTTGGATTAGGGGTAAAGATAGGGTTTAGGGATGTTTTAGGGGTTCAAATGATTTATTAAATGGTTTATTTAATAAAGAGGGGATGTGAGATTAAATTAAATAGATTTAGACATTTAATTTAATAGAGGAATAGGATTTTAATTGATAAATTAATTTTGGGTTATCATTTGATTTTATCAATTGGATTATAGTTAATTTAATTAATTAATTAACTAGGGGATGAAGATTAATTAATTAAATAATATTTATTTATTCTATAATGTCCTAGGGGATGACTAAATAAGATTACCTAATGATGTAATCAGATTTAGGTGTCTAAAACACATAATAAGACTTAAGGCATAATAGGTATCCATGATTTGACAAGCAAAAAGGAACATTGCCTTTGGAGGGAAGCTTGTCTAGTAAATGTACACTAAACCAGAAACTAGGTGGTGCCAAATAATACAGCAAAAATATCTTGATAACTCTCGTCCTACTCATAATTTCTCGATTCCAAATCCTCCAAGGGGGTCTACAGTATGGAAAATTCGTAATGGGGACAACGTGTTATTATGGCTTGACTCATGGAGTGGGAAAATTCCATTGGCTACTTCTTGTAGGATTTGAGAAAATAAGCCAATCAAATCCACAAAGCCTTCGAATCCCTGCATGCAAAAACCTGTCACAAAAGAAAAAGACGAGAAGAGGCAAGGGTTTTGCTAAAAAATGAAGATAGAAGAAAAGTTGCTCTCAAATGAAAAATGCATAAGAGATAATGAAGAAAGTACAATGCTCATCCTTATAAAGGTGAGATAGAAACCCTAAACTAAAAAGCTAGGTTGCACAATATAATTAATAAAATATTAATTATATGCACCTACAAGATAGCTTAAGCAAACTAGAGTAATAGGCAAATTAATTAATTAAATCAAAGTGATTTAATTAATAAGTGCAAACAAATAATTACTCTAACACCCCCCCTTAAGCAAAGCTCAGGAGGTAAGCTAACCTAGCACAGCTATGAAAGTAGAATTGGGTCCCGGCAACAAGGCCTGTCAGGTACCCAATTACAACAAAATCTCTATAAAGAGGAGAAATAGAGAAAACCACATGGGAAAAACCCTACTCCAAAAAGAGATAGCAAAGAATGTTCCAGAAGAAGGAACAAAGAGATCAGAAGAGAATCATTGAAGCATGAAGAACCGCAAAACTCTTTCAAAATGTTGATCTGTAGAACCTCCATGGAAATAGAAGGTACGAACCAAGCGTGTCTATATGGTAGATGATCCATCTCACCGAAATGCATAGGTAGCCAACCACTACATTCGCCTAGTATGTAGGATCAGGTACTAAATACATAGCTCACACCAATGAACCATCAACCAAAGAAGCATAGAGCAACAATATAACCCCCCGTTAATGCAGGTGAGGTGACAGGCAGCTCAAAAAGTGGGCCAAAAAAATCTCCTACAACTCAGGAACCAGACACATCGAGAGTGAGGTATAGACACCAATAAAGGCACGTGTCATCGACACTCCATGAGAAAAAAGAGAAAGAGGGCCTATAAGTGGCAAACAACTATCCCCCCCATGGCACTTTATATAATAGTGCGAGTACAACGAATCACAATGATGAAAAGGATCCCGAAACGCAAGAGTGGCACTTTATCTCAGTGCGTTGCATAAAAATGCTTACAATGAATATCAACAATGATCTGAAAAAACATAAGGCTGAAACAACAGAAGGTAGAGCCCAAAACGAAGCAACTGAAGCAACAAAATCGATCTCCAGACCTGAAACAATCAAGATATCCATCAGAATGCTAAAACGCAAAAGATTGAATAGAATGTTCCTGGAATAGAATCTGGAATAACAACTAGCATCACTGGAAAGAGCACAGAAAGAGCTTTCTAGCGATATAAAGAAGTCCAAAATCGGAGATCGGATGCTCAAGATATGCCTCCCGGAGTGCAAAACAAAACATCTGACTTTGACTGCCAAAATAGGCAACCAAACTGCAAAAAAACTTTAAAAGGCCTATACCATCATCTCCATCTCAGAACCAACTTTCCGCCGCATTTTTTGGATCAAAAAAATACGTCTGTATGCTCAAGTTACGGAAGAAAAACGGACAAGGCCTCTGAAAAAGCATGAAAATTTATTTTTTAAATAAAATAATAATAAAAAAAATCTTTTTAAAAAAATCTGCCACCCTTGCTGGCTGAGGCGGAGCGGACGAGGTGGCGGAGCTACTGGCGGTGGAGGAGGGCAGGAGGCGCCGCTCCGGCGGAGCTGAGGTGGTGTCGCGGCGGGAGCCGCTGCGGGCCACTGGGCGGTAACCACCAGCGGTTCCGCTGCGGTTAGTAAACTGCCGCGGATTTAAAACGCCGCTGTGAAATTTTTTTTGCGATTTTTTAATTTTTCTGCCTCGATCCACATGCCAAGGGTCATACGACCCTGTTGAACAAAAAAAATTGCCTTCCAGATCAAAGTTGTCCAAATCGGACAAATTTTATATCAAAATAGGGGTTTTGATGCCTTCTGAATCCAACCGTGAGGTCTGTTTGGCCTCAAACTGCTCTGAAAATTAGTGACCACCCTATTTTCTCAGAAAAAGCTCAAAAAAACACCAGATCTGATCCGCCAAACCCTTGTTCTCCCTTTTTCTTGAAACACTGAACAAGCTACAACAGATCTGGCTCTGATACCATGTAGGATTTGAGCAAATAAGCCAATCAAATCCACAAAGCCTTTGAATCCCTGCATGCAAAAACCTGTCACAGAAGAAAAAGACGAGAAGAGGCAAGGGTTTTGCTAAAAAATGAAGATAGAAGAAAAGTTGCTCTCAAATGAAAAATGCATAAGAGATAATGAAGAAAGTACAATGCTCATCCTTATAAAGGTGAGATAGAAACCCTAAACTAAAAAGCTAGGTTGCACAATATAATTAATAAAATATTAATTATATGCACCTACAAGATAGCTTAAGCAAACTAGAGTAATAGGCAAATTAATTAATTAAATCAAAGTGATTTAATTAATAAGTGCAAACAAATAATTACTCTAACACTTCTTCACAACTATAATGTATAATTATTACCACTCATGATTACTAGGGTACAAAGGTAATAGATTATATTATAGTGGTTGAGATCCATTCGGATAAATGAGTGTTGAAGAGTATGGATGATCTACCTCTTACCAATGATCAAAGATGGGATTTCAAATCAGTTCTAGATGACAAAACTATATACATTTCTAATAAGAAAATTAGACTTGTTTGGACACCTGCCAAAATGGGTATTATTCCATTAAAGAGGGAAATAAATCTTTGCACCAAATAGACAAATCAAGGCCTACTGAACAAGCTTTTTTTTTTGTTGGAATAATACCCCTCTCCCTAAAGCAAGTTGTTTTGCAGGGCTTCCTTTGAAGAAACAGATACTCAAAAGTGATAAATTACACAAACTATGTATTGCTCTTCCGTTTAACTATATTATGTGTAACCAAGACATGGAGGCAATCAATCGTCTCTTGCTTCACTGCCTATTTGTGCAAGAATGTTGGACATTTGTGTTAAGAAAATTGCAATTAGTAAGCCCTTGTTAAAAACATTATGGGATGTTTTTTAGTGTTGGCCCCAATTGTATTCAAACTCATTGTTCACTAGCATTTGGAGATGCATTCCAGCAGTGGTTGTTGGGTATATTTGGTAGTGAAAAATGAATATTTTGTCAAGAATCAAAGTTGGTAAATACAGTTTAGGGTGTAGAGAAATCAGTAGTAGAAATTGTGAATATGCACTTGACAAATGTGAGGTTTAATTACACTTCTTCTCATCATGGGATGCTGAAATTTCCCACAAATGAAAGTGATCAATATACCATTAGGTAATGGTGCACCCAAAAAGCATAATCGGACAATAGATAGGTTATCAAGTGGCATCCGTTAGATTCAGGGTTTTTCAAAATGAATTTTGATGATTAGCAAGAGGGAACCCAAGCAAATCTGGTATAGGTGTATGTGTATGAGATTGCCATGGTAAGGTGCAAACAATTAAAAGTTCTACTGTTCCATGTAGGTTTGTGGGAAGAAATCTCAACCCTTGATCTCGAATCGATCTTGGCCCTTTGTTGTAAGGGAACTTGATGCAAGTATCATATTAAAAACCCATTAATAAATAGGATTCATTCTTATCTCTTCAACATTCATTCAATAAATTCATTATTTAGAGGCATTTCATGAAGTAACACAAAATATGCTTCAACAAGTTTATCAATATATCTCCATTCACACATTCTGATTTCTATATCAAATTGTTTTATTCATAACTTTTGTTCTCAAAGTCTTCTTGCAAAATCCTTTGGAGTTGTTTAAAATTCCTTCACATTTTATCTTCTCTGTATCCAAAACCATTTTTATTGTCATAAACCAAAAAGGATATATTTAACCCTGCATAACAAATCTAATATATTTCACAAATAAAAGAGAAATGATCCCAAACCAATTTCATATTAATTCTTCATGAGTCTATTTTCCAAATATGTAAGTCATTCATTCTTCCAATCCATAAATCATTACATTTATACAAAGTTGTGTCTGTACACTCGAAAGTGTCCCACTCTAAACCCTTCTATCCAAACGATTCCATGAGTTCGAAATGCTTGGATGCAAGAGAGTGTATTTCAAGTTCAAGGGCTCTCAGATGAGCCTTAGAGATACTCTTCTTGCTAGTAAACCATGCAATGGGAGGTTCCAAAGACAAGATGCAAGAATGCAAATGTCCCAAGGAGTTCCTCAAGAATGCAATGCAACTAAAGATTAAACTAGAATGAATATGAAAAGTGCAGCTATTCTAAGCATGGATGAGAGTGTTACAATCCAAATATTAAGCTATGTGAGATAGATTATTGCAAAATAGAAGCTAAACTAACATGCAACATGAATCTAAGCTAAAATGTTATGGTATGAGAGAATGTAGACAAGGAAGAGAAGTTCTCCACAAAGCTCCAAAGAAAACCTGTTAGAAAACCTGCAGCATAACAATGTTCAAAAGATGGATCATGGATGGGGAAAGCTCTCTCCCTTTTAAAGATGTATGGACGGTGGAGATCAAGATGAAGATGGTGGATGATAAACGGTGGAATTTGAAAATAGGAGTGATCCATGTGCACACACAAATCAACCAATAGAATATAAGTTGACTTGTCATATAAGACAAAAGTCACAAAGCCTTTTCTTTTAATTGCAAAATAGAAAAAGGACTTTATGTGTGCACTTTAAGTGGGTTATAAGAATGGGGTCTTTTATTTAATTAAAAGGGGACATGTTCTTTTAATCAAATAATGAACTTAGGATAGCATAGTCAAACTATAGGTTATAATCAAATAAATTGATTATTAGCAATTTGGCTTAGGTAAGTGATTAAATTAATTTAGCCAAAATGTTGAAAAGGGGGCTAATAGTCTAGATGACCATTTTTAGGTGATTACAGTGCCCACAACTCCATTGAAGCTATTAAAAAACTAGATTCTACTCAAAGATTCATAACTTCTATAAATATGCATAAGAACGACCCAAACCAAAAGTAAAAGAAGTATTATTCGTATATCTTTCCAATGAATCTATGTAGAGGTCATTACTCACTCATATGTGTCAGTACCAAGTTTTGCAACATGACTGTTGTTAAGGAATCCAAAATCTTTAAACAACCACTTTCACCAAAATATGCATAACTTCTTCAAAACAAAATGAAATTAATCCAAACCAAAAGGAGAACAAAGATAATTCATCCTAATATCTAAATATATAACTTAAATAGGGTTTCTATGACATGACTATCTATACAAGACCTAGAAATGACATAAAAACAGTCAACACCAATCAAAATAACTAGAAATGAATGACAAAATAATACCAAAATATTCTCTTCCTTCTCATTTTGATTTGGGACAACCAATACATGGTATTTATAATATTTTCAACACTTAAAAACCATCCAAATACTCCTATGACCTTTCACCTTCTCTCTTGCATCATATTTTTCATATTGCCACATTTTATGACAATATTTACTTACATAATAACAACCTTTACAATTTTGTCTTTCAACCTTGCATTATTATTCAAATTGACTCAAATTAATTTAATACATCATGAATGACCAAAATAAAATAAAATTGATCATATTATGAATTCTAGCCTGGTATTCTTGTCTTCTTAGGTGCTCTTGCACCAGACTTCCAAGTTTGAATAATTTCCATGTCACATGGAAATGCTCTGGTGAGAATCTATAAACAAATTTGTTGCCTCTTTGTCTTCATCACTAGATTGATGCATTAGTTGCTTCCACTTTATTCTTTCAACTATGACTCCTACCTATGGAGTTTATGTTGGTTGCCTCCAAGCATCTCTCATTTAAAGTTGACTTCTCCATGCTGCTACAAACACCAACTTTTGTCCCTCACGTGGGAGTCCTCTCTTGCCTCTCTCCCTTGTTTCTTGAGGACACAAAATGGACCATCCCCTATGGCCATTTTGGTAGAACTCTGTGTCCACCTATCTACAACGAGTAAACATACACCTGCAATCAAGTAACTTCACAACAAGAATCAAAATAGCCAACATTGCTTGGTGTAGATTGTCTTCTATCTACACGCTCAGAATCTTCTGAGTTTTGATATCAATCTGATGCAAGTATCATATTAAAAACCCACTAATAAGTAGGATCTATTTTGATCCCTTCAACATCCATTCAATAAATTCATTATTTAGAAGCATCTCATGAAGTAACACAAAATTTGCTTCAACAAGTTTATCAATATATCTCCATTCACACATTTTGATTTCTATATCAAATTGTTTTATTCATAACTTTCGTTCTCAAAATCTTCCTACAAAATCCTTTGGAGGAGTTATTTAAAATTATTCCTTCTAAAACATATCCAAATCTGAGCCAAATTCAACTATTCATTTACATTTTGTCTCTATATCGAGACCCATTTTTACTTTCATAAACCAAAAAGGATATATTTAACCCTACATAACATATCCAAAATCTTTCACAAATCAAAGACAAATGATCCCAAACCAATTTCATATTAATCCTTCATGGGTCTATTTTCTAAATACATAAGACATTCATTCTTCCAATCCATAAATCATTACATTCATACAAATTTGTGCCCACAATTCCATTGGAGCTATTAAAAAACCAGCATCTACTCAAAGATTCATAACTTCCACAAATATGCATAAGAACAACCCAAACCAAAAGGAATAGAGGTATTATTTGTATATTTTCCAATGAATCTATTTAGAGGTCATAACTCATTCATATGTGTCAGTACCAAGTTCTGCAACATGATTGTTGTCAAAGAATCTGAAATCTATAAACATCCACTTTCACCAAAATATGCATAACTTCTTCAAAATAGAATGAAATTAATCCAAACCAAAAGGAGAATGAAAATAAGTCATCCTAATATCTAAATATATAACTTATATTGGGTTTCTGGGCTGTAACTAACTGTACAAGCCCTAGAAATGACATAAAACAGTGAACACTTATAGTGCCTGCCTCTAGGTCGCATTTTTGCTATCATTGTCGAGCTCTTTTAGGGCTAGTCTCATGTTGATGGTTATTAGCATTGTTTTGAGACTATCAGATATTGTGCTATGGATTCAGTTTATTATGTGATGAGATCACTTAGACTTTATATTTCATGTATGCATGATGATCATTACATTGCTTTCAGTTATTGATGATGATTAGTTAGATGGTTTATTATCACATGTGTTTTCTTATGGATACTTACCCCATACTTGCATGTGTATGGTGTGTGTGTTTGCTCTTATGTATGGCGTGTCTGATGTGATTAAGGAAGGGAGTCGTAGTCACCTGCTAGTCGAGATCTACACAATGCACCACTTCTTGCCATTGCCTGTTTAGTTAGTATATATTGTGCTTGTACATGCATGGTTTTTATGCAGGTTGCAGGTACCAGGTATCAACTTCCCTGAATTGCTAGGATGAGCGTACCCTATCACATCATCTCAATGATAAGAGAGGGGAGATAAATTCTCAAGTCCAAATCCTAACCCTTTAAGCCATTTTTCCTAATTGGAAATTAGGACAAGTATCTGAGTTAAGTACCCTCCAAATACGTCGGATGATGTAATTTGTGATATTAACCCTTGGTTTGATTTTGTATTTATTTTGGCTATGATGGGTTTTCATATTTTTACCTTGTGAGTCTTTGGAGTATTTTCTATTAATTAAGTCTAATTAAAAGATTTAATTAATGGTTTAATTTAATGAAAAATTAATATGGTATTTTAATATTTATTTTATTTTATTAATTGAAAAATTAATTAAATAAAATAATTAAATTTGAAAATAAAAGTTATAAGTTTAAATTTGGAATGTGACAATATTTATTTTAATAATAATATATTTGGAGTTCTTTTTTAAATAAATGACTAAATAATATTATTATTAAAGCTAATAAATATTTTAGCAATTAAGTTTTGAAAATGAAATTTAAAAGTGAAAAATATATTAAAATTATTAAAAGATTCTAGATTTCATGTGATTTAAATATAAATATATTAAGATAAAAACAAGTGGAGTTATTAAAGTTAGTACATGGGATTTAAAAATAAATAAATTAAATTGAAAAGAATAAAATAAATATTATATTAATTAATGTGCATTATTTTAATGTTTGCTCACATAGGAGTTTGTGAATTCTCGAAAGTTGTCATGTAGACAACACAGGAGTTTGTACTCTAAGTATGCACAAGTTGTCTACACTTAAGAGTTAGCATATTATTTGAGCACATGGTGTCTACAACCTTATGACTTATTTGGAAGGTTGGAGAAGACTCATGCTTAGTTGTCATGCTTATCTTCTAGTTGTTTCTAGAGACATTTTAGATGCATCTTAGAGGCCTTTAAATAGATGATCTCCTAGTGTGTTTAGACAAGCTTAAATGGAAGCTTCAAAACTTACATGCATTTGAGAAGCTCATATGCTTCTACATACTCATATGTTTCTACATGCTTCTATGCTTCTTCAAGCACTTCTAGTCATGTGAGAATTTCGGTTGGCTTGGATCTTGGAGGAATTGCGTATGAGAAGAAGGAAGGGACTTTCTATGGACTTTTGAGGCATGGAAAATTAGCATAAGTGTCTAGGTGCACTCGTGATAATCACATGTTCTATTTGCACTCTTTCTCTTCCTATCTTCATCATGTCTGTTATATGTGTTTGAAACTTCTCTATGATTGAATCTGTAATTTGAAATTGGAATCTAGATATCTATTTATTTGGTTGCAAAAGAAATCAATAGAGAACTCATTAGAAAACCTTAGCTTCAATTTTTAAAAAAATTAGATCTGAATCGGGTTTGGGTTCGAATTTATATTGTGAAATTAGATAAACAAGATTTGAAATTAAAATAGAAATTCTAAGTTGAAAATTTGAATGGTTATCTTTCTATCAAATTATATTTTTAGATTCGTACGGACAAACCTATTAGATGGATGAATGGGTAAATTTAGAGAACAATTACCTTTTTGGAGAAATTCTTAATTCATCACAAACTGCCCTGTCGCTGCCTCTTGGATAGACTCGAACTCAGTCATTCATAAATTTTTATCGTAATCGAATTTATTCGATTGCTCTGGTTAGAATTGGCGCAACTTGGCCCTCTCCAACATATTTCAATTTCAGCCCAATCCAACGATTTATTAGGAAGATATGGCCCTCGTACTGGGACTGTTTTATTCAAAGATAGATATTTCTCCATTTCCCATAACCAAGAGTTCTTTATGCTTAAACTTCACAAAAATAATATATCAAAGAATAGAATGAATTAAAGATATTATTGCAATCTTCCCTTAGTAGAATCTTATTTTTATGCACTAGTTTTATATGATTTATTAATTAATCTAATTTAATTAAGATTAGCTAATAGTAGAAGAAGTATAATTAATCTATTTATCAACCAACATAGGAGGTATTTAGTTGAAATATTAATATTGGAGATTTATTATAATTTTTTATTAGTAAAGTAATAATTTGAACATTGATGGAATGATACATAGTTGACTCTTAATGAACGATGAATTTGATTTAAATATTGATCATTATAATAATAAAATTATTAATGGGATTATTATTTATTAATAATTGTTAAGGTTATCAATTATTAATGAATGATAAGTATAGATAGTATAACTATTAAGTATTCAATTAAATTTAAATTGAGATGAGTAATAATTGAAGTAAGCAATAAGTTATAATAATTGGTTTAGACAATCTTAAGGGATATGAGACATAAAGTTAAAGTAGGTATTAGATAATGATATTGAGAGATAGTTAACTTTATATTATTTAGAATGTATCAGAAAATAGTTATGGAAGTTTCTCTAGATCGATTAATAATAGTTTTGAGGAGTTTACTATTTATTAATGTTTGTTGGGTCTAACAAACTATTAATAAATAATAGTATAAATAGTTTAAATAGATATCAATTAATCCGATTAGAGTTAATCTAGTGGAGATTATTTTATGATTAAAGTTTTGTAAAAGATATTAATTTTTGGAATTGGAGTATAATTGATTTTAATTGATATTCATTGAGTTGTCAATATAATTATATTATGCGATTGAGATTTATCTTGAAATGATTATCATTAATACGAATTTGTTAAGAAAACACTAGTATGACGAATGTGGTCATTATGGATAAGATTTCCAAAAATAACTTGTTGTTATTATTATTATTAAAATATTAATATTTGTGAATTGGATTGAAGTTGACTTTTTACGTGCAAACTATTGTCAGTCAACTGATATTCATTGGGTTGATGGTATGGTTGTGCAATTATTAATTAAATCAATTAACTAGAGTTAATTGGATTTAATTAATAATTATGTTATGTAATAGAAATTTAATTGATATAATTCTTTTAACGAGATTGTAAAAATATTGATATCGAAGTTGATAAGTCTTACTCTAATGACTTGAATTATGACTTTAAATATTTTAATGGTGAGACTTAGTAATATTTAATTGAGAACTATTAGAATGATAAAAGATCATGGATTGTGTACCTAGGTTAATTGATTGAATTAATTGATCATTTTAATAAAGTTATAATCTTCTCATTCGAAGATTGATAAATAGCTTTCTAATAATATAACGAATAATGATCCTTGATTTATGTTAAAAGTTGAAGTAACATTAAGAAGAGTCATTCAATTTGTAACATTGATCTTAGCAAAATAAAGTGAATGATTTTATTAAGTGTCAAATGATTTAATATTTATCCTTCAGCTATTCTTAGAATATTATTTTAATGATGGAAAGAATAATGCTATTGGGGAACAAATGAGTTGACTTATAAGTCAAATGATTAAACTTAGACACTTGAAGTATACTGGTAAACAGAAACTGGAAACCCCTATACTTAATTCAACTATGTAATATAACAAAACCAAAACATGTGTTTGCATCGTGTATTCTCTATGCTTCTTGCTTTGGGTTTTTGGGTTGATTAGTGTTGACCAGTCTTAGGTTGTTACCAGAGGCTCGGGGGTTATGAGATGTGATGGCATGTTGATCTTATTTGGTCTCGATCTTTCTAAACCCAACCATGGTAATGTGATCGTATGCTCTATGAAATGTTTGTATTTACTGATTGTTATTATTTATCAGTCTTCATGTCTGAAGCTGAGATGTATGTGTATGAGACACTTGAGCTAATCATTTTTGAGTCATCGATCAGTTATCCTTGGATTATTTTTTAGTCGCCATGATGAGACTGAAATGTTATTTATTTCTTGATGATGTCATGTTGTGACATGTTTGACTCAACCATTTTGGAGTCTCTGATCAGTATGATTTTGAGATATTCTTGATTGCTTGTTGAGAACCAATGGATATTGTGATTTATTTTGAGATATATTTTGGTTATTGAGAACCAATGGATACTTATGATTATCAGTGACGCCTTCAGTTGCCAATAGAGAACTGTTGTGGTCATGATTTTCTATGGATGCTTTTCAGATGCTCATGGAGATTTGATGATTCTTATTGTGAATTATCTTTTGGTATTTCTTTCCAATCGCTTGTATAGGACTGGGGTGATTTATGATTCCATGAGCTTAGGGTAGGTTATCTATTTGTAGTGTTGGGAAGTGGCTTGCAATGGGGGTCGGGGCCCTAAGTGGCTGCCAGGGTAACTCATTGTAAGTTTGGTTAATAAGTGATAACATTTACACACTAAATGGGGATTAAATGAACCTAAAAAGATAATTATTTTGATGTTCTCGCCCATGCCTTGAGTGCTTGTACAGACTAGGATGGGAGTAGAGAGAACGCATGGTTGCGACCTTGCATTCCATAGTATGCCTCGTCAATATGAGAGGATACTAGTGGCCGCATGAAATCAGTATGGACCCATGGAGTTTAGCTAACTGCCAGGGTAACTTGTATGTGATAAATGCGATGACACTTTCCCACTTGCAGAGTAGGTTTCCTACATGTCATTGTGTGCCTCTGGAAATTAGATGTCGGTTTTGTGATTAGAACCTTTGAGTTAGTATACCTTTAGGATTCCTGGACTTGTAGAGATTTATGCTATGTGATTTGGATAGCCTGTTTGGGACTTGAGATTATCTCCTTAGCACAATGGGAGTGGACCACTTAGGTACCACGCAATCGGGTGGTAGTGTTTTTTCCACTCTTATCATTTGAGATCCGTCGGAGATACCATGGCTGGAGCATTTTTGGTTGGTATTTATCTTCATTATGTTCTTAGAGCATTATGATAGATGATATGCCTTATGATGGATGTATTTACTGGTATGTTTCTTACATTGATGATTTGCATATGTTAGTTGATGATATATTATGCTTTACTTTGCATGTTAGTAAGATGTTTTAGGAGTGACATTCCTACTATGATAATACCGATGATCTCTTCGATGCTTTGGAATGTTACGCACGGAGGGATGGCTAGGATCCACGATGGTCTAATGATGCTATTTACGGTTGAGAGGAACCGTGCACTTAGTTATTTATGTTCGTGATAAATGGTTATCTTTTGTGATGTTTATATCTTCTATGATGATGTATCATGTATGATATGTGGTTTCGTTTACTTTAATTGCATCATGAATTAGAATTATTATGATGATGTAGTTTATTTACACAGATGTATATTCTTTTAAGCCTTTCATACCTTGTGACATATATAGTGGATGATAGAGCAATCTGAATGTAATTACTTTAAAGACACTTGTATATTGTTTAAGAGCATTGGATGTATCATTGTTATTTCATAAGGATGTATAGTTAATTTAGATGTGATTCAACATTAAAGGATCTTTAAATAATGCAATCTGTTATGTTATGTTATGTTATGTTTACTTGTATTTGAATTGTTGCTAATGCTTCCGTTACTATGTATAAGTTGTGAATGGTTTATCTTTCATGTTTTAAAAAAAAATTGTTTGGCAAACTTAGTGATATTTTAGATTAATTTTTTGGATCCATTGCTGGGGCATTACAACACTAATCAAAATAACTAGAAATGAATGTACAAAATAATACAAAGATGTTCTCTTCCTACTCATTCTGATTTGGAACGACCAATACATGGTATTTATAATATTTTCAACATTTGAAAACCATCCAAATACTCCTATGACATTTCACACTCTCTCTTGCATCATATTTTTCATATTGCCACATTTTATGACAATATTTACTTACATATTTGACAACTTTTACAATTTTGTCTTTCAACCTTACATTATTATTCAAATTGACTCAAATTAATTTAATACATCATGAATGACTAGAATAAAATAAAATTGATCATATTATGAACTCTTGCTTGTTATTCTTCTCTTCTTAGGTGCTCCTGCAACAAAACCACTATAAAAGGCCACGTCCTTCTCATTTGTAATTCCTTAGTTTCTAGGGGAGGAACTTTTGGATCAGCTTAGAGATTGGAAATAGTAGAGACTAGAGTAGGATAGCTAAGGGAAAGACTTGGTCAAAATGCTGCTATAATACTTGTCAAAGTAATTGATAATTCATTGTTGGTTCTTCGTGGTGAATTACTTATTATTACTTCAGAGTGTTACAAGGTTTCCTCAATCTTTTACTTGGAGTAGATTTCTTTTCACGTTGAAGTAGTTTATTGTGGAAGTTTTTTTTTTTGACTCAAAAAAAAAAATCCAAGTCACTAGCTTCTTGTCGATGGTAAGGGTACCTTGTGTGGTAAGCCGATGGAAACACTTAACTTCAATTAAATAATGGGATTCAAGAGAGGTTATTGATGTGAAAATCATTTGTGTAGTCCATAGAAGCTTGCTATACGTGTGTGTAGCCACTGGTCAGATTACACCTAGTAGAGTCTAAGTCATCCATGATTCCTCGCATTCCTAGTTAAAGGTAGTAGTAGTAGTAGAAGTTAAGTTTAATTTGAAGTGGAAAAGTTAGAAAATCGAACTACATTTTCATTGCACATTATAGAGCCAAATCTTTATAAGCGCAAGAGTGGATATGCAAGAAATGAATAGCCTAAGTCCCTTTGTGATAACTAGCATATCACATCATAAAACTAAGTGAAGTCCAAGATTAAGAAGGAATCTTGAAATCATTTCATGATCTTACCTCACAAGCTTAGCATGCGAAACAACCTTATATCAAGAGAGGATTGAGTGTTTGGCATTTCTCCTTGAAACATTAAGTATTTGATTTTGCATGTTGTAGTGGAACAAAACTCACATCAACAAATTGTACACATGGCTGAGTGAAAGGCTAGCCTCACACTAAGGGTACTAATTAAGGGCAAGTAGAGGTTGTATGCCTAGTCTGCAGGAAAGCCAAGGCAATAGTTCTTTCTTTTTGAGCAAGCTAACAAGAAGTGTAGTTGTGCTCTGCTAGGGTGGTTGTGATGGATACACTTGTCAGGCTCTTGGGCAGTAGACGCCAAATAACATTCTCGGGTGATTGCTTGGAAAACATGATGAGTAGGATTTTTAAGACCAGAAACTATCTAGTTATGCATGCTCTAAGAATGGTGTTAAAAAAAAATCCTTGTGGTTCGACCACTGGTTCATGGCAAATTCAGAGGTGGCAGTATGTTCCTTGTGTCTATCCTAGATGCAGGGTAGAATTAGGAAATGGCAAAGAAGCTCTATAGAAAACTGGTCAAGGGTAATCTGTTGGGTGAGCTTGACCATGTCCTTGAGAATATAGACAAAATCCTCGGAATTTCGCTTCCCAGAAATTTTTATGTGGTTAAAACTTAAAAAGGTGTGGGAAGGAGGTGAATTGTAACCTTATGGTGCACTATCATGATCCAGAGATCATTCCTCATAGGAGGGGGGTAGTTGGTTGCGGGTGTTGGGGCTTGAGGAGGAAGAAGGGGGGTTAGTAGTAGAAGTATATTCATGATGAGGGACTCATGGATTTCAACACGAAGGCTCTGAGATCAAGCTAGATAGTGATGAGGATGCAGTCTCTAAGAGGAGTGACAAAGATTGCTGGCTGATGATGCTTCTTAGACTCCTCTAAGGATTTAGGACATGCTGCCAGTGGCCATGATTGCGAGTATAAATCCTGCTTGGAGCTTGGCATTCCAAAAAACATAGTAGGTTTTCTTTGCTTTTTGGGTGATATGGTGTCTTAGTATAAATTAATAATATTGCTCCACTAGTTTTATATGCTTCATTTTATTTACCAGAGCCAGTCTACTACATTAATGAGGGTTAATTCAGTATTCTGTATAAAGTATAGCAGCGAAAAGAATGAAGGGAGAGTTGTGCCTCTTTTATATTACAGATAATGGGTTAGTCCTGTTAGATAAAAAAGTATCAGAGGTGGATGTTATAAGTAGATGCAGCAGTCGTATGGGTATTTTTAAGACATTTCACCCCTTTCATGTGATTTCTGTCTTCAATATATAATATAATACGGGTGCAGCCCCACAGCTGTGTTTTGCTTATCAGAAAGGAAAAAAGAATGCAACCAGCTGTATCCAAAAATCATGGCAGAACAAGTGGCAAACAATGTACTACAACAAAACAGAGTACACGAATCCAAGAAGTGCAGGCATTCGAGAGCTTAGTCATGTTTTCGTTTGATCTTATTTTATTACTAATCCGTATGCTTTTTCACCTAGCTTACTCTATAGTCATTTTCTGCATAACATTAACTGTGCTTATGTAACAGCAACCACCTACAATCAGAAGTATTCTGAAGAAGTACTTGTATATCCTAGCCCTAGACCATAAATTAATAATACTAAGAGAAGTAAACCTGAAGCAAATAAGGGTGTAAAGCACGGATATGGTCTATGTTAGTTTGCACCCACATAAAAAGCATCAGAAAAAGTATACAATAAAATTAACTGGAAATTTTCCATGCTATATATACAGCATAGTCAGTCTACGCATTTAACTCCATACTTGTTCATCATTCACAGGAATTAAATGTTTCCTTGATAACCTAAATGTAAAAACACAATGAGATAATTTAGTTACAGCCTGTGCAAAGGTATAGAAGATTCTTGGACAGAGGGGGAGACAGAGAGAGAGAGCAAAGCACAGAAACAACCTCCCAAATTCGCTGATTTCTGTTGTGTGAAACAACCTCCTGTAGATGTCATGAGGATTTCATCATATGTATACTTTTATAGGAAGGTTCAGCCTATCATCTTGTATTTTCAGCCTGCACCAGAATTTGAAGGAAAGCTCCACTGAACATTAATTGCATGCCACCCTACTGAGATATTTTCAGTCTGCAACAAAATGGTGGCTGGCAGTTGCATTAACTCACTAACATTAGCTTGAAGTAGAGTTCTCTCCAAAGATATTTAATTCACAGAAAACAAGTACTATTGCTTTCAGAGGATTCAACTCGGATACTTGATTTCAAGTAAATCACTTATCAGCACTTCCAGTTATGTACAATACATCATTTGCAGAATAGCTGATTTATAACAGTATATCATAGATATCTGAGGCAAGGGTGTGGCCTAAAGTAACATCTTCATTTAGATTATGTGTTCATTGCAAAAAAATATAATAAATAACATTATTCATTATCTTTAACAAATCACTGTCTAACATAACTAGGTCTAAATTGAGATCTGACCTTCACGAGTATCCAGTTGATATTCTGATTGTATGTAGGCAATGTTGGGATTAGAGATACTGCCAATCTATGGAGGTGAATGTGTAACACTGTAAAGGCTACAAGGTGCAAGGGTAAAAAGCGAAGCCATTTGGTGCCAGTACCAAGTGATTTTGTGGAAACCTAAAAGAAAAAACCACTTCTTTTAAGCAATTTACCCATCTTGTAGGTGACAGGAGCCCAATTTCAAAATTGGAAATCACAAAGACAAAATTCCTGCAGGCCAAGGCATGTGTAAACTCCCCCTTCTGCCCTTAGTCTTGTCAACCTGTCATGCATAATTGTGCCATTTCAATTCTCTCATACATCCCAACAAGCTTTATGCTTAATGAGAGACCAAAAGGTTAAAGAAACTAATATATGCCCATATGTATGTACCTCCTGCATAGATTCCCCGGTCTGACTGTCATCAGAACCAATGATATCCAAAATAGACCCAAAATGAAGTTTAAAAAAAAGCAAACCTAACCCAATCATTGCTTATTATATGATAATTACCAGACTCCAATATAGACATAACATAAAGGTGCACATAACCATCATAACTACTCATCTCAGGCTGTGGAATATGATAATACTTACCTTGCATGGTCGTGTGCACATGAAGATCACCAAAGACTCAAAAATCCATATTATTGAAAGGCTCCATACATTTCCCTCAATTGATACCTTTGTGGCTGCTACTGCAGAGATATATACATATATGAATATACCATGACCTTAAGAAGCTTAAAATGTTAGCTTCCTCATCTGAAGGTATTCATTTTCTAGTGTGGAGAAAAATCTCTGCAAATAAAGATAAGCACTGCCATATTCGTATATATCACAATCTATCATGTTTTTCGCAGTGCAAGAGCCTCAAAGAGAAATCTGTCGGATTGAAACTCTTGATTCTGACACTTTTGCGCTATTCTGTCAAAAAGATGTCTGATTTCATGCCACTGGCAACCTGTCCGCAGGCCATCAGCAAGTGCATTATATGTAAAAATGTCAGGTACAAAACCTTTCTCCAGTATCTCAATCAGAAGTTTGTCCACTTCAATAATTTTCCCAGCTTGACAAAGACCATTGAGTAAGGTATTGTAAGTGTATAGGTTTGGAAAACAATCCTGATCTTCCATTTTCTTCACTAGAGACAGAGACTCGACCAACCTTCCTGCTTTGCAATGACCCTTTATCAAGGAAGTATATATAACAACATTTGGCTGGCAACCATTTACCAGCATTTCACTCAATATGCATTTTGCACAATCTACAAGACCTTTCTCCGCAAACCCATCAATCACGGAACCATAAGTCACTACATTCGGAGGACAGCCCTGCTTTCGCATAAACCACATAAGCTCACAAGCCTCATCAACATAACCAGCTTTACATACCGAGTTAACCAGAACATTGTAAGTTACAATGCACGGAGAGCGTCGCAAGACAAGTGTCATTTGGTTGATGATGTTCTTGGCACGATCTACCCTTCCCATAACACCCACACCCACAAGCACCTTATGGTAAGCTTGTTTATCAGGCAACCAACCAATAGAGATCATGTCTTCTATAAACTCAATACTCTCGTCAACAAAACCCTCTCTAACAAAACTATTTACAAGCTGCATTACAAACGAAGGGTTTAAATTACTATCAACCCCTATTTTTTCACAAAGTTGTTTAGCCCTCTCCCTCTGACCTTCTTGATACAGAGACTTAATCAGTACCTCACTAATGCATCTATCAGGCTTATATTTCTTATCCACCATATCCGAAACAAGGTCATAAGCTTCTATAAAACTCTTGGCTTTACACAAAGACTCAATGAGGATGTGATATGTTTCTGAATTGGGGATACAACCCAACTCCAGCATATTAGCGAGGAGCACATAGGCCTCATGAATAGAACTCCTATTGCAAAAACCTCTCATTACCAAATTATATGTGGACACACTAGGGCAGAGGCCTCTGCCCATCATCTCATCTAGTAGTTGAAAAGCTTCATAAATATTGTTTCCCTCTGCACAGAAACTGCGAATTAAATGATTGTATGTTACATCGTTGGCCGCGGACAATTTAAGAATAAATTTCGCCTGATGTAGTTTTCTTCCCCTACACAGATTATAGATAAATGTATTGAGGGTGTCGATATACATTACCTCTTGCTCCGAATGGATGTTAATTGTGCAAATCTTTACTGCATCAGATTTGTATTGTTGACAAAGCCGCTTTGTGTGTAATACAATAGTTATGTTGCTAAAGCTCAAGCGCTTCATATTGTCCTACCTTTCCCCGTCCGTCTGTCTTTGAGCAGTTTGTTGAATGCATAGCAGGAGATTGGGATGCGATCCAGAACAATAGCAAACTAAAGCCTTGTCAAGATATACATTACCTTTTTCTCCTAATGGATGTTGTGCGTATCTTTACTTCCTCGGATTTGGATTGTTGACATAGCCGCTTCCTGTGCAAAGCAATATTTATGTTGCTAAAGATCAAGCGCTTCATATTGTCTTGCCTTTCGCGTATGCCTGTCTTTAAGCAGTCTGTTGAATGGATCGGAAGAGATTGCGATGGATTGCGATGCAATCCGCAACAACAGAACAGAATCCTCGTCAAGTTTCTCCGGTTGGAAATTTTGTACTCATTTCCAAACCCTCAAAATGTGGGTTAGAAATAGATATTACTCCTAGTAACATTTTTTTTTTAATTATGTGTTTGTCTAAACAATAGTCTTTCAAGATAATATATATTGTTCAAAATAATATATAGTGCCAAGGGGTGTCTAAGTCCATAGAGTTATAGAAAATTATAGAAATTCATTCATTAAGATTTCAATCTTTGGAGGTACATTTCTATGTATGTTGGTGCGTTTTGTTGGTTGAAAAATGAGCAACTATAAGTAGAATTTAATGAGAGATAAATGTGTGCTATTGTGTATGTGATGAAGGGTACTCCCCTTATCAACACAAACACACACGACATAATAAATAAATAGCAATAAATTGTAACAATTAAACAATTGCAAGGACAAGAAACCTATTTTCTATTATCTTCACTGAAAGAGAAGTACAATATTTAGAAATGTAAGATGCACAAAAACATGGGCATTTTCATTACAATATCTTGCAAGCAAGAGCCACAATATACATCCTTATAATTGTTGTAGGTAACCCTACAAGCCTTCATTATATAAACAAATTTTAATAGTCCAAGAGGTTCTACAAATTCTAACACTAAATTTTGAGGTCGGCCATCCCTAAAATATTATTATTTATATTTTATTATATTAGAATAGGCCCTAAACAACTTTTGAAACTCAAATGAGTTTTTGATGGAATTTATTTTTCATTCTAAGTAGCACAACTTCCAAAGACTGTATCTCTTCCCTACTTGATATGATTGACTAATATAACCCCATTTCAAATATGGCAGGAAGTGATCTATAGTGCTTTACTTGTGAAATGCTCATTAGCCACACCCCCCAAAGCCTTGAGAGCCTTCAAAACATAGTTCAGTTCTTTTCTACCCTTTTGTCAAACTAGAAATTTTCAAAATCTTTAAAACTTGATTTGATCTTGCAATGAAACTTTATTGGAAGACTGATATAACCAAAATGAACCTCAAAGAATTAGAATATTTTGAGCTCTAAAGAACAACTTACTAAAAATAGTAAGTTTCTATAAATAGTAACTCTGCACTAAAATAGCACTTATTGATTAAACCAAATAATATTTTCAAGTGATGCAAGATTGTCCTTACACCCAAGAAACTCATGCATCAATATTTCTAGGCTTAACAATGTCTTTTTTTGTGGGACAAATGTCCTAATGCATGTGGTTGCATCCTTTGTAAAAATTGGAATGAACTTGAAACCTGTTACCTTAGGGGAAAAGGGTGATTGACAATGTTGCAATATGATTCTAAGAACAAATTGACAATTCATGATGGATGCATTTGGTATACATGAAATTTATTTTCTTGAAAATTGTTGTTTATTGTAATGAGGGAATGTCCAAGTAACTCTAACAAGAGCCTAATTGGCCCTAGATCTCCATAAATGCTCTAGTTGGCACATGAATGCTTTGTTGTCTTGCACTCCTTGTATATTGCCAAACTCATTAGTTCCTTAAAAGTGCTCCCTTTTAAGCATGTTTTTCCCTTTTCAACATGTTTGGGCTAAAACTAGGAATTTGTTAAAAAATAAATGAGATGCACAAAAATATAATAATTTAAATTTGAATGATGCTTAGTGCATGATTTTTTCTAAGATGTCAAGATTATTATGTACATATTTCCTCAGGCGAAGGAAAGGTCAAGAGCAAGGTATGGGAAGATGTAGAAGTGATATAGCCTCAAATTTAAGAATAGGAAAGGCTTAAGGGTGAGTGATATAACAAATAGCAATAAATGGTTATTATTCATGTATAAAAGGGGACATAAAATTGAGTTCAACAAAAGGAGGAAGTATGAAGCATGCACTTTTGTCTCTATATTTGATGTCCATTTTAGTATGTATGCAAGATACAACAAATCAAATATATTGAGTGAGTAATTGAATTCACTATTCACAATAAGTCTTTTGTCCATCTCTAGTATAGCATTATCTTCAAAACAACAAAATACACATTGAGAGAAGAAGTAAAATATATGATAATCTTCCACACCAATTTCAATAATGTTAAACTATTTTGTTTGATCATGTTAACAAGACATAGGGTTCAAAGAGTTTGAATTTGTATAGCTTCCATATAGTTCACATAAGCAGTAAGGGGGGAAATGATTATAAGGAGATTGTGTTGTATATAGTAGTCATGAAATTGTTATTATGTTGGCCTTCATAAAGGATGCAATCCTTTTCAATGGGCAATGTAAGTTTCATGGAGGATCGCTTTAACTAGGATATTGTGTGCTATAAGACCCATCATGGAATCAGATAAACCATATACATAGTGTAGAACCCATAAAGATGTCATGTTAACCATGGTGTTGTGTAGGATCAATGACAAACCATCTCAATCCCTACATAGTATCAAAGAAATTAGTTGTGATAAGAATAAAAATAAGAAGTTTTAGTCAAAAAAGTTGCATTAGAATTATCACATAGAGTGAAAATGGTAGGAGAGGTATGATCATCCAATATTTTTTGTTACAAACAAGAAGTATATGTATAGCATGGAAAGACAGGGGTGATAGAATAAATAAAAATTATAGGGAGGGGGAAGATCAATTATACATCAATTTTAAAATAGAGAAAGACACAAAAAATAGCACAAGAAAGATACAATCTAAGAGTGACAATGGTGTTGCCAAGAGGGGAGTGATAAAATATCATGATAAAGAGGGAGGAGGTAGAAAAAGGGTAAAAGACAAATTCCAACCTAACGAAAAAAAAATAGGTTGATATAAATAGATAATAGAAAAAGTAAATGGTGCTTTTATTTCTACCGTATTGAAAAATTAAGATCTTAGAGAGAATTTGGTATGATGCCCTAGCAATGAGAGCTTGAAGAGACTAAAAACATCAACTATTAGAAAAGAAATTGTTGACTACACTTGGAGAATGAGAGGTGGGGCAAGTGAGTTAGTGTTGATGACAAAACATTTACTTTAATTTGAAAAACAGGTAACTTTAAGCGGCAACAAAAAATGATAAAACATTCAACACCAAAGCACAAGGGAACACTAAACTTACATGGAAAACCTAGTATGGAAAAACCCGTTATGAGAATATATCTCAATTTTAAAATTTTAAAAAATATATTTAAAAAATCCAAGATGCTCACTACCACTTGCTTCCAAGACTCACTATTATAGGGCAATGAAGAAGGACTTGTAGATGAGACTTATTATCTCAACATAAGATATGTGAAATGTATTATAATAAATAAATGTTTAGTATACTACTTCCAACATTCTCCTTTGAATATAGAACTCTTGAATCATTTCCTCAAGAAACCATTTGACAATTTCACACCAATACTTTCAACACATATCATTTTTAGTCCACACACCTTACTTACACCTTGTAAGTAATTTGATCTTCTAGTGCTACCACCTAAAACAATGCAAAATATCAATTCAACTAGCCAAATAAGAGATAAGGGGTAATTCTAACATGTCAACCTTTGAACACTAATTATGATGAGTGGTTAAATCCAAGAGACATAATAGACCTAAACAACATAGTACAATATCTAGCATGATCCCAAAAATCACATACATGGAGCACATTTCCAGAGTTGGGAATTGGGTAATGTTTAGTAATAACTAACTAGCTCAATAAAACATCAATATGAAATCAATTAATGTGGACCCCTAGATTCCAATAAGGGATCAAACCAACACATCATCTAATATAAAAAAAACCCTATCAACTAGATAACCACAACTAACCGTAAAAGATAACTCTAGACATGGTGAAACACCAAAGTACTCAATCACTACTACATGGATCATAAAGAGATGCCCCTTCAATATCAAAAATTATTCCCAAGAATATTTTCCACGTTTCCTTAATAATCCAAGCTGTCATAGCCACTCTAACACAATTTTTTTTTTGAAAGGATGGTCGATAAATTATAGCTATGAAGGGTGTTATAAAAGTATTGTTATGAAATGCATCTTTACTAGAAAACCAATCTAATACATTGTACACAAGTTATAAGCCATCCCTGTGAACTACAACTCAAGAAACATCAACGTGGAGAAATAAAGAGAATTTTCCAAAACAATCCTAACAAACACCTAAACTACCAACACTTGTGAAACTACAAATGTTCAAATCCTTCCTATCTAGGATTAAGTGGTAGTGGGTCATGTTGTATCACATATGTAGTCATGATGTCACATGAGTAACATTGATTTGGTCACAATTGTTCATTATGAGAGCCCTAAAATACATAGTGGGAGATCTAGGGTGAACCTATCTCCAATTATAGTTTGAAGAGAAAGCTAACCCTGATCTAGAGTTCCTGACACTATCTAGTATGTATCCCAACTTGAATGGATACACTATAAATATCATTGGCAAAAACATAGACCTAAAAGTATAGTAGTAAAAAATCTACTAAACATACCACATATGTTCCAAGCCACAAGTCTATATTATCATGTTGGCATAACTGATGTTGATGAGATGAGGAAGTGCTAGTTTGATTATATGTTATGTCTATACTTGGTCGATTGTGTTCTTTTTTTACTAAGTCATAATAGAATAGGTGAAGTGAGAGTTATGTTATGAATTAGGGTGCACAGTCTCGCGCATAATTTTTAAAGGTTCTTATTATGCTATATATATGATCACGCATGTTAATAATAAGTTTGGTGTGAATTATAGCTATTTGATGTAAATGAGAAATTGGTTCAATATTGTAGAGATAGAGAAGAAGATTTGATCAATATGCTCTACAAGAATAGAATCAGGCGTTGTGATTGGAAATATTGGTTCTTGATGATATTATTGGCTCACTGTTGCAATCTTGACAAGATTGGTGATTGATGGACAAAGTTATAGGTTATAGGACTCTAATATTTTGACAATAAAGAAGTGAAGAATAATTACTTAGATTTTTTATTAATGAAGGAAAATCAATTTGCAAGGTTGACTAAAGATTGAAGAATATGTGATGATGAGTCCAAAATGATGTGAAATGCTAGGTATCACTTTTATTAGTTAATTTGATCAATGATTCATGAATAGGCAAATGAACCTAGGGAAGTGTAACACATTTTGACTTTTGTGTCAAATCAATGTGCGGTTGGATTATTTTGTCAATGTGAGCTAGAAAACCCCAATTTATAAAATGAATTAATATCAATTTATATATGGGTAGAAAATAAGGAGTGTACAGATTGTGTGTGAGGTGGTCATAGATCATGAATCAAGGAGTACAACTGAGAGGAGAATTTAATATGCATGTGAGGGAGAAGTGTGAGCTTAGTTGGATTTATAAGCAAGACATTGGTGTTATTTTCATACTATGCAACTTGTTGATTCCTAATAGGTTTAACAAGCTGAATCCCTTCATTGAGTAGATCCTAATAGATATTTATATAAATCCTTTAATAGGGTGACACTTTAGCTAGTGTTTGAAGTCCTCTCACAAGGCTACTCCTAACAGGGTAAAGCTCTTAATAGGGCTAGAGGAAAATGCATTAACTATGTGGCTCCTAATAGGGCCAATTCTTAATATAACTAGTTTTAATCTCCTAACATGGCTAAGCACTTAAACAAAATCTCTTTAGAAAAGTTTTTTTATATTCTTGTGCATCAATCCCACCATGGTTTTCACCCAAATTGGGGTTCCATGAGAAATATCCTTGGATCATGTGTTGAATGTGTTTGGACAGTTATTTCTTGTTGTGCTTTTCATTACAAGTAAAAAACAAATTATTGCATACATGTGATCAAGCTTAAAGGATATGTTATATCATATTTGATTTTTTTATTTGTTATAGATAATTAGTTCAGTCCCCTCCCCCCTCTAAGTAATCTTTGGGCCTTATTATTCAAACACATCAAACACAAAGGAATTTAGAGCATTCTTCTAGGTAGCTATTAGAGAACTTATCAACAAACAAATTCTTCAATAATTACAACACCTCACCTTCTCATCAATCCTGAAACGTGAGAATTACTACAACACCACTGATGCCATACTTCTAGTCCTCATCTCATTTCATCTTATTTCAATGTCTTTCTTCTAATCCTTATAATAGTTCATCTCATCTTATTTCTAAATATTATCATCAATAAATAAAAATATTGCTATAATAAAACATATCAAAAATAATAGTGTAGACATCAACAACAAATAGACGGACATCCATAAAAATGAATACTCAAAAATCAATCACCATTTCCCATCTAACACCATCACAATATTTTATCTATCATAACATACCAATAGTAGAGTAGAACCACATTTGGCACACATCCAACCTTTAAAAAACTCTTCATGTCTTCATAGCCATATCAACCTAGGGTCAACATCACAAACATAAATGGCACTATCTTATTTCATGGACCAATGATACCATCTCATCTCATAGTTTCACAACTATAGTAATACACTAAGTAGAGGGTGGAATAGATGGTCAATACCACATACACATGTAACCAAACTCTTAGCTCCAAGAAAGAAAATGATTGATGTAAAGGAGAACACCAACTAAATTGATATCTCTCCCTTTGACATCGATAGAAACACTCATCATTGTCTACTTATTATTTGAAAACATTTTCACACATTCTCCCCTCTTCACAAATATCACCCCATTTGACATCAAAGAAAAATGTTTCAAGAACTTCATACAAATCATCATTAACTCCCATTTTCTATTTTCACATCAAACATGTCATATGTTTTCTTTCTATCAATCTCTTTCCTTGTTTACACCCCTTATGGAGTAGATCACATCAATCCAAGAGACAAAGGATATACTTTAACTTTCTCCCTTGGACAAATACATTGTCTTATAATCCATGAATATTAAGGAAAAGTAACCCTATATTCTTCTACAAATGCTCAAAAGTATCCTCAAAGAGTTCCTTTGTGATGATATTTGAAATTTATTCTTGGGTGATTCCAAAATAGAGGGTTACACTTTTAGCCAACTTTGACACTAAAATGAACATTTTGAAAAATAAATAGTTTCACATTCAAACACATATTATTGTTAGACTTTTAAGGATTTGGAGATGATGTAAACTAGTAATTTCTGATATTCAATGTAGTATGTATGTATACACACACACACACACACACAAAAAAAAAAAAAGGAAACAAAGTTTGAGCAAGCCATTGTTGTCTATCAAAATGTTTAAAAACCATCTACTAGTGAGCAACAAAAGACTCTAGAGGATGTAGAGAATGCACTCAATACAAAGTTCAAGAAATAATTATCTACTCAATTGTTCTCAACCTTAGAGACAATTTTGTCATTTAGAGTGAAGGTTGTAACGGGGAAGTGTGAAGATGTGTACTAGGGGTATTGTTTGTTGAAGGAAATGTTGAGTGGGTTTAAGGAAGATAGATATATGTGTTACAAAACATGGAAAAAATATGGAGATTGCATTCATTTGAGATTACTCGAATATGTGATATTATCCAAAGAGACCCTGATGCTATATTAGAGATTAAAGAAATAAATAAGATTATGGATTCGCTATTCAATGAGCTTAAGTACATTGTACGAGAAGAGGAAATGGTAGAAGAGAAGGTTTCAACCTTTTCTTCCATCAAGAATTTGTAGATCAAAGAGACAAAGAAGGCCACTCAAATATGTGACATTATTCAAAGAGACCATGATGCTCCTGTGGAGATCAAAGAAACAAAGAAGTTTGTGGATTCACTATTTGATGAGCTTGAGTACATTGTACGAGAAGAGGTAAGGGTAGAAAAGAAGGTTTCAACATTGGAGAAAATTATATCACTTATAGTGAAGGTTGTAATAGGGAAGTGTGAATATGTGTACCAGGGGCATTATTTATTAAGTGAAATGTTGAGTGGGTTTAAGAAACATAAACCTTTTTTATAGAACATGAAAATAAGATGGAGACCATCTCCATTAGAGATCACTTAAATATGTGGCATTATCCAAAGAGACCCTGATGCTCTTATTGAGGTCAAAGAAACAAAGAAGATTATGGATGTTACTCTTATGCGCATTCATATGTAAACATTAGTGGAAAAAGTATGGCCAGTGAGTATTAAAGAGATTGGTCAGTGAGCATAGTTACCAAGCCATAATATAATGACCAAGCATAGGGATACATTGAGTAGTGTATGAGCATAGAATAGAATGTGTGGTTATTAATGAGTGATATATACACCATGGAGGGATAGTTACACCAAGTGAAGGTTTAATCAAGAGAGGCAAGCATTACCAATCCAAGGAGGCACCAAATGAAAACATCTTTATTGAGCCAAAATATGGAGTTTACTAAGTTATACATTATGAACCCAAAAAAAATTGAATTCATAGAAATCAATAAATATCTATTCTACTGAGTAGGAAAACTTATTTTCAAGATTGAGGAAAATACTTTAAAAGGCTTATTGGGAAGAGAAATTTAATTGATGATGATCCCAAGATAGAATACAAACTAATGAAATAAAGAAATATGAATGAAATGATAAGGATGAATATAGATCATAGATCTTGTTCAGATGCAAAATCTTGAAGTTTCCTAAACCCTAATTATGTGATACATCAAAGAGATTAATATTTCTATATAAGGGAATATATATACTTGATTAAGAGTTGTTGTCAGTTTTTATATTGAGAAGGATATACTAATGGAATGAAA
Source organism: Cupressus sempervirens (assembly GCA_028749045.1). Taxonomy (NCBI): domain Eukaryota; kingdom Viridiplantae; phylum Streptophyta; class Pinopsida; order Cupressales; family Cupressaceae; genus Cupressus; species Cupressus sempervirens. The sequence continues at coordinate 290,306,083 of CM053787.1, forward strand.
AGTTGAGGAAACTACTAAAGAGCAAAGTTACTAAGTAGTAGAGAAAGGAATTGTGGTCATTAATCACAAGAGGTGATATAGTATTAAATAGAAGAAAGGAGATCTGGATTAGGAAAAGTAAGTTTCACTTCATCAGATTTTAATTGTTACTATCTTACCATTGTAGCAGTAAAGTCCTTTAACAAGGTAGACCTAATAGTCTTCATTGTAAATCTCTTAACCAAGTGCACATTTTATGAATGTTGCAAAATCCTTAAGAAAGGTGGATTTCAACAAATCCTATTGTATTACTCTTAGTAGAGTAAGTCACTAGAAGTGACACTTTTGTATGCCCTAAGAGGCAACCTCTTGTTGGAGTAACGAAGAATTTGTGGGTGTCATCCCCAACACAATTTTCCCTCTAACCAAGTGTTTCAGGGTGACCAAATTGGTGTATCAATGTGTTGCATGTGATAAAAGTTTATGTTACTGTGTTTATGATGAAGTAGATTAGATATGTTTACTTTCATTTCTATTATTGAAGTTATGAACATACATGATAACTAAGTACATATATCATAATGACTAATTGGATGGGTGCAAGAAGTTGAGTCCCACTTTTGGGCAAAAAGTGGAAGTATTTTTCTAGTTTTTAAAATATCCTCCTAGTTGAAGTCTAAATTTGAGGCACATTAAGATTGAATTTGAAAAACTTTACTAGTAGAGAATGTAGTGCTCTGAGTATGGTTTTTAAATATGTAATTTTTTGGAATAGCCACATGGTATAAATTACATTTTGGTAGGCATGTTCAAAAACCACTTTTTCAAAATATTTGTTTTAGGATCATACCACACACATGTATGACCACCCTTTTTTGGAACAAAAAAATGAATTTTTGGGGTTCCTTTTGGGGAAAGGTACCTAACACACCAAAGATTGATGAGAATATATTTTCTTTTTTTTTATTGAATATTTTTTTTTAATAAAATTTTATTTGACCATAAAATGAATTTTGAAAACCTTTAGTGTATGACCATAATTTGATCAAAACTTCACCTTTTCCAATTTTCTTTTTATTTTATATATTTAAAATTAAATTTTATGTAATTGATGACATATAATTCATTTTTCAAAAAACTTGAAATCAAAAAAGTTGTTAAAATTTTAATTAACCATAGTTTTTGAAGTTTAGGTATCAATTTGGATTGATAAATATTATAAAAAAATTATATCACTATAAAATATTGATTTTTAGAATCTAGACAAAGAGTACTATAATGGGTTTTTGTTTCGTCAAAAAAATGTATTTGGAAAGTCTTCCAAAAAATTACAAGGCAAAAATTTCATGTTCTTGAGCCTTAGCCAATTTTTTGTTGGCACAAGCATAGGCTTGGTAGGCCAAAACTCAATGCAACCCATGGCTTGTGAAATTCAAATCTTAAGAAATGGGTATATGTTTCAAAATAGGTACTTATTTCTAATAGAAGGTAAAAATGAGATTTTAGGAAAAACAAATTAAATTTTCAATTTTTTAGACCCATTTTGAAAAGAAGGGTGCCCATTTTTTGAATTTAGGATCAGGCATCTGAGCCTAAAGTAGGTACTCGTTTCTAGCAACAAAGTTTTTTCCTCAATAACTTCCTCATTTTGGTGCTCAACTTCTTGCATTTACCCAATTTGATTTGAAAGGATATAACTTTTTAAGGATACTAATTCACCCACTCCCCCCCCCACACCTACTCTCAACATCCTATCTCTTTCCTAAATATTCCAACAATTGGTATCAAAGCTTGTTCTCTTGTTAAGGAGTTTTACCACTCAAGAGTAAAGATTCTAAAGATGGAAAGGTATAGGCTTGATAAGACAATTGAGAATCAGGATTTGGAACTAAGGATTTCCCTAGGTCAAATCAATGAAATGAGAGAAAAGTTGAAGTAGTAATTGAACAAAAGAGCCTGCATGATAAACAAGTACATAAATCATAAGGGTTGGTTTGATTTCAAAGGATACTAAGTTTTTAAGGATATTGATTCACCACCCCCACCCCACCCCCTTCTCTCGGCATCCTATGTTTCCTAAATATTTCAACAATTGGTATTAGAGCTTGTTCTCTTGTTAAGGAGTTTTATCACTCAAGAGTAAATATTTGAAAGATGGAAAGACATAGGCTTGATAAGATGATTGAGAATCATAAGTTGAAACTAAGGATTTACCTAGGTCAAATCAATGAAATGAGAGAAAATTTGAAGAAGTCATTAAATAAAAGGAAGGAATTAGCACATCAAATGAATGACACAACATATCAACAAGAAGAGATTGATGAACTATCTAATGGTAATATGCTTGATGAATCCAAAGTTCTTGTATCAAATCTGATGGAGAAGAACCAAACACTAACCAATTAGATGAAATCATTGAAGAATGAACAAAAAGCTCACTTAGTGAGATTGTGTGAAATATTGGAACAAAAGAGACAAGCCAAGGATGAGAAAAGAATGGTTGAAGATGATAAGAGATAGATCACTACAAGACTAAATGTAAAGGATGATGATATCACGAGGTTAATCTAGAACCACAATGATTTGGTAAATCAACTAGTTTGTGTTAACAATGAGATTGGTAGAAAGATGGAAGAAATTATTGAGTTGAGATATGAGAATGAAAAGTTAAGGAATGAACTGAATACTAAGAAAGACACAAATGAAAGGTTGAATAGATCAGAAGAAAGCATAAGGAAATTGGATAAATAGTTAAGAGGATATAGAAAACCTAGAAACACTACCTAGACTAGGCTTTCACTAGTACATTTGGGGGTCATTTTTGACTTGAATTTTCAAAGACAAGCTAATTTGGCTTGTCAAATTCATTTTTTTAAATGATCCCAATAATGTCAAAATTTTGACGAAAGTTAAGTTTGGTATCAAAAGTTCGATGTCATCGGGGATATAAACAAAAAAAAAAGTGAAACTCCATTTGTTCACGCAGAAAAGTGCAGGCACATGAGAGGGAGGCTTGAAAAAGAGCTTTACAGTAGTGTTTAAAGTTAAGGGTTTTTTGAACAACCAGATACTTTGCTAGCTAAGACAAGTAGTTGCATATTATTTTTAAAAAACCCTTCTTTTTGCCACTATTGGAGTTTATATACTATCAGATCATGAAGATATTACATCTGTTTTGTTTCCAATTCCACCGTGGTGGCCATATTTGAGTTTTCATCAAGCATTTATCATGCATTTGCAAGTTTTGTGTTATGAGTTATTTGTTGATGTCATTTTGTCAAAACATTGGAGGGTAAGAATTAGAAAATACTCTAATGCACAATGGCCTACAAATCGCCACTAACATATTTGATAAGAAGCTACATTAGTTTCCATTAATTCATTTTCTAGAGAAAAACAAACTAGAACTTCAAAAACTTAATAAATTCATCGTCCAAAAATAGATGGATATCCTACAACCAACAAATATTGACCAACCATTGTCTCCTATTTGTAATTTTAATTTACCCTTAAAAGATTGAAAACAATTTTAAGATACAATTATCAATTATCTTTGAAATTTTTTTTTTTGGATTGCAATAGATTTAGGAATGCAAGTGATATACTCCTCACGGAGACCCCAATTAAAGGTAGGTGAGTTGTATTGGCATGAAGTACTTTCTACGCCTCCTCTCTATTTAGATAAGTCACTATCTTATCTCCAATGCAGAGATCAATTTCATTTATTTTCTATAAAGTTTGATGAGAAATAGTAGCCAAGCAAAGTGAGGTGAAAAAATAGCGTCAAGCAAAATATATGTTAAAATGCCTAATTAGGTTAGGTGCAGTTAGATTATTTACGTCATTATATTTATCTCTTTTTACCTACTTTGAGCAAAATTGTATTTGGGCTTTAATAGATTTTTATTCTATTGATTAAATAAGATGGAATGCATTTGAGTTTAAAGGATGAAAAACAAGGTGGTGCTAAGAGTTTACCATGGTATGAATCGTCCTCTGATCTCTTGATGGCATTGCCTGAGTTGAAATGTTAGCTAAGCATTCACCTAATTTGATATCATGTATATCTATTGCATCTCCTATATCAGTTGTTGTATTGTTGTTCATGTCATTACAAGCTTATGATCATTTATCTTGGTAGTATTCATTCAAATATCTTGAGTCATTATACATAGTTTGATCCATTAAGTATGAACTATCTAATATTAAACCATGTGACCACAAGTATTCTCCATTGGTTACACTTATCTCCAAATCTAGAAGGGGATTCATTATCTACAAACATCAATTTTAGAGTCCACGATATCAATTTTTTAAAAAGTTACATGCAAATAGGTATCATTGAAACAAACTAGATGAATGATTTTATAGCTTCATAGATTCTACAGAACACTAAAAGTGTAACTTTCCTTTTAAGTGCTACATGGATTATCTAAGCTCATGATTGATGGGTTCTTAAAATGCACCTCTCATGGAAAATGGTTCCTTTATGCAATTCAAGCTCACAGGTGATGTATATTTGTGAATGACTAATTATGTGAATCATCTAATCTCAAAGAAAGATATCTAATTATAATCTATTACAAAAATTAGACCTGATTAGTAAGGCCATGTAGTTCAAAATGTTGGGATAGATACAATGAAAGAAGGTAGGTGCATACCTACAAAGCTCTCTCCTGCTAAGTAAATGTCTCCATATTTTAGCTTGGGAAATTTCTCCAACCAACCAACATGGAAATTCAAATTGTCTTGAGTTGTAACATGATACATGTCATTGATTTGTTTTAAGAATATTTTTACAATCAGTACTATAATACTACTACTAGGTATGTACTCAAAACATGTATTTTAATAGCAAGGGGCACATCACCCATACCAAATTGTGCATCATTGGAATTATTGTTAGAAACAATGGTCCACCAAGATAACTTATTGGAATTATTGTTGAATCCCTTAAGATATACATGACTTGTGAACTTGAATTGCATAAAGGAACCATTTTCCATGAGTGGTGCATTGTAAGAACCCATAAATCATGAGCTTAGATAATCCATGTAGCACTTAAAAGGAAGGTTACACTTCTAGTGTTCTTGAGAATCTATGAAGCTATAAAATCATTCATCTAGTTTGTTTCAATGATACCTATTCGCATGCAACTTTGTAAAAAATTGATACCGTGGACTCTAAAATTGATGTTTGTAGATAGTGAATCCCCTTCTAGATTTGGAGATAAGTGTAACCAATGGAGAATACTTGTGGTCACATGGTTTAATATTAGATAGTTCATACTTAATGGCTCAAACTATGTGTAACGACTTGAGATATTTGAATGAATACTACCAAGATAAATGATCATAAGCTTGTAATGACATGAACAACAATACAACAACTGATATAGGAGATGCAATATATATACATGATATCACATTAGGTGAATGCTTAGCTAACATTTCAACTTAGGCAATGCCATCAAGAGATCAGAGGAAGATTCATACCATGGTAAACTCTTAGCACCACCTTGTTTTTCATCCTTTAAACTCAAAAGGAACCTTGCATTCCATCTTATTTAATCAATAGAATAAAAATATATTAAAGCCCAAATACAATTTTGCTCAAAGTAGGTAAAAAGAGATAAATATGATGACATAAATAATCTAACTGCACCTAACCTAATTAGGCATTTTAACATATATTTTTCTTGACACTATTTTTCCACCAAGTTCCTTTATGTTGTTATTGGAATTATTGGAATTATTTACTTTGGTTAATTGGAATTACAATGAGTCCCTGTTAGGAAAATTTGAATCCGTGTTAAGAGATTCCAACCCTATTAGGACTTGTGGTATAATGTATGCAAGAAGAGCCCACTACCCAAACATGCAATTTCAACTACAAGAAGAGCTCACTGCTCAAACAAGTAATTTACTGTTATTTGTCTTCCTTGCTTGTTCTTTCCTCTATCCTATCAATTAGACCAATCATTGTTAGACCTTGTACACTATGTCAAGAACCTCAAATCCAAATACCAAACCTTGGATCACTCAAAAAAACCTCGGCAATGAAGTTTCCTTCACTTCTGCATTACTTTGCTCAACTTAGCATTATATACTCTCTAGTACTTTTCAAACATTTATAATTCACATATATGCATACCATGATAAAGGAAAATATCCTTCCTTTATACTAAGTCCATTAATCAATTTCTTGAGTCATCTATTAGTCCTTCTCAATTAATTATTATAGGACCACACTAAGAACACATTACACTTAGTGATATCACAAATCTTTCACCTTGCAACTTGAATAACTTTTCATACACATAATATTATTACAAGCGAGCTTAGACATGCTATCCTTAACATGTCTTCTCCGAGTCTTCAACCTTGATCCTCAAGATATCAACTCTGCTAAGAGATATAACAAGTTTACCCAAACATACCTCTGTAAACTCTATCTGAGAACAAACATCACCAAAACTTACATAGCTTATTCTAGACTTATCCTTTCTACTTTCATTGTTAAATAAATATGCTAGATACTCAAATGTATCTCCCATAACCTCAGGTGGTTGATATACTCAACTAGTCATCTGCATCAACTTGATCTTTTCACAATTCTTTGTTAGATACCACAGAAGACATCAAACATGCTATGTTGACATCAATGAAAAAATTGGTCATGAATGTAACATATCATCATCAAACCAATCTTCCAACCAATTGCTCCAATATTCCAACAATATCCCCCTTTGGCATTGACGGCAACATAGATGAAAAACATCTAGTTCCAAAAATTCCAACAAAAGATAAACAATCTTCTTCATCAATCATACTCCCCCATTAATATACTTCAATGTGCTCTATACTAAATTGTTATTACAAATACTATGCTTATGCTAAACATCTTCCTTAGCATACTGCCAAACTTCTTCTATAATACTTTCCTGCAATAATTCTCCCTCATAGTATGATGTCAAACTTTCTTCCATAGTATGATGTTTTTCATGCCGAACTTCTCCCCCATTGACATCAATGTCAAAGGTTCCAACAACCAACATTTATACATCAAATTTTGTGATCAACTAATACTTATTTAGATCGAGTGTCAAAAGACACTATTTACAAAAACATTAATCAAGAGTCCTAATTGACTCTGTCCATCACAGATACTCCCTCATATAGGAAGCATCAGCATCCAATCCAAAAAAACAATGATGCTCTATTACCTTGGACTGATGCATTCTTGCATCTTCTACTCTAATGTAATCTAAGGGACATAACCCCAAGTATACCTTGCAAATACTCAAAAGTCTCTTTGGGAAGAGGCTTAGTGAACATATCTGCAATATGCTCTTTTGTACTTACATACTCCAATCTGATTTCTTTTTTTGCAACTTTTTCTCTCAACATGTGATACTTAATAGAAATGTGCTTAGTCTTTGAATGAAACTTTGGATTCTTAAACATATTTATTGTGCTTGTGTTGTTACAATGTATAACAACAGGTTCACTAATTTCTATCTTTATATCCTTTAGCATTTGTTTCAGCCAAATAACTTGATTGCAATTATTTGTTGTTGCAACATACTCTACTTCTACTATACTTTGAGACATACAATCCTTCTTCTTGCTTAACCAAGAAGCCAATCTTCCTCCAAGAAAGAAGGCTCCTCCACTAGTGCTCTTTCTATCATCCATACTACCTACCCAATCTGCATCAATATAAGCACTTAAGAAAAAATCATTAGATTTTTCATACCATAATCCAAATTCTGAAGTTCCTTTCAGATATCTAAATATCCTTTTTATTACTGCATAGTGCGCTTCTTTGGGATCAGCTTGGAATCTTGCAACAATTCCAAATACATTTGCTATATCCAGCCTTGTGTGAGTCAGATATTGCAATCCTCTAATCATGGATCTATACTTTTTTTGTTCAACAGTAGGTGTCTCACCCTTTGTAAATAACTTATGTCTAATTACCATAGGTGTTCCAATAGGTTTACATGTTTCCAAACCAAAACTTTTCAGTAAGTCCTTTAGGTACTTAGTCTGAGAAATAAAGATTCCTTCTTTATTTTGTACAATCTACAATCCTAGGAAATATTTCATCTCTCCTATCATACTCATCTCAAATTCTTTCTTCATCTCTTCAGAAAATTTTTCACTTTCTTTATTATTTCTTCCAAATATGATATCATCAACAAATATTACCAAAATTATCAAACCATCATTAGTTTCCTTCCAATATAAATTGTTATCTAACATACCTTTGCTATATCTAAGCTTTGTTAAGTGCTTGTCTAACCTTGCATACTAGGTTCTGGGTGCTTGCTTCAATCCATATAATGCTTTCCTTAGTTTGCATAAAATATCCCTATCATTTGTCAAAGGATATCCTTTAGGCTGCTCAATGTATATCTCTTCTTCAACTTCTTCATTCAGAAATGTTAACTTGACATTCATCTAATATAATTTGAATTTCTTTTGTGCTACATGATCTAAAAATAGTCTTATTGCTTCTATTCTAGCCACTGTAGCATAAGCTCCTCATAATCTATTCCTTCTTGTTGTGAGTAACCTTTACATACTAGTCTTTCTTTTTTTCTTACAACTTCTCCTTGTTCAATCATCTTTTTCCTGAATACCCATTTGGTTCCTATCACATTCTTGTCTGCTAGTCTAGAGACCAATTCCCATGTTCCATTCTTTTCTATCTAATCCAATTCCTCTTTCATAGCTTGTTTCCATTGGTCATTTTTACATGCTTCATCTACATTTTTTAGTTCAACTTGAGATATCAAGCATAGTTCTTCATTCACTCTACTTCTTTTCATCACACCTTTGTCTTTACTTCTAATGATTTGTTTGGATGGGTGATTCTTTATCATGTTCTTTCCTAAAGTATGAGTTGATATCTCAACTCTTTGTTTGACTGAAGGTTCTAAGTTTTGCTCTTGCCTAGGCTCTCCTTCATTTTGCAAGTCACTATTAATCTCAAGAAATATCTCATCATTTCTTGGCTTAGTAACATCATCTTCTAAATTGTATTTAACTATTCTCTCTTGTACTCTAAACTTTTCATCAATTCTCACATTTTCACTTTCCATCATAGTCTTAGTTTTCTGATTATAACATCTATAAGCCTTTCTTTTTAATGAATAACCAAGAAGATTACCTTCATCACTTCTAGCATCAAACTTACTAATATCATCATCTCTCTTTATGTAACACTTACTTCCAAATATTTTGAAATACTTAACTATAGGTGAGTGGCCAAACCATAGTTCATAAGGTGTCTTGTTTGTGTTCTTCTTGACTTGCACTTTGTTCATAGTGTAGATTGTTGTATTCATAGCTTCTCTCCAAAGTATCTTTAATACATCATTCTCTACTAACATGGCTCTTGTAGCTTCTTTAATATATTTGTTCCTTCTCTCTACAACACCATTATGTTTAGGGGTCCTTGGAGATGATAGTTGTATTTTAATACCATTTTCTCCATAGAACAAGTTTAACTCATTTGAAGTAAATTCTCCTCCTCTTTCTGATCTTAAACATTTAATCTTCACACCAGATTCATTCTCAAATATATTCTTGAATATCTTGAACTTATCAAATGCCTCAGATTTGTCTTTAAGAAATGTAACCCACATCATTCTAGAAAAATCATCAACTAAAATAATAAAATACTTTTCACCATATAATCCTCTAGTCTCTGTAGGACCGCTAAGATCTATGTGTGCAAACTCCAACTTTTTTGTAGTGGTGAACTTTTTGATGGGAAAAGTGGTTCTATTATGTTTTGCCAAAACACATTCTTTGCAAATCATGTTAGTAGGCTTTACAATTTTTGGCAAATCTCTGATGATAGACATTCTACCTATCCTCACAATATTGTCAAAGTTTATATGATATAATCTCTTATGCCACAACCAACTATCATCTATCTTTGCAACCATTTATGTCATTTTAGTGGGATTCAACTGAAATACATCACCTCTAGATCTAGTTCCTATTCCAATTACCTTTCCATCTTTATCTTTGATCATGCATGTCTTTTCTATGAATTTTAACTGATAACCTTTGTCTACTAGTTGTCCAACACTCAAAAGATTGTGATTTAAACCATCAATAAGGTATACATCCTCAGTATTAGTTTTTCCATCAAGAGTTATAGATCTAATACCTTTTATTTTACATGCTACATTATTTCCAACTCTGAAAAATCCTCCATCCTGACTTTTGAAGTTAACAAACTTGTTCATGTCACCAATCATATGGTGTGAACAACCACTGTCAATTATCTAATTAGATTTTTTTAGTGTAAATAATTATTATTTACACTTTACTTAAGTTTACTTAGGATAAATACATTATTTTAATATTTATTAGGTTAGACACCTAGAACTATGCACACTCATATGAGTTGTTATGTTGACAACACAAGAGTTACCAACTCTATTTTAGCACATGGTGTCTACAACACTGGAGTTCACATAATTAACGGAGTTGTCATGTAGACAACATAGTTGTTCACACTCTAATTAAGCACATAGTGTCTACAACATAATTTTATGTGACACACCTATGTAGGCTTATCCTCTCATCATCACACTAACTCCTATGCTCAATGGAGGATAATCCACTCTTAGTAGACATGTGCTTAGTTGTGAGGCTTATCATTTTGCTAACTCCTAGTCAGTCTAGAGGCCTTTATATATAGGCACTTTTAATGTACTTACATCAAACAACATCAATTGAATTTCATATTATTATTTTGATCATACTCTTTTGGTCTATTTTCTGCTAGTTCTTGAGCTTCTTGATTTTGGGTGATTTTGCCCGAACGCAAATTCTTACAATTTCTTCTTAACCTATGATACTAAAGTTACCTTCTCTAGAATTTCCTCTTTAATTGTCACAAATCAAATTTTTTCATCACTAGCACTCAATACTTGTTCATTAGAATCATAATCTTCATTTTCATACAAACAATCTCTATCTTTTTTAGGTTTATGATTTCCCTTATACTTTTTCTCCCTTTTAGGACCATATTCATCACAATTCCAACACCTAAATATTTTCTTACCTCCTTTTTTCCTTCTTACTAGAAGGGCTACTACTTCATCAATCTTTCTATCTTCTTAGAATCTATTGCTACTAGGAAAATCTCTCCTAGCACTTGTGCTCCTTGACAAGTTAGGTTGAATACATAAGGCACTGAAAGTTGTCTCTATTTTGATCAATTCTCCAGACTTTCTCAATTCATTCTTAACTACTTCAAGTCTTCCAAGTAGTGTTTCCTTTGTGAAATCCTTGGTACATGATATTAACAACTATATGATCTGAACTACTAGCTTGAATGGTGGTGTTAGAGTTTTCAATATCTTCCATATAACTTCATCATCACTTTTGGTTCCTCCTTGAGCTTTAATACCTGTAGTAATTTTTGATATCCTACCTATATATGTTCTTGTAGATTCATCTTCCATCATCTTAGCATCATTAAATGCAAAAATCCAATTTTGAGCCTCAACTTCTTAGAGTGATCATCACCTTCAAAACTATTTTCCAAATCTTTCCAAATCAAATGTGAAGTAGCAAGTGATTTTACCTAGTTGTACTCAATTTCAGGAAGTGCAGTCAATAGTGCTTCTCTATCTCTAATGTCACACATGAAAAGATCTCATTCTACCTTAGTGCAAGTTCCCAAGTCCTTTTCTTCAATGATTGTCTTTTCTAATTTAGTCAAGATCCAATATCCTAAACCCATACATAACAAATGTATCTTCATGTTTTTCTTTCAACTATCATAGTTTGTTCCATCAAACTTTAGACTATGTTTTCTAAACATGTCCTACATGGATTTCCTAAGGTTGTTAAGCTAAAAACACTTATCTTCTTTATAAAAAATTAACCATTCAACCAAAGTAAATAACAACCATACAAAGATGCACATAAATAAATACATCAGATATGTTGACTAGGGAAACCCTTGATCAGAGGGAAAACCCCAGTGGGAATGATGCCCACAAGATGATGTACTAATATAAATATTTCTTATTAGAGGATAGACCCTATTAGGAGTCTATTACAATATTTAGTACAATAAGTCCCTATTAGGAGTTATGGTATAATGTATGCAAGAAGAGCATACTGCCCAAACATGCAATTTCAACTACAAGAAGAGCTCACTGATCAAACAAGTAATTTATTGTTATTTGTCTTCCTTGCTTGTTCCTTCCTTTGTCCTATAAACTAGACTAATCATTTTTAGACCTTGTAGATGAGGTCACAAACCTTAGATCACTTAGAAAAACCTCGGTAATGAAGTTTCTTTCACTTTCACACTACTCTGCTCAACTTCACATTCTGTACTCTCTACTACTTTTTGAACATTTATAATTCACATATATGTATACCATGATAAATGAAAATATCCTTCCTTTATTCTAAGTCCATTAATCAATTCCTTGAGTCGGCTATTAGTCCTTCTCAGTTAATTATTATAGGACCACACTAAGAACATGTTACACTTAGCAATATCACAAATCTTTCACCTTGCAACTTGAATAACTTTTCATACAAACAATATTATTAAAAGTGAGCTTAGACATGTCATCCTTAACATGTCTTCTCCAAGTCTTCAACCTTTATCCTCAAGATATCAACTCTATTAAGAGATATAACAAGTTTACTCGAACACTCTGAAAACTCTATCTGAGAACAAACATCACCAAAACTTACATAACTTCTTCTAGAATTATCCTTTCTACTTCTGACGTTAACTGAATATGCTAGATACTCAGATGTATCTCCCATACCCTTGGGTGGTTGATATACTCAACTAGTCATCTGCATCAACTTGATCTTTTAGTTATTATTTTGTTAGATACCACAGAAGACATCAAACATGCTATGTTGACATCAATGACAAACTCAATCATGAATGTAACATATATCATCGTAAAACCAATCTTCCAATCAATCTCTCTAATCTTCCAACAATTATTTCCTGTAGTAGTATTGGAATATGATAATCGCAATCCAATAGGACTCTCTACATACAACATGTTTCATTCTACCCACAAAAAAATTATATATCAGCTACAAGATTCTTGCAAGGGGAATATAGGGTAAAGGAAAAGGATTTTCAATGTCACTTCTAAAAGGCCAGACATAAATTTAGCTATACGTTGAACTACATGACTTTCTTTTACATCTTCATTATATCCAAAAGTTTTAATTGATTGAACATATTAGACTATAAGGATTGGTTCCAATTTGGATGCTTCCTCATCTATGTGTTGAACCATAGGAGTACTTTTATCCTCTTTATCCTTTGCATATCTATCATTGCTTCATTTTCAACATTGGCTTGGTCTATCTCCATTCTTCTCTATATTTCAATTTGGTTATTGTGTTTCCATCATTCATTAATGAGCCCTCTTCATGATAAATATTTGTATTGGGAATCATAGAGATGGATAATTTTTTTTGGATAATGATTAATTTCAAAATATTCAAGGATGTTTTCTGTTTATGAATTTGTAATGGATGTATTTGAAGTTCTCTTGCTCACATTAATAAAGTAAGGAAGAAAATCATGTTGTTTTGGGTTTCAATGTTGATATGATCATTATTTGAAATAACTTTTAGCCCTAAAACTCATTAATTTCATCTATTTCCTCCATAAGATGCATATCTAATCATTTTCTTGAATCAAGTTTGAAAGTCCTCTTCGCATTCTACTATGGCATCTTTAGATTTATAGTTATGAGGTATAACTACTGGGAGAAATCTAATCTTAATTTCAACCAATTCTGACTCCAAATTTTGTAGTTTTTCATTAGAATAGTTGCATGCTATTTCATATATCATTCTAGTCTAAGACCCAATCCATCCTCCTTATGACTTGAGATTTGGTGTATTTTTAATAGAAGCAACAACATGATCATTCAATACTATAACATTTCTTTATACTATTTTCAATCATTTCAAAATATCTACAGAATTTAGTTCTAGCAATAAGCGCATCTATATCCACTGAGACAAATTTTCAGTTTATAAGTATTTCAAGAACAACTCCTTGTATAATATGTTAAGCAAGTCCTTGAGCACTTGAAATTATTCCAACAGCAGGCTCACTAGTAATAATGAATTTATTTATGTTCTTTTTGAAAGAATCTTTCCAAAGCTCCATATTCTTTCTCAAGATTTTGGACAGTATTTCTTTATGAGATCAAGTGGCATCAATGATTGCCTATTTTCAACTTTCCAACATCATAAATAGAGGACTTGACTTTTGAAAAAAAAACTAGGGCTCCATCTTGCCTTAGATTATTCCATTAAATCATATGCAAACTAGTGAATGTATCTTCCCACTCATTATGTAAGATGAATAGTTTCTCCCCAAGTCTCTCATATCACTTCCCTCCATTATTTCTCTGACCAAAATTCCATGTTCATAACATTCAAACCAAAATTACGATCATGTTTGTTGTTCAGATAAAAGGTAATCATATATCTCCTTTCCTAACAAACAATCAAAAATAAGAGTATGCCATATATAATTTCTCAAACCATGAATGATAGTGTGAAGGTAACTGCTACTTTCCATTATGAACATAGAAATTACAAAGCAAGAATCCATATCCGTTCACAATATTTGGTGCTTCCTTTCATTAACATCTATGCCTTCCAACATTCATTCACTTACCTATTTGACTTTCCTCCATGATTCCTTTGTATGATTCCAATATTTTAGTTCGTAAATTTTCATCTGAAAGTAAAGTTAGTTAAATGAGGTGATAAAATTGCATATCCAAATGTACATATGTATTTATGTATGTGTATATATGTATGTATGTATATGTATATATGTATATATGTATCTATATGTATGTATGTATATATGTATGTATGTATGTATAGATGTATGTATGTATATGTTATGATGGGATGAAGACTGAATCGGCAAGAGTAAGGATTTTCCCACCAAAAGAATTGCTATTTCATTCCAAATCTATATAGTACTATTCCAAACCCAAACTAGGTTGAAGATAATCAATTTATAAGTCACAACTCTTGACCTTACAACTTCATCCTTCCATGTTTGATCAAAATAATGATCTGACTGTTACACTTCTAGTTTGTAAGAAAATTTGTAAAAAGTTGCATGGCAACTTTTATTGCATTTTATTGCAATTTTTACAACTTTTACACAAACTTCAAATAAAAGACTCCACATGCCTTCAAAACTATACCACAATATGAAAAATGATTATAAAACATAAAAAATGAAGATTTTTGGTCAACTCATAATATTTGACCAATTGTTGACCAACCTTTGACTTTCCTATAACCTTATTACAACATGTAAACAACTTGCCTAAATGCATGTTTGAGATTGTCTAAACTACCTTGTGTCAACTTGGATTCTTATTGATCACCTTATATACTATCCTACCTTGTGTTTGACCACCTTATTTGGGACCTAGGGCCCCTACACCAAGATCTAGGATTTCATTGTCATGTCCTTTTGATCAATGTATATGTATGTATGTATATAAACAATAAAACTCACTCAACAGGTAGCATGACCACAAACTTTTAAAAATAACTATATAAGGAATGAGTTAGGATGTATATAAGTCAATTGGTCTAGTTGCTGATTAGCTGGGTTGATTACAAATTCATGCAGAACTATCATTAGATTAGGTACAATAAAACGAGCTATCACCTATTCCCAGCTAACATTAACTTGACTAGTCTATTTAGACCCATTGATTATTGTCACAAGTTATAAAACATAACTATATAAGGAGTGAGTTAGGACGTATATAGGTTAACCTTACATTAACTATAAACTACAACACAAAGGTTGCACCAGGGTATTACAGGAATCTAATTATAGAAAACTGCCTAATTCACCCTAGTGGGTGTATGATGGCAAAGAGCTATATTAGGTGAGTAAAGGTCACCAGTGGTTATAGAAATACAACTACATCAAAACAATTCGAAACTAGAACTACATATTTGTTAGAGTGAGTATTTCAAGGGTCTTGATCCTATGTATATAGGTATGTAGGCAACCTGGTAGGTGGAGTATGCCTCCAGCGTGCAGACACCTTGGACATAGTTAGGTAGCATGAATCATCACAATGCGATATGTACTTTCTCCAGCCTTACCTCATGGATGTAATAGTTCAAAATCTTTTTACCAAGTTGGATGAAGTCTAGAATCAATGCTAATGCTATATTGTTCAAAATCAATGCCAATATTTATATTGTATAATTCATTTGATTTGTTTAGATGCAATCTGTACTAAAGAGATAGTAATATTTTATTATTATTGATTATATAAAACATACTACTAATGCTTGTATGTTTATATTTGCTATAATTTTATAGTCAGATTATTTACTTGTGAAGAAAGTCCATGCCTAACAATATGGACCCAGAACAAAATAAGGTGACAATTACTAGATTATGGTCTTAGTTTAAAAGAAATGGTGATGGAAAATGTTATTGTCATTGCAAAAAATGCAAGGGCTTAAAGAATCAAATAATTCTAATCACAATCACTTAGAGACATTGTATGCAACACAGTCACATTAAGAGGGTAAACGATTTTTGTCCTTTGGTGAATGTGAATTTCAAATTGCTAGAATGTGAAGGTGTCAATATTGAAGAAGAAGGTAATGCTCCCATGGAATAAGATGATCATGAGGTAGAGAACACAATTGAAAATGCTGGTATTAGTGCAGTTGATAATGTGTCAGAGAATAGGATTGACAAAGATGTTACCAGTACAACTGATGAAGTTGATGATAGTCATGCATCTAATGATGATGATGAACAGAACCTTGATATACCTATAATTGAAAAGGAATATGAGACCTTGTACCAAGGCTCCCAAAAAAACTTCTCTCTGATGTATTGTTGCTAGTAAACTTCAAGGTTATGAATGATATATCCAATGTAGCAATCTCATGTATGCTAAGGTATAGTGTCATTTTTGTCATCTTCTATGTTACCATAACATTAATGTTCTTTATATTGATATCAATATTTTTCCATACGTTGATAGGTGAGTGTTTTCTACCATCATCAAACATTGTACCTCACTCTTATCGAGAATTATCGACCATTATGAAAGATATTGGAATGGAGTATCAAAAAAATACAAGCATCTCCCAATGATC
Source organism: Cupressus sempervirens (assembly GCA_028749045.1). Classification (NCBI taxonomy): domain Eukaryota; kingdom Viridiplantae; phylum Streptophyta; class Pinopsida; order Cupressales; family Cupressaceae; genus Cupressus; species Cupressus sempervirens. The sequence continues at coordinate 290,323,272 of CM053787.1, forward strand.
ATATTGTATATCATAAAAAATATGAATTTTCAATAGAATGCCCTAATTATAACATTAGTATATATTGATTAGATCAAATAATGACAAAGGTTCCTCACAAGGTTCTTCAATACATTCCCATTATTTCACGTCTGCAATAATTATTCAGGTGTACTAGCTTGGCACAATTTATGGATTACCATGAGTAGTTAAGATGACATTATGTGAATGCTTGTGAATGGTTCTACATTTAAGGACATAGAAGATTAGTGGCCAGTATTTAAACAAGAACCTGGTAATCTAAAGCTTTTATTGGCAATAGACAGTGTCAATCCATTTGGAGAGATGAGATCTGTTTACTCAATCTAGTTTATTTTTGTTTTTAAAATAACATTCCTCTTTGGATGTTTATAAAGAGGAAGCACATAATGTTGGCAATGATTGTACCAGGTATTTTTCATTTAATAGTCATCTAAATTAATTTATAAACATAGAATCAAAATGACCGTAATAATTATGTTTTTCTTATGTTCATTTAACTAGGTAAGTACCAGGTGAAAGATATGAATATATATATTGAGCCCTTGATTGATGAGTTATTGGAGTTATGGAATAGGGTCACAATGTACAAAATCTATAGACCAATTGGTGAAAGAAAATTTCAATTTTGTTCAATGCTTGTATGGACTATACATGATGCCCCTGGACTAACACATTTTTTTGGTATTTATAACTGTTAACACATATTTTTCATTGTATGTTTAAGTTGCATGTGATAATTGTAAATATGGATCTTATACTACACATTTCATCCAATTATGCATGATCTTGTAGGTCTTTAGGCAAAGGGAAAATTTGCATGTCCAATTTGTAGTCCAAAGATGAAATCTCGCCATTCAAAAAGTTTAGAAAAGTAGGTGTTTGATGAGCATAGACAATTTCTCCACAAAATTCATAAGTATCAAATTATTGTAAAACATATTTTCAATGGAAAAGAAGAGAGAACATCAAAGCCATGAAGAGTGACACCTCACATGTGGAAGTTCAAATACAATACAATGAATTTTCAAGGTAATTTCATTCCATTTGATGCATGTTTTCATAGGAAATTTAAACTTGGATATTGTCTTTTGTTTACTAATGATATAATTGATGTTCATGAAGGTTGACAAGGCATCGATGAGAAACTTTCAAAAGGACTTAAAGCTATCCTGGACAATTTAGTAGGTTGTTGTACTATGAGCACCTCCCAATTGTGCATTGATTGATGCTATGCATATTGGAAAGAATGTAACAGAGACACTATGGAAAATATTAGATGGAATTTTTGACAAAAAAAAATTGGTCAAAATTTGCAATGACATTAATGAATCCAATCATGCATTGAAGTTTTTCATTGAATCAAATAGAGATGAAAATTGGATTAATACGAGTTTCATTCCTTGATTATTAATATAGCAACAAACTAATGCCATAAAAAAAACTAAATTTACCACAGGATTTGCTACAAACATAAGTAGTCTCATATCAAAGAAAGGTGATTTTGGGTCAAGGTTGAAAACACATGATTGGCATACCTTCTTTAGGTAAGTCATGTTCTTCTCTATTTACAATAAATTTGTAAAACATCATGTACTTTTGATTGTTTTATTTTATAATATATTTAAGAGATCATTTTATTATTACTGCAATATGTTCTACCTCTATCTCTCCCACACAACTTTGACAACATGAGTGTCAAACATGTTATATATGATCTTGGGAAATACATGAGGTTAGAAGTGTTATTTGTTGGATTTTTTGTCTAGAAGTGTTATTAGTCTTGTTAATATATTTTTGCGTGATGAATATCTTCTAGGTGGTTGTCATCTGAAGAAATTGATAAAAAAGACATAAAGTAATAGAAGAGAAAAATTCCTCAGCTTTTGTGTGAGATGCAAAAGTGTCTACCTTCAACTTTTTTTAATGCACAAGAACACTACCTCATACATCTAGTTGAGAAGATTGAATTGTGTGGACCTATACAAACTAGGTCAAAGTGGATGGTTGAGAGGCACTTAAAATTTTTGAAAGGCTTGGTTTGACAGAGAGCGTGTCCTAAAGGTTCCATGGTCAAGGGATATACGATCTACCAAACCATGGTTTACATTAGTGAATATCTTCCCAAGTTTGCATCAAAGATCCATGTAGATCACATTTAGGATCCCAACTCCATGAAGAGATTTGAAGGGGAGTACTTGATGGAGAAAGGTAGATTGAAGACAGTGAGAGGTAATTATAAGATGTTATTGTAGTTAATTAATTTTTATTCATCATCAATATAAGTTGTTTCTAACTGGTATATTTATTTATACAGTTGCTCATGATTGGGATGCACTTCATTTATATATTGCAAACAATCTTGATTGGATGATGCTATGAATTGAATGATCTCAACAAAATGGTTGTTCATTAACATGAGAAGGTGTTGCTTCATTGGTTAAAGAAGCTCATCATAATGGAGGCCCCAATGTTACACCAATGGTAATTGATCTAAAAAATGGTTTATAAGGTGGAAAGGTACGTATAAATTAATCTATCATGACCCATTTGATTAATATGAACTCAAGGATGGATGCATAATTTTGGCATATTTGAAAAATAACAAGTCAAGCACCATAGAGCTATGTACTATAATGGCCGTAAATTTTGCATAAAAATGGTGGACAAGACTAAGAGAACTTGCAATTATGGGATAACTGCAATGTTTGAGGCCACTATTGTCACAAAAGATTGCACCCTTGTCCAAAGTCTTACCTAAGGACATCTTGAAACATGGAAACAACCTCCATGTTGTGGGACTTGAAATATGAGATTGAGTCTCTAGAGAAGTTTGGCTTCCTCTACTATTAGGATGCACTTAAACTATTCTTGAATAGAAAAGGGAGAAGGAATACATGAAAGTAACTGCCTAATCTATTCTAAAGAGGTGATGCACCAAAATAGGGTGTTTAGACCAGTCTCTACCCATACATGCATAGTGCTATTATTATGACAGTCCAAAGATATACAAATTCAAACTTGCTTTAATCTATAAACTACATAAAGACTGGACAACCACATGAGTGACACAAGGAAAATTGTTTCACTTCTTATCATTCATTGGCCAAAGAGATACAGAGAATGCAAATTACAGATATTCACAGTATGTTGAAGAGAGGTAGATAAGCTTGCATAGTATGATGACGATTGAAAGAGACCAGGCAGAAAGCCATATAATTCAAAGGAAAAGAGGGAATTTACAATAGCATGTCAAGGCAATACTAGGGAAAATAGAGAAGATATGACCCTAAGAAAGAGTACAATATTTGCCTTTATAGTACCAGCATAACTTGGACAACTTCCCTCATAAGATAAAAATCAACCACTACAATCAAATCTTTAGAGAATAGTCAATGAAAAATTGAAAAGATCTAACTATTGCATAAATCCATGCATGAGAGGATCACTTCTTCACCAAAAAAATATCTGAGAGCTCAAGAGTGATGGTCATTTAATCTATAATTGAATGAATGGATCAAAAAATGGTGGTGGAGTCTCTCTTTGTACTTATCAAGCCTAGGGATCAATGAAAGTGGTTACATGAGATAAGAAAGATCAGATTTATCATTCAAGGAACTACTTTTGTTGCCACCAACTTTTGACTTGATTGTGACTCTTGGTCAACTAAGGTTTAACCATCAAGTCTTGCTATATGGACCAAACATTTCTTACCATTATGCCACTTTGTTAGTGATTCAATCTTTATGCTTTGTGCTTGACCATTCACGATCGTAGCCTCACCACCACCTTCCTTTGATAACTATTACTGCTTGTGAAACCTTGATCCACTGATCATCACTACCTCGCAACTTTTAGCATTCTTTACTAACTGCCACGACCTTGTAAAGGTTGAGGTTGGACCATATCTACATTGTTGCCAATTTAATCCAAAGTTCCCATTTGACCCTTGTAATTGAGTGAAACAAGGGGAACCACTCGATCACAACTCAAAACTTAGCCATTTCTTGACTCGTAGTGATCATACGTTGGTTGTAGATCTAGATGATCTAATGGTGCAAGATATTTCTTTGAAGCACTAAAGATCTGACTTTTTTGCACCATTCCAGCTTAAACCATATCATGTCATTATAACCATGTGATTAGGCTAAAACAAAGCAAATCATACCTTCACCATCTTGACCCTAGTTGACACTCAACAAACAATGATTGTGCAAATCACATAGTCGCAACTTAAAACATTCCAAGGTATAAGATAAAATATAGACAATGCTTAATTCAAAACCTTAGGTGATTGTTGGGTAAATTATCTTTAAATTTGATTTTCTGATGGGAAGATATTTTGGTTAACATTGTTGGCGACTCAAAGGGGATGTAATCCTACTTAGCACATGAATAGTGACCATCAAAGATCCATTTGGCTATGGAGTTCCTAAAACCATAAAAATCATCAAATCTATCATTTATGCTTCATTCTAATCCATACCATGCCTTCTTCCTCTGCAACTTGCAAAAATTTAGAACAAAAACCCTCTACATACAAACCAAAACATGTGCCCATGCACTTCTTGGAAAACAAGAAAGAACATGAAAGTAAAACTACTTTGACTATGTACATGAATACTAATTTCAATGAAAAATAGGGCTTAAGATATATTCCATTGACTAAAATAGAAAAGATTTCACCATTGGGCCTACTCAGCTGAAAAACATTTGCTTGCTTACAACCTGTCTGTTTTTTGAAACTTCCTGGTTTCAAACTACCTCGATGAGAACAAGATATATCTAGGGGTAACTACTTCCCATCTTTAACATACCCTTTCAAACATTGGGCCAACTATAAGTCTAGACCCTTCTTCTACTTTAGGTTCTACAAAACTTAGGTAGGTGGACCTATTAGATTCTTCATATGGTACCAGTTATCAAAAGTATAGACTAAATCTAAATAAAGAAAATAAAAACCCTTAATCTTCTAACGCTTATGCAAAGATCTTAGACATGGAATAACTAATAACATGGCCGAAGAAATTGATAAGCTAAGTGAGGGCATCCTTTTTAGCTCTTCAACATTAAAGGGAAAGATATTTGATTAATGATGTTGATTTCAACAAAAACCCAAATATGCAGCAATAAGAAAAAGTTGATCTTGTAGCTTATCAGTGCCTTATCTATTGGGCAGTTCCACAAATCACACACATACATTTGTGATACCAGTGATGTATTCCATACATCAAGATATCAAATCTGTCTTATCACTTTGTGAATTAGATATCAATGTTCATAAAGACCTCATTCTCATGAAATATCCTTCTCAAAATAACCAGCAACCTTGTCAAATACATCAAACATTTACTTGGCCCTTTGTTCCAACAACAAAACATATTGGACATACAACCTTAAGGTGATATAAATAGGTCTCAGTTCTTTGTCCCTAAACCACATAAGATTGTAGATTATAGAGATAAGAGATGAGAATTAGAATGAAACTAAGAGATTCCTACTCATTTGTATTCATTTCTTTGAAACTATACATTCAGATGCACATAAAAAAACTCATAAAATCACTAAATATATTAGAACTAGCTATGTTATCTTAACTACTGATATTCATACAAGAGAAATATGCTAAAGAATGTGGTATCACAGTGATGAAAGCACATCAAAACTAGAACCCTGGTCTCACAAATATGAGAAAACTCAAGATTGGAATATACATGATATCACAATAGTGAGTAATTTTCTCCAAAACTGGAACCCACTGGTTTCATAGTGAAAACTACCAACCCTTACAATGGATGAGAAAGAGAAAGATATAGAAGAAGAATGAAATCTCAGATCTGATCTAGAAGTGACATGTGTCCACTTGAATCTCCATTCTTTGATGTTGTAAAACATCTCTCCTCTTTCTACCCCTAAAATCTGATATGATTTTCATCATTATTTTGTAACAAACTTGGAAATATCTCTTATGAATGATGAAAACCCTTCTGTCATTAAAATATCTAAAATGCATCATAAAATGGTGATAAAATCTCCATTTAATTGACCTGTATGTGACAGAACTCGCCCATAACTACATTTATAATGCCCTTTACACACATTTAGTTCATCATCTTGCTATAAATCACATTTGAACTTTAATACCCAAATGTGGTTACAAATTGAGAATCTGCAACAAAACCTCATATAACCTGAACAGATGACTTTCTATACAAAAATAGTAAGTTTCTTATCTCCCAGTTCTAGCGATATATAATATCACTATACACACAAAATCCCATTTTGAAAAAATGCCCTTGTTATAGCCCTGTGCTCTGCACTTCATTTTTCTAAAACTTAAAAATTCTAAACTTGAAACTTTAGCTTTTATCCCTTTTGAACTTAAAAAGGCTTTGCATGGGATTTGGAGAAAAATATTTTAAAATTCATATTTCCATTGATATATTTTTTTACCCTACTGGTCAAACCTATGTTTGACTTTTCCACCATGTGGCAACACGCCATTGGTCAGTGTCTACCACATCATTTGCCACCAGGCGCCATGTGGCACCCTTTGACTAGCTAACATGTCACTGCCACATGTCAGCTTCTCATTGGCTCTCTGTACCACCCTATCATCACTATGTCATCCATTGACTGGACCACCATGCTCTCATCCATCTGGGGCCTATTGCCACATGGCAACTAGGTGCTTTCCCATATTTCTTAACTCTTGCATATCTCTCTAATGTGAGAATATTCCCTATCACACCATTTCTAGGCCATCCTCAACATGTGTCATCTCATAACTCATCCTCTAGCATCACATCACTGCCACTTGTCAGTTTATGTTTGGTCCACCTCTTTTCAGATGGTGCCACATGTTAGTCTTTGATTCATTCATAGGTCCAGTCAACATCTAGTCAGCAAGTTTGATCAAAATTTACTCATGGTCGCATCCAGCTAGTCATGGGACTACCATGCAACTTGCAGCTTCCAAAAGTGTAATGTCCCCTATTTTCTAATAAAATTTAATAATATAATGAGTCAAAGAAATAATAAAATTTTAAAAGAGAACATAATATTATAATAATTATGTTGATAATAATCATATAATATGATAGTAGCCAAGAAGGAATAATTAACAAGTAAACATAATAATAATATAATAATATTATTATAGTATTATAATAATATTATTAAATATATTATGATAATATTATAATATCAAGAAAGAATATCATAATAAAGATGATTATAATAAAATATTATTAACAATTATAAACTGCATATTATCTTGTAATCAAAATGATGACAATATGATATGAGTATAACATAATTAACACAATGAATATAATAAGATGATAAATAAATAATAATTATTCAAAATAAGTAATGAGACCTACATGATTATAATTTAATCTATATTTTAGTTTAATAAATAAATCAATTATAAATAATTGACCTCATATTAATATGCTTGCTAACTATTATTATATTAGAAACACCAAATTAGTGAAGACAAGTAAGTTGACAACAACCAATAGTCACATCCTTCAAAAGTCATGACTTCTGGCAGGAATATAAAAAATGGGAACATAGAAAGTCATCTAATTTTATCTAGAAAAAGGATATAAGTAGATATAACGAGTATTATCATTTGTCATAGTGAGTGGAAACAATTTAAGTTGGATAACACAAATCTTGTGTTGAGATTCATTAAATGACTGTTCTATATGGTGCAGTAGAAAGATATTTAAAATCACAAGTATATAATAATTGGGAAATAGTATGCAATTTGAGGCCATGGTGAATATGGGGTTCTGCAACCCAACAATTGTTGTCAACACATTCCATTGACTATGATAATGATAAAGTATTGACAGTGCTGGAGTCAATATGGATCCCAGAAAAGAACAAAAAAGGGGTGACTCACACCTTGATTTGGCAATGCAGATCTTAAGATTTATGGTGACCATTTTAGTAAATTCTTCAAAGAATCATGACAAGGAGACATCCTTGAATATTGCAAATATTAGGAATCTACCAGTCTCAAAAAGGATCAAATGCAAATACTTAAGCAACTCAAGGTGTTATTAAAGGTCGGACAAATAGCAAATGTGCTAGCACAACTTGTTTGGATTTGTCCAGTGCATATTTATTCTATACTTGGAATTTCTTGTAATAATCTGTCTTGCATGTTATTTTGTACGAGTACCAACCAAGTGAAGGAGTATCATTTAAGCAATCTGCCTTTGTAAACATTGTCATATTAAACTGAAGTCTAGGTTAGTTGCATCATTATAACTTGGGATTTTAAAGTCATTATTATATCTTCCTATGATCATTAAATCTTTGTTGCAACTTACTATCAAACATTTGATATTAACTCAAACTCAAGATTTGATTATTTAAGCACAATAGTGGTGAAGTCTACACTAATTGATACATGCTTGGTAATCATTTGAGGAAAGATCTTCATATTAAATAAAATCATAAAAATGGCAAAAAAAAAGATACAAATAAAGAAAAGTCGCACAAAACAAATGGACCCCCAAAATGGGTTCATTACAAAAAGCTAGTCTTTGATTCATTTGTAGGTCTACTCAACATCTAGTTAGCAAGTTTGATCAAAATTTATTCATGGTTGCATCCAACTAGTCATGGGCATACCACAACTAGTCATGGGCATACCACACAACTTGCAACTTCCAAAAGCACCTTCTCTCAAAGACATTGCATGACTTGTGTGATCACATATTTAAAACATTAAAAAGAACCATCAACACTTGAATGTGGGACAAAAGAACACAAAGAGACTCCCATGTTCAAAACATGACTCACAGATTGAAAATTATTCTCTACTTCAGCATAGACATTCACCTATATGCAATACATAAATGCTCCTTCTATGGCATATGATCATCTTCAACCCACACTCTAAAGCGGCTTGGTTTAGGTGATCCAACAACGATATATAAACAATTTGACTTGTCTATCCACAAGTTCAAATCAACCTTGATTTTCTCAAAACACTAGTTTTATGTTTGGGCTAGAGGTAACATATTCACAAGTTTAAAACACTTCCCCTATCATGGAGCTCTCCTTCCTGCCACCATTTCTCCTAATGCAACTGATGTTTCTTCTCCTTACATCATTCACAGCTACTACTTCTCCTTCTACTTGCAAGCCACCTGAGCTTGGTGGACGGGGACATTTTGATGATAGTTGGTAGGGATTATTGACAAGAGGGAGAAAAAGTCAATTCAATTCATATGGTGATACATTGCTTTAAACAGGGAAGCATGGTACTGCTAAGAATGTTTCTTCTCAAGTTAGTTTTTTGTAATTTTTTTAGGAGACACAGATCAAACCATTTATGACCCCATGTTCCCTTGATCTCCTTGTAGATCCAAATTTGGAAAGCTTGACAAAGCCATCACAACCCACCAACACATACGATTGCCTATGTTTCTTTATACAAACCTACAATGCTCAATTTGGGATTTATTTCTCATCCACTCTCTTAGATTGCATATTATTTAGAAGCAATAAAACATTCCACATTATCTTTACTTGATTCTTTTAATTATGTTTTGGCTACAATCTCTTGTAAAGGCAATGTGAGGAAGAAAATAGATGACCTTGAAAACATTGCTAACGATGCTCTTCCTCCTCATTATACTAATCTCTAATATTGAGACTACACATGCACTTAGAATGGTAAAGCATAAGCATAAGCATCATCCATACTGAAGTATTATCTAGTGTGATCTCTTCTAGATGGGATTAGTTACAACATTTCTCTTCATTTTATCTTGGTAAAGACCTTATCATAAATATAAGAGATTTCTTTTCAAAATGAATGTCAATACCTCCAAACTTCTACCCATCTTGGTGATTTTTTAAGCTCATCTTGTTTTCATATGCCTTCTTATGTAATGTCCCCATTTTAGCAGTTGACCAAGTGTGTGTGCGTTAGCCTTGTTCTACATGGTTCCGAGGGCTAACGAAGGGTTTAATGGGATCCTGGAGTGTTTTGGCCTAGTCATTTCCAGTTTGGGCCAAAATGAAGTTGATTTACTCAGTTTCAGGCATACTTACTATTTGTAGTAAGTTGGTAGGACACAATGCAGGTCAATTTTGATGATTGGATTCGATACTCCTTGGTGAGAGCTTTCCGATGAGCTATCACTCGCATTATTCGAAGTTCGATTGCTAATACATTTTAATGCCTGAAGTTTTATTAAAGTAACGTCTAATTTAATTGTAAAATATTAAAGTGTTACTTTAATATTTATTTTATGGTGATGTGTACCCAAGGGAGACATAAGGGGTATTTTAATATATGTTTTATATATTACACATCTTTTATCCCACATTGCCCATATGAGTTGAGCGGACCCTTGGAAATAAAATAAAATGAAGCATTTATGGCTTCATTAGACAGGTTGAATATGAGAAGAAATTGGTGTGTGATTTGTAGCTCCGTTCTTGGCATTTGAGGACATTTATCCTCTCTTGTAACATTCTAGACGTCATTCCCTTGGGGTTTGGCCTTTGGAATTCTTTGTTATCGGCTTCATTATCAGGTAGATTAGTTGTATTTTCGGCTACAGGCGGATTTGGTATTTCGCTCATATCTTCTTCACTACTTGTCCAACACTTATGTTGCTTTGAGAGAATGATATTACGAAGGTAATGGACTGATTGAAGGACAAAGTACTGTAGCAGCAAGTTCGAAAGCATGTGTTGGAGTATTATGTCAATAATGCTGAAGTAATTAGTGAGTTGATAAATCTGCCATGTATTTGGTTCTATGAATTCTGAAAATAACATTTTATTAGCAGCAGTTCATTTCCGCAGATTACCGAGTTACAGGATCAGTTCAGGAGGGACTGGGAGGCTAAAGGATCGGAGTTTTAGGCAAATATTTCCCTCAGAGATTATATGGACTTGAGGATGAGACACATGCCTAGAGCAGGAGGGAGGAATCAAAAATTTGAGCTAAAGAAGAAAGTTGGAAAACTTTCTTTACCTTATTATGATGCTTCAGGGAAGATGACTGCACGAGCTTGGGTGCAAAAGGTAGATACATACTTGCAGCTAAATCCTATGCCTAAGGAGGAGGCTATCAAGTATGCGGCTATACACTTGGATGGCGTTGCACATGAATGGTGGCATCATGGCATGGTGACTTTGGGGCATAATCAGATTACATCCTATGAGGAATTCACCAAAACATTGATTGAGAGATTTGAAACTAGGGATCCCGAGTTACATTTCAAGGAGCTAGCACAGTTAAAACAGTCAGGTTCTGTGGATGCTTACATTGCCAAGTTTCAGCACTTATTTGTACTTGTTACTGATATCTCTCCTAGGAGATTGGCGGTGTTATTTTGTGATGGTCTTGTTGATCCATTAAGAAGTTGGGTGAAGGGACATGATCCACTCACCTTAGCTGAAGCAACTAAAAAGGCACGAGATTTTACCCCTTCGGTATACAAAGGAAAAAACCATCCAACAGATTCTTCCTACCGCAAGGACCAAGACAAAAAACCATTTCAGAAAGAGTATAGCAAACCCAAAGAAGGATCAAAAGGACTAGACAATGAAACCTTGAATGAACTTCAAAAGAAGAAGTTGTGCTTCCATTGTAGAGAGCCTTGGGACTTATCTCATAAATGTTCTCTCAAGGCTAAGGCAAATAAAATGGAGTATTTTTCAGCAGAAGAGTCAGAGTCAGAGGGGGAGGGTCAGCACTCTGATTCAGATGAGGGTAACACTATAGAGGAGAGCAGCATTCCTAAGGATGATAGATCGTTGGCACGCTTGATAGGGGCCCAAAAGGAAATCACATTTAAGATCAAGGGTACTATCCAGGGGCAGAAAGTGATATCTCTTATTGACACTGGGGCTGCACATAATTTCATGGATGCACAGTTGGTAGCCAAGAGAGGGTTACAGATAGAGGAGCATGATGGGTTTAGAGTCATGGTGGCTAACGGTGATAAATTATTATGCACTCAGAAGATATCTAATCTTTGCATCAGGTTTGAAGATGGCTATGAGTTGGAGGATGAGTTCTATGTTGTGGACATGGGAGATTATGATGTCATCCTTGGCATGACATGGATGGCTTCACTAGTTGAGTTCACACTCAACCTAGCAAAATTGGAGATGAGATTCCAGCATGAGGGCAGAACTGTGGTACTTAGAGGACTTTCAGATGGAGATTGCAGAGTAGTGTCCTTGAAGAGAATGCAAAGACTTTTTTTTCATGATGACATAGAGTGGGCGGCAAAGTCCTACATTATGCCAACTTCACCAGAGCCACAAGAAAAGAGTCATCCACCAGATGTCTAGAAGATACTTGATAAACACGCTAAAGTATTTAGCGATATTCCTCATGGGGTTCCTCTTGACAAAGGGATGGAACATGTTATTAAGCTCGAGGAGGGAACCAAACCAGTTATGGTTACTCCCTATCGTCATCCTAAGAAACACAAGGATGAGATAGAGAAGGCGATTAAGGATTTGTTGGAGATGGGGCATATCAGGCCTAGTAAGAGCCCCTTTGCTTCAGCAGTAGTATTGGTAAAGAAGAAGGATGGGACAATGCGCATGTGCATCATTACAGGGCATTGAATAAGAAAACAATTAAAAATAGGTATCCCATTCCTAGGATTGATGAGCTGATTGATGAGTTGCATGGGGCATGCTTCTTCACCAAAATTGATTTGCGATCTGGATACCATCAAATCAGGATGAGAGAAAAGGACATTGAGAAAATAGCCTTTTGATGTCACTATGGCCACTTTGAGTTCATGGTTATGCCATTTGGTCTAACCAATGCACCCGCTACATTTCAGAGTTGTATGAACCAGGTATTCAGGAAGCAGCTGAGGGGATTTGTCTTGATCTTCTTTGATGACATCTTGGTCTTTAGTAAGACCTGGGAGGAGCACTTACATCATCTGGAGGAGGTGTTATCTATTCTGGAGAGAGAGTCATTGTATGCCAAGGAATCTAAATGTGAGTTTGGCATGACTGAGCTCCTTTACCTTGGGCATATCATTAGTGCAGATGGCGTTCAGGTTGACCTCAAAAAGGTTAGAGCTATTGTAGAGTAGCCTACTCCCACAAACCTTACACAGCTTAAGGGATTCTTTGGTTTATGTGGTTTTTATAGGAGGTTTGTTAAGGGATTCTCACAGATTACTACACCCTTGATAGATCTTACCAGGAAAGGAGCCTTCGTGTGGACAGGGGCAGCAAAGAGGTGTTTTGAGCATTTCAAGCAGGTAATGTCTTCATGTCCAGTTCTAGCTCTACCAAATTTCACGAAGCCTTTTGAGCTTCATTGTGATGCATCAGGTGATGAGATTGGAGCAGTATTGATGCAGGAGAAGCATCCCATTGCATTCGAGAGTAGGAAGCTCCGGGGAGTTGAGAAAAGTTATTCTGTCTATGACCGGGAGATGTTGGCCATAATGCATACATTGGCCAAATTTTTATCATATTTGGTAGGTGGAAGTTTTGTGATCAAGACTGATCACAACAGTATTAAATACTTCATGAGCTAGCGTGATCTTAATGACCGGCAACAAAAATGGGTGACTAAATTGCAGGCTTATGACTTTGACATAGAGTTTGTCAAAGGTAAGAAAAATGTGGTGGTTGATGCCTTATCTCGGAGACCTCACTTATGTGCTCTGGCAGAGATTTTAGGAGATTTGAGAGATCGCATTATAGCAGAGTATGTTGGAGATGCTTGGGCTTCTGGATTGATTTCAAGTACCATACAGGATGATCGCTATGAGGTGATAGATGGATTGATCAGAGTTCAAGACAAGGTTTATTTGATTCTGTCATCACATTTGAGAGAGGCGATACTGAAGGCATTTCATGATGCACCATAGCTAGACATCTGGGGGTCTTCAAGACCTACAGGCAGATCCGAGAGCGATTTTCATGGAAAGGGCTCAAGGATGATGTTCAGAGATATGTCAGGGACTGTGTGGTTTGTCAACAGAATAAGGGAGAGCACACATTTCCTGCTAGTTTATTACAACCCTTGCCCATTCCTGATAGGAAATGGGAAAGTATTTCGATGGACTTCATCACTGGTTTACCATGAGTGCAGGGAAGGGATTGCATCTATGTGGTGGTGGACTGCTTGACGAAGTTTGCTCACTTCTTTTCTATTCCATCCACTTACACAGTAGCACAGGTGGAAGAGCTTTTCTTTAGAGAGATATTCAGGTTACATGGGCTGCCCAGATTCATTGTCAGCGATCGGGATAGTAAGTTTATGAGTTTTTTTTGGCAAGAGTTGTTTAGGTTGTGTGGTACAGATCTTACACCTAGCACTAGTTATCATGGGCAAACAGAGATTGTGAATAAATGGGCAGAAGGATATTTGAAAAACTATGTAACTACACAACAAAAGGCTTGGATCAGATGGTTGCATATGGGAGAGTATTGTTATAACACCACTTATCATATGTCCATCAAGATGACTCCTTTCATGGCACTCTATGGTTATGAAGCACCTAGCTTCATGGATTTAGTTTTGGGGGACAGTAGAGTGCCCAAAGCCTTAAACTTATTGCAGGATAGTCAAGACATCCTAAAAGTGCTCAAAGAGAATATACAACAGGCCCAGAATCAACAGAAATTGTATGCTGATCAGCACCGAATAGAGACTTGAGGCTACAACCATATAGACAGTCATCGCTCAAGAAGAGCAAAGCTGAAAAGTTGAAACCTAGATTTTATGGTCCCTACAGGGTGATTCGCAAAGTGGGAAAAGTCGCCTATGAGCTTGAGCTTCCAGAGGGCAATCAAGTGCACAATGTGTTTCATGTATCTAGGCTTAAGAAAGCCATTGGTCAGAGTGTAGTGTCTTCTATAGATTTACCCCCTTTGGATGAGGAGGGGAAGCTTGTGTTAGTACCCGAGGCTATTCTAGACACCAGAGAGAAGAAGCTTAGAAATAGGATAGTGAAGAAGTATTTGGTCAGATGGAAAGACCTACCAGAGGAAGATTCTACATGGGAGAGTGAGCAGGTTATTCAGTAGGCTAGACTGAGATTGCTTGAGGACAAGCAATTTCAAGGGGGGCAAACTGTAATGTCCTCATTTTAGCAGTTGACCAAGTGTGTGTGCATTAGCCTTGTTCTACATGGTCTCGAGGGCTAACGAAGGGTTTAATGGGATCCTGGAGTGTTTTGGCCTAGTCATTTACAGTTTGGGCCAAAATGAAGTTGATTTACTGAGTTTCAGGCATACTTACTATTTTTAGTAAGTCGTCAGGACACAGTGTAGGTCAATTTTGGTGATTGGATTTGATACTCCTCGGTGAGAGCTTTTCGATGAGCTATCACTCGCATTATTCAAAGTTTGATTGCTAATACATTTTAATGCCTAAAGTTTTATTAAAGTAACGTCTAATTTAATTGTAACATATTAAAGTGTTACTTTAATATTTATTTTATGGTGATGTGTACCCAAGGGAGACATAAGGGGTATTTTAATATATGTTTTATGTATTACACATCTTTTATCCCACATTGCCCATATGAGTTGAGCGGACCCTTGGAAATAGAATAAAAGGAAGCATTTGTGGCTTCATTAGACAGGTTGAATATGAGAAGAAATTGGTGTGTGAGTTGCAGCTCCATTCTTGGCATTTGAGGACATTTATCCTCTCTTGTAACATTCTAGACTTCATTCCCTTGGGGTTTGGCCTTTGGAATTATTTGTTATCGGCTTCATTATCAGGCAGATTAGTTGCATTTTCGGCTACAGGCAGATTTGGTATTTTGCTCATATCTTCTTCACTACTTGTCTGACGCTTATGCTGCTTTGAGAGAATGATATTACGAAGGTAGTGGACTGATTGAAGGACAAAGTACTGTAGCAGCAAGTTCGAAAGCATGTGCTAGAGTATTATGTCAATAATGCTGAAGTAATTAGTGAGTTGATAAATCTGCCATGTATTTGGTTTTATGAATTCTGAAAATAACATTTATTTGGCTGTAGTTCATTTCCACTTTGCATATTATTGTAGTTTCTTTCTTGTTTATGTTATATGATACCAATTCCATGCACAAACACAAAAAACCAATAAAATTTTGATTTCTGGAGTTATAAGGGGTTTAAAACATTAAACGGAGAAATAAGAGGTTGAATGCAAACTGTTTGACATAATTCCTTTCAGCAATTTGGTTTAGTTTTTTGGACATTCAGGGGTGCCCATTACATCTTATTCTTGATTGTATCCCTCTGATCATAATGCCTTTCCTTCTTAATTGTAAATCCAATATGCTCCAAAAAATGTCTCCTTGTTAAAATACTTTTAATCCCCACCTTTCTATTTAGTTTGATGCAATTAGTCGGGCTCCCAAAGTGGGTCCGACTAAAAAAAAGAAAAAAATTCATACAACTGAACTTTCAAATTGATACATTAATCATCTAATACTGATCAAAATCAAATTCAATGATTGAACTATCATTTACAAGTCATTTTGCCTCTTTCTTGCTGACTACCAATTTCATGTCAAAGGGTCCTTTGATCGGCTCTAAAAATTAACAAAAACACCTAATCGGACTCTGAAATCAAACATATTGATTCTTTGTTCCACATTCTTACACCTTGTCAAATCTCATCTCATGAAAAATTCTCAGTCAAAAGATATTGACTATCAAAGTTTCCTTCTTAGAACTGCCTACAAGAAAATATGTAAGAAAACCATAAAATGCATTCAGATTTGGCTTTCAAAATAGGTCAAACTGACACTTGGGGGCACAGTAATTGAGGAACTTGTTCACTATCATGAGGATAATATAAATCTATGATTAGGGCTCATGATGAATAACTGAACGTATTTGGAAAACGTTCAAAGTGGGCTACTCAAATTTGTAGACTGGAAACACTGGTAGAAAAGCATTTTTTGCAAATGAACTAAACCTAGGAAAGTGTGCAGACAGATTCATTAAGATTTGCAAACTAGCACACTTAAATAATTTTTAGAGGAGAACACAATGGTAAAATCCATTCAATCTCACCTATCACTGATTAAAATATATGAGATCATGAATAGGGGTATCGACCAATCTACATTTATCGACACTAGTAAAACATCATAAATTGCATTTGGAATCACATTTGAAAACTAATCAAACATATTCGTTATAAGCTCAAAATTGAAACATAGAAAGTCTCTGACCTCTAGAATGCAATGAAAAAGGAATTTTCTCATTTCAGTCAACTGGGTGAAAGTTATAACAAGTAAAATAGGACCTCCCAGAATTCTAAACAATTTGCATCAACATGACAATAATAAATAAACAACTTTGAGGGATTCAAAACCTAATCAAAACATATCAGAATGACTCAAAATTTGAAACATAAGTTCTCTGATATGGATACTAAACATTCCCAAAGAGGTGAGTCATGAAACATTACTAGGTGCAAGATATTCAATTGCAAGCAAGCCCTCCTATCATTATTTCACACTTGAGCAAAAATGTGGATTTGATCATTGCTCAAAACAGAACTTCACAGAATGACTCAAAATGACAATTTATCTTCATAGGATGAGTGGATATATTGAATGTAAGGTGTTAGAAATATTAAACACCTCTTAGGCCTCAATTGGACAGTCAAGTAAAAATGCACTAAAAAGTGCTTATAGGGCTTGATTTTTAGAATGGTACTCAAAATTAAGGCTTCAACTTTGAGTCCCAACACAACCGATGATCACATAGGGGCCACTCCATAAAGTATCAAATTTTGAATTTTTCTCTACCTTTTATCTGTCTGCATCCCATTTCAACACAAGATCACCTTCCTTGAAACTTCTGGCCTTAGCCTTCTTATCAAAGATCCTTTTTATATATTTCAATTCCTTCTTCTCTATTCTTTCCTCCCTTTTTGTGAGATTCACTACACCTTTATATATTTTGAAATAAGAAAAGTTGTGTCTTTCCAGATTACATTTAATTATATTTATATATTTCTTCTATATATATATATATATATATATATATATATATATATATATATATATATATATATATATATATATATATATATATAAAATTTCTATATTATATTTCATATTTACATATATAGTATTTATATTTATATTTTATTATTATCATATATTGATAATATAATTGTCAATATTTATTTAACAATTATTATATTTATCTAAGTAACATATTATTGTGCTACTAATATATTCTTATATACTTTAATAATCATTATATCTTTGTTATTAATTCACAATGAACTTATAATATAGTTTGTTATTTACTCATATATATATATATATATATATATATATAATCTATTCATTAATAACTATTTATTTCACCTATCTATTTATCCATACTAACATTATTAGGAGACATGACAATCCACCCTTCCTAAAATTCCTTGTCCTCAAGCAATGATCATTTACCCTGAAGTCACCTACAAGGTATAGAATAGGATACATCAACTATGGATGGAGTTTATATATTAATGCATGAAAAGCATGAAGTGTTCACAATGTAATTATATAAGTTCTTGAAGACATGAAGCATACACGAAGAAGACACATTGATGCATGAAGACACGACACAGACAAATGAAGACACACTGTAAACAAATAATACATGTCATGCAATTCCTTGATTGTGAACCTGCAACCAAAAAATCATTAGTACACATTCATATACCTATACTAAGGAATACAATTTAGTACATATAAATATACTTTCAAATGAAGCTAATAGTTTTAATTAGGAAAATTAGCTCTATTGTAATGTTCCTACTTGTAAGGGCTTATAATATTGTCTTATTTTTCCAAGGAATCAATTTAAAAGATTATCATTTCATTAAAATAATTCTTCATAGATGTATATATTCATATCATCTTGATTACATTTTATGTATAGGCTAGGTCACCCAAGGATTGGACAAGGAAATCACATTAAAGGATTGACAAGAACTTGGTCCTCACCTTTCAAATGGATACCTTCCATTCCTCACCATGCCTATATGCTATACCATACCATAGTCCTCAAAACATCATTGTGGGGCCCCATAGCTCGATAAACCTAAACCCAAGAGTTGGCATATACCCCTCTTGCCTTAGGACTCAACCCTACACTCTTACCCACCTAGTTTCTTACTAGTTAACATAATCTTGGGATCATTGTAGAATCATTAGTTCTTAATGATTACCATACTAGAGTACTCAGGTATTGTAGCGAGGTCCCTTAGCTCAATGAGCCTAAACCCAAGAGTGGAATACATCCCTCTCTTGCCTTAGAGATCAGCCCTACCCTCTTACCTACCTAGTCCTTTCCTCAATAACATGCATTTTCAGTTTATCTTGAATCATTGTATTTAAGATAATCAAGAATTAATATTAAATAGATGGATAGATATTTAGTCTTAATATTTTGCATCATTATTTAATTATCTTACAGTAATATTTACTCCATTTTTCTCTTATTTTAATTAATAACCCATAGATATAACTATCCATCCTTCAATATTAATTATTCACCAAAACTCAAAAATAATGAAATTAAACTTACCTGAGGGCAGTGGCTTTATTTTCTTCATTAGGTTGAGAACAGTGTCCTTTGTTATTCACCCCTAGCTATATTTAATTTGTGCACAAGTTGTGTTATTGTTTGAGAGAGGAATAATCTCCTTTTAACTCTCCTTTTATACTTTGTGCCTTCATCTCATACTTATTTTCTATATGTATCATTGTAGTGTTCTAAATCTTCTTTTCCTTTATCTTACCTCCTATCATTTCCTTAAATATAATAGCTCTTATGTCCTCTTGGTTCCCTCAACTTTGATGGGACTTCAAAAACCATTGTTTTTAGATGTGACTACAGTAACAAGTTAAATCATAAGGTATTCACCCTTTCAAACAATTCTCTTTACTTACTCCTTTCCACTCATATGATAGGTCACAATTTGGTTATCATGATGTATGATTATTGCTTAAAGGTTTCTTATGTTCAAGTATAATTTTTCTAGTATATACCATGTTCTCTTGTGTTGTGGAGGTATAAATGGGATTTATGCAACTCGTAAAAATATTAACCTTTTTAATCTCTCCCACATTGGTAACTTAAGCACTTGTAATGACTCCTCTTTGTAGGTTTCCACGTGGACATTGCAAGCTTTTTGTTTGTTGGCTCAAAGTTTGTGTCAAGTGTAACTATCTTGTTTGTGCAATTGAGAGCAAGGAGTCTTGCCACATAGCATCCCTTCTCTCTTCAAATTCTTACAATGTGGCAATTGTAGGTTTACAATCAATTTTGTACTATATCAAACCAATATGTCTAATTCCAACAGTCCATCTAACTCCTATGGTTTACCTTTTATTGGTACATGTAGTGTCTATTCTGATCAAATCAAGTTGACCTTTCTTATTTTCTTGCAAACTGATGCAGATTACTTGGTCTATATTTATTTTTTTCTTTTCCTTATTCATCATGGTAATTTTTGTGTGCTTAGTAAATTTTTGAATCAATTTATGTTCACCCATATAATAGTCTTTCTTCCTTCCATCCTATTTGATTTATTTCCTCCATTGTGTTGGTTGTGCAAGTATAATGATGTGTCTTCTTATGTGGATGATTTGTTTAAGACTTAATGATCTGGGTAGTGTTGCATGTGCTCTTCAATATTCACAGGGTGATGAATGACTAGGTTGAGGCATCCCTTATTTCTCTTTTCATGGTGATGCTCATGCCTATATCTTCAAAACACAAAGAAGTGCATAACACCCCATTTTATATCAGCTTCTCACAAGAGTTCTACAACATATCATGCGCAATTTATGGTGTGCGGCTTCTGCAATTCCATATATAACTAATTGTGT
Source organism: Cupressus sempervirens (assembly GCA_028749045.1). Lineage (NCBI taxonomy): Eukaryota > Viridiplantae > Streptophyta > Pinopsida > Cupressales > Cupressaceae > Cupressus > Cupressus sempervirens. Next base: position 290,344,175 of record CM053787.1, read on the forward strand.
TTAAATCCATTCCTCTCACTAAGAAAACTTCCTTAGACTAACATGGTTTGAGAGATATTTTATTTTGAATATGTGCTCTAGCCAAGAGTTGATCATCCGGTCCATAGATTAAGAAATCAGTGACATTGTTTAAACAAATATGGTGTTGCATTACTGTGATACACTTAATGAGTGTTCAAACATTTACAATATATAATCATTGTATTATTATGATAATATTTTCTATATAATTCTTGTACTATACCAGATTAAGGGATTATATCAATATCTGTACATTGATTATGTATTTATATATATATGAATAATATCCTTTCATATGGGCTCAATCTGATAGTTTATCTGTTATTCAATTACTTGCAAATGGATCTATAAGTATAATCTAATTTCCCAATACTTTTTGACGATAGATGCTCCCTTATATATACTATTGTTTTTTCACTCTTTGTTTATTTTCTAATTCTTATTCTTCCAATCTTGACCTATACTTTATGAGAATCTTCAATGATATCTTCAGTTTTTGTACTATTTTAATTATGCTTGTATTTTTATTGATAATATGATTTTTGTGTGTTGACTAAATATTTGATCGGCACTCGTTGATGGCTGAGTTGGATTGTCTATTTCATAATATATTTTGCTAAGAGCCTAATTAATTCATAAGTGTCTATCTCCTTGACTAGTCGATATTATTCACTCTCTTTAACTTTATAAGTTGTACATTGCTAGGAATGTCTGATGGGATTTTAAATATATTTTTTGTATGTAGATCTCTTTTGTACCTTTACCCTGTAGGATGGCAGGTACTAGGCTCTGATACCACTGTAATATCCCCAATTAGGACATTAGTTTATAATCTATATTTCTACTAATTGCGTATGATTCCTTGATATTTTCCTTTAGATTTCTTCGTACTAAATCTTTATCAGACCATCCTTTTTATAGATTTCAATTCCTTCTTCTCTATTCTTTCCTCCCTTTTTGTGAGATTCACTACTCCTTTATATATTCTTAAATAAGAAAAGTTTTGTCTTTCCAAATTATATTTAATTATAATTATATATTTCTTATTTATATATATAATAATAAATCTTTTTTTATAATTTCTATATTATATTTCATATTTACATATATGATCATATATAATATTTATTTTTTTATTATTATCATACATTGATAATATAATTATCAATATTTATTTAGCCATTATTATATTTATCTAAGTAACATATTATTGTGGTACTAATATATTCTTATTTACTTTAATAATCATTATATCTTTGTTATTAATTCATAATGAACTTATAATATAATTTGTTATTTACTCATATAATGATTATATATATATATATATATATATATATATATATATATATATATATATATATATATATATATAATTTATATAATTTATATAATTTATTCATTAATAACTATTTATTTCACTTATCTATTTATCCATATTAACATGATTAGGGGACATGATAGTTGCTGATGTATCCCTAAGGTTTGTAATGCTTGACCTCTTTTTTCCTCTAGCTCCATCAAATCTACCATTCTTACAGACATAGCATCAATTTTAATTAATTCCAGTTAATGAGTGAACTCAAGGGCAGGAAACTCCAATGAGATAAGAAGCCTAGCTTCCCTACCATATACAAAAATTAAGGGATAATTTCCTATGGCTCTCTTGGGTGTTATTCCATTAGCCCACAAGTCAGCTTTCAATCTCTGGTGCCAACACCTCTAACTATCTTCAATAGTCCTCTTGATGATCCTAATCAAATTCTTATTGGATGACTCAACCAAGCCATTATCCTTAGGGTAATAACTAGAGAATATGCTCAAGTAAATACCATGATCAAGTGCCCATGTACAAATCTAAGCTCCTATGAATGATTTAGCATTATCTAAAATAATAGTTAAAGGGGCACCAAACTTGGTCACAATTCCATCAAGGAATTCAACGACTAAAGATTTTGTGGCATCCTTTAGTGATATTTCTTCTATCCATCTAGTAAAGTAATCTATAGTAGCTAGAATCCATTTATGACTAGATCTAGAAGGAGGATTGATGGGACCAATAAAATCCAATCCCCATTGAGCAAAAGGTTGATCATCTTGGATAGGATGAAGTGGAAGGGCTAAAAGTCTCTACTTACCTAAGAAGAAAGCACACTTATCACACTTCCTTACATGTTTGTGGAAATCATGGAACAAGGATGGGTAGTAGTAACCAGCTCTCATAATCTTCATTGTAGTAGTTCTTGCTGAAAAGTAACCACCATCGGGCCCATCATCAAACTCTTTTACCATTCTCTTTGCTTAATCCACATCAACGCATCTTAACAAGGCTCCATTGAAGTCTCTTCTAAATAGGAAACCATCAATTATAGTATAGGGGGTGGACTGTAGTCTAAACTATCTTTTTTTGGATTTATCTAGTCCTTGGGGATATCCATTTCTAGCTAAGAAGGTGTTTATGTCATCTATCCAACTCCTCAGATTCTCATTTCTTACCTCCTACTATTCTATCAACATCAAGGAAATTTCCTCATCAGGCTCATGAGATGAGATCATCTATTTCCACAATCCCTTCCCCCTTATTAGTTTGGTAATCTAAATATCTACATTATACTCCATTAGCTTGGTGATTCAACCAACTCTTTTTTCACTAATGTCTTTGCTCAACAAGAAGTCCTTAACACTTGTGTGGGACCAGCAAATGGATTTTGTTATGAGATAGCAGGTGTCTGAATTTATTCAAGGCTCTTATGACCACAAAAGCTTTATTTTCTACATAGTTATACTTATTCTCATACTATTTCAATCCTTCACTGAAAAAGCAATAGGTTGTTCTTCATTTTTATCATTTAATTGTGTCAAAATAGCAACAATACTTAATCCATCCCCTAAAGTGTACATAATGAAATCTTTACCAAAATTTGGATTGATAAGAGTAGGGGCTTAAGCTATGGCTACTTTGATCTCTTCAAAGCTTGCTTTCCCTTCCTTGTTCCATGAGAAGGCCATATTCTTTTCAAGCATAGCTATAAGAGGCTTCACCATTGTAGCTAGGTTAGGAATAAACCTTCTCACAAAATTTATTCTACCAAGAAAACTTTGTAGACCTTTCTTGTGGCTAGGAAGAGAAAAGGAAAGTATTGCCTTAGTTCTTTTTGGATCAATTGCCAGACCCTCCTTAGATACAATATGTCCTAATAACCTCCCTTGATTAGTGGTGAAGAAAAACTTGCTTGGATTTAGAGAGACCCCTTATTCTCTACATCTTGTAAACACTTGTCTGAGATGACCAAAATGTTTTGCTACATCTTTAGAATATACTATGATATCATCAAGGTAAACCAACACAAAATTTTCAATCATATTTTTGAAGGCCATCTCCATTTCCTTTTGAAATGTGGCACCTACATTTGTTAGTCCAAAAGGCATCTTTCTATAAGCATAGGTACTCCATTTGGTAGTGAAAGCACTTTTTAATCTGTCAGCTTCCTTGACTAACACCTAATTATAACTTGAGAATCCATCCAAGAAGGAGAATCTCTCTAAACCACTAACCTTGGACAATATTTGCTCCATGGAAGGGAGAGGATGATGATCTTTGAGGGAGGCTTGGTTAAGATCCCTAAAATCTACGCACAATCTAATTTCTCTATTCTTTTTCCTAATAGGGACAAAGTTTGCCACCCAAGAGGAGTGCTTGATAGGGAAAATGATATTGGCTTCAATCAATTTGGAAAGCTCATTTCTCATTAGCAGTTCAATCTTGGGATTTAGTAGTCTCTATTTTTGCCTAACAAGCTTGAAATTATCCATTAGATCTATAGTTGAAATAGACTAGGGTCAAACTCCCTTAAATCATCATATGTCCAAGCAAATATATCATAAAATTCTTGACACAAACAGACGAAAATTTCTTGCTCAATTTTAGAACATATCTTTCCCATATTTAGCATCCTTGCATCAACAACTATAATTGGCACATGGTCTTCTTTGTTTGCAGTAAGATTCATGCCTCTTTCCCTCACTTGGTCGTCAAGATTGAAGACACTCTCTAAGGTAATAAGACCCTTAGGTAACTTGTTGGAGTTGAGGTTGATGATTTGATCACCATATTGGCATTTAATCTTGACTGATTTCTATCTAAGAACTCTACTTCATTCTATAAGAAACTCACAATTTGTGCATCAGATTCAAAGACCTACCAATTGATATCATTATTAGGAATGGAGGGCCTGACCACCATTTTAATCTTTGCCTCTTCTCATCTTTGAGGCTCCTTGGGATATCATAAGATGCACCCACTATTGCAAGTCTATTAGCATATCTTTTTTCTCTTCTAGGAATGCTTTGAATATTAAATGCAATGAAACCTTTGAGAAAATCCCATACCCTATGTTTGTAAGATTTGAGAAAATCATTCTTAAAAACATTTTGATTTACCACCAATTTGTTATCTCCATACATGCTTAATGCTTGAATTCCTCTCTTAAGAGACCTTGAATCAATGCTTCATATTTTGCCATATTATTGGTAGAATTGAACTAAAGCCTAAATGAGAAATAGTACCTTTCTAATGTAGGAGAAATCAACATCACATCAGCCCTCAATCCATTTTTATTTCTTGATCCATCAAAGTACATGCTTCATATCCCACTTATATCATCTTTGGTTTTCATTAAGTTGGGGACCAGAGAACCCTTTTTTGATATGTAGTAGATACCAAGGCCTATCTATAAGGTTTCTAATATAGGATCAAACTAATATGTATTGGCCCATTCATCCAAGAGGAAATTGGGTATCTTGGCTAAAGAAGTGGAAGGCTCATTCATTGTATCATCTTGATCTATTTCTAGGATGGTACAATTCATATTAACGAGATTGGGAGTGTAGGACACAATATGATGGAGGGCTAATGGTTCTACTCTAATTGAATATTTGGTTCCATATCTAGTTCTAAAAAATATATACAACCAATTAGAAGATATGTAACAACCTATCTAAGCGGTACAATCCCTTGAAAGGCAAATGGGAAAGTGTGACTTAACCTCAGAAATCGATATATCTTGAACTATAGTACAACCTAGGCATGCATGTAGGGCTATTTAAATGTTTCTAAGGATTCCAATAGTTTGATAGTACTACCATCTAACTGTAGCACACCTTTAACAATGGGTTCACATTTCACCTCTAAAATATCAGTGACACACTTGGGTATTACTAAACTACTAGCCCCTGAATCAAGCATGCAATTGTGGACTAACTTATCTCCTATAATCAAAGAAACATAAAATGGAGGAGGCCTAACATTTTTCCTCATTTCTACCTCCTTTAATGGTTTTATAAAATTCATGGCATTCTTATTGCTAGATGTTTTATCTTTGAGTTTAATGCTTTCCAACTCTTGTTGTAGTAACCTCATTTGTAATGTTACAGTAGTTACAGTGTCCCACATAGAAAGGTTTATGTTCTTCTTCTTCATATGATCTACCACACTAAAAGGAGCATTAGATGTTGTGGTGGGAGCCTTGGAAGTAGAAGCTTGAGGTAGGACAGTTTGTGGATTATTCACATTATCTCTGCCTTCACCCCACCTTTGCTGCTGAGAAGCATTGGCAGGTTGATTCACATTGTGTTGCTGGGAAACTACTTGTATATGAGGCATTGCACTTGATGTTAAATTTTAATTAGGAGGTTAAGGAGCAACCTCTTCCATAGCTTTTTTCTTTCTTATGGTATTATAAGTATAGGATACTTGGTTTACATTACCATGTTCTTCCACCAGGTTATTCAGGAAAGAGAAACCATCCCACTAAAAGGTATTAGCAGGTTGATTACCATTGTGTTTATGGATAACTACTTGCTCTGGCATACTTAAAGCCAAGTAAGATTTTGCCTTCTGACACATGCAATATCCATAGGAGTAGTTACAATAAAGACAAAAATCTTGATCTTAGGCAAGGTTTTCCTAAGGGACTAAGACCCTATTTAGGTTGGTGTTCAAAGATTGGGGGTGATTGATAAGTTTATTCTAATTGGAAGTCTACCATGAATGGGACCCTGACTTTGGAGTTGGAGAGGCTTATTATTTTGAGCTTGCTACCTTTTCATAGTCACCAACTTGTTCCCCATCTCCTGCACCACTACACTATTGTCTTCCATCTTCCTTTCTTGGTCTTTCATCCTCCTTTCTACATTATGCATCAGTGTCTGCATAATGGCCTCAACCTATCAACCCCATCATAGAATGTGGAGGCTATTTTAAGTACAACAAGAGGTTGACTTATAGAGGAGACATGAATAGGGGCTACAGTACATTGATGATTAGGCATGTCAGGGAAGAAAGGAATTGGGGTCCTTGGGGCTTACTTTCCTCCTTGTATTAAAATATTCTCTACTCTTATAGAAATCTCATAAGCATTTGGCAGAGTGTCACCTCCAATAGATTGCAAGGTGGTAGCAATATCACTATTGAAGTCTTTGAGATAATAAAAGAATGCATTACTAGGAGAGGGCTTCACTGCAGTAGGTATCCTATACCAAGTCTTCTAAAACCTATTATTTAAATCATTCATACACTCATGGGGAGCCTCTTGATAGTTGTCAGTTGTTCCAAAAGTGATAGGTGATCACTTTTTTCCTCAAAATGTTTACATAAGGCTGCCCCTAACCCATCCCAGTTAGTAATAGAGTTGTGAGGCAAACCTCTATACCATTGTAGTGCCTTTCCTTTCATGGATGACGTTAGGAGCCTAACTGCTACATCATCCTTGGTGATGCCGTGAATATCACATATATTAGACACCTCTTGAATATGTTCAATAGGGGAGATAGAGGTTTCTCTGTAAACTTAGGTACACTTTTAAGAGCTAATATTGGTATGTCATGCCTTTGGGCTAATAGAAGGGGGCTCCCACCATTGAAAGTGGTGAAAGCATGAGCTCTAGCCATGTAAACAAGTGATCTATTAATATGAGAAGATGGCATCCTAGGCTAAGACCTGAAAATAGGAGGAGTGGAGATAGATCTTACAGGGGTATGTGTTGTTACCATACTCCTAATTGGTGATAAGGATATTGTAGACTTCCTTCTTGAACTCAAAAAAGAAAGCTCTTGATATTTAAAGTTACCTCTAGAGGATGCTCTTATGTATTTCTTGGGAATGAATCATGGAAACTTTGGTTTGGGAACCAATTTGTTCTTGAAAGTAGAGTCACCAAGTACCTTTGAACAATGAGCCTCTGAAGGCTTAATACTGAAGGAGGTATTATCTCCTCAGTATGAACATGGAATCTTTCTTTGACACCATTTAACTTTAAATGTTTTAATATGATGTCCCACTAAGTGTGCCAAAAACTATTGTCACAAAAGCTTGCACCCTTGTCCAAACTCTAACCTAAGGACAACCTCCTAAAACATGGAAACAACCTCCAAGCTATGGGACTTCAATTGAGGTCGAGTCTTTGGAGAAGGCTAGCTTCCTCTACTATTAGGATGCACTTAAACTATTCTTCAAAGAAAAGGGAGAAGGAATACATGAAAGTAACTACCTAATCTATTCTAAAGAGGTGATGCACCAAAATAGGGTGTTCAGACCAGTCTCTTCCCATACATGCACAGTGCTATTATTATGATAGTCCAAAGATATACAGATTCAAACTTTCTTTAATCTATAAACTACATAAAGACTAGACAACCACATGAGTGACACAAGGAAAATTGCTTCACTTCTTATCATTCATAAGCCAAAGAGATACAAAGAATGCAAATTAAAAATATTCATAGTATGTCGAAGAGAGGCAGATAAGCTTGCATAGTACGATGATGGTTGAAAGAGATAAGGCAGAAAGTCATATGATTTAAAGGCAAAGAGGCACTTTACAGTAGCATGTCAAGGAAATACTAGGGAAGGTAGAGAAGATCTAACCCTAAGAAAGAGTACAATATTTGCCTTTATAGTGCTAGCATAATTTGGATAACTTCCCTCTTAAGATAAAAATCAACCACCACAATAAAATCTTTAGAGAATAATCACTAAAAAATTGAAAAGATCTAACTATTGCATAAATCCATACATGAGAGGATCACTTCTTCACCAAAAAAATCTCTAAGAGGTCAGGAGTGATGATCATTTAATCTTTGATTGAATGAATGGATCAATAGAAAATGGTAGAGTATCTCTTTGCACTTATCAAGCTTAGGGATCGATGAAAGTGGTTACAAGAGATCAAAAAGATTAGATTCATCATTCAAGGAACTACTTTCACTACCACCAACTTTCGAATCAATTGTGACTCTTGGCCAACTGAGGTTTAACCATCAAGTCTTGCTATATGGACCAAACATTTTTTACCATTGTGCCACTCTATCAATGGTTCAATCTTTACACCTTGCATTTGACCATTCATGATTGCAGCCTCGCCACCACCTTCTTTAATAATTGTTACTACTTACAAAACCATTATCCACTAATCATCTCTGCCTCACAACTTACTCTTAGCATTCTTTACTAACTGCCATGACCTTGTAAAGGTTGAGGTCAAACCATATCCACACTGTTGCCAATTTAACCCACGATTCCTGTCTGACCCTTGTGACCAAGAGAAACAAGGGAACTGCTCAATCACAACTCAAAACTTAGCCATTTCTTGACTTGTGGTGATCATGTGCTGGCCAAAGATCTAGATGATCTAATGGTACAAGATATATCTTTAAAGTACTGAAGGTCTACTTTTCCCACACTGTCACAGCTCAAACCATAGCATGTCAATATAACCAAATGATTAGGCAAAAATAAAGAAAAGAGCACCTTCACCACCTTGACCCTAGTTGATGCTCAACAAATCGCAATTATGTGAATCACATAGTCATGATTTAAAACATTCCAAGGCATGATATAAAATATAACCAATTCTTAATTTGAAACCTTTGGTGACAATTGGGTGAATTATCATTTAAATTTGATTTTCTGGTGGGAGGGCATTTTGGTTAATAGTCACCAATATTTCATCTAAAAATGATATGCATCCTCAACAATCTAAAAATAGATACTATGGTATTTTGGATGATATAATTGAGTGCAACTTTAATTCCTTCAAAAATTTCTATTCACTGTCAAATGGTAAAGTCTATGAATGAATCAAAAAGATCTTGATAGAATTGTTATTGAGCATGATAATGGATTTACAATGATTAATACAAGGTCATTTGAGCCTCTTGGAAATAAGTCCTATGTTCTTTCGAGCCAATGTGAGCAAGTGTTTTACTTTGGCATTCCACATAAATCGGATTGGTCATTTGTCATTAGACATGGTCCAAGAGGAAGACCGGTAGAGTATAATGTGATTGAAGAAGAAGATGAAGGAGGAGATGATGATGATGATGGCAAAGATGAAGGAGGAGATAATGATGTTGATGATGGCAAAGATGAAGAAGTAGATGATGATGATGATGATGGCAAAGATGTTCATGATGATGGTGATGGCATTGACAATGATGATGATTATGATGATGGTGTTGGTGGTGAACATGATGATGGTGATGATGGTGATGGTGATGATGACAAAAACAATGATGGTCATAGTGACAATCATGATGTTGACGATGGTTATTCTAACAATTTGGATGATGATGGCAATAATGATGATGTTCATGATGATGAGATGGATGAAGAAGATGATCAATGACATGATCAATGGAAATGTATTAGGTGTGGATTACTTATAATATTTTTTTTGTAGAGGTAACCAATTGAAAAATATACAATGTTATTAATGCGATCAAATTTTCACAATCCATAATAGTTATGATAGTTAGTTTTTGGATTAGATTGTGTAACAATTTTTGTCGTCAACGTTTTGAATCACACAACGTGATCCATCATCAGTATGAAAGAGAAAGAGATGTAAAAAATGTAAGTTGATGGATCACGTTGTGTGATTTGAAACGTTGATGACAAAAATCGTTACACAATCTAATCTAGAAACTAACTATCATATACAATGTTATTTTTTTCGTAATGTATGCATATTGTTCATGTTATGTTGTATGCATACTTTGTAGCATAAGTATCATGTAATTTGTAACTATCTTAAGAAAATTGATTTACATATGTAGGAAACTATACCCCTTTAATGAGGATCGTACAAAGTGACATGGATCGGGAGGTATAAGTTTATTACATGCTTGCTTTCTCTTGACCTTGGACATTAACTTTAGGAAAAATTTATCAATATTAGCCTCATTTTATATCCTGATATTTGGTTCCTTCAACTATATCTCTCATATGATGGGCTCTAGGTACCACCAAATAGGTATCTATCAGATTTGTCTTCCTCAAGTGAGGGAAACACAAGAATAGAAGAGGACAGTGAGACATGTATTAGGTCTCTGAAAGATAGACAGACTAGAGGGAAAATGATTAGAAGAAAATTCAATAAACACATGCAATTTTTCCTTTCTTAAGGGGGGTCATGTTTTTATGATGATGAGACAAAGGGCGACATGAAGGTTCCCTTGAGGTATGCACATCTTGAGAAAGACTAGGTACCCCAAGTAATTACCTCCAATTAACACTGATTTTTGTGTTAAGGAGAGAATATATCACATAGCTCCATCATCATTACATGGTTTGGGCCTATTTTCAATGGATGGCATAAAGGTCAGTTATAAAAAGGTTGTTGAATTGATGGAGTATGTAGGACCTTGTTACAATTACAAAAACTGGATGCAGATAGTTCAATATATAAAAAGTATGTGTAGGTATGCACTGTCAGCAAATTATCTACAATGGAAAGAAAATGATTAAAGTAAAAGACCTTTCGTGTACATTGATAGAAGGCCAAAAGCAATAGGAAACATTGTAGGTTTTATAAATAGTATGTATCCTGCCTCAACTAATAAGCGATCCAATTGCATTTTCGAGGTGCATAAGGGAAATCATGTTTTTGTATGTACGATAAAATCAATAAGTTTAGGGCAAGAGTTGCTAATAGATTACAATTTGAATCACATAGATACAAAGAAAGTTACTATCATGGAACTTGTAAGTACTATATATGTAAAATTTAAACTAATTACTTCCAATTAGAACTCTAATATACAATATACCATTTTAATAATAAGTTTTTTTGTTAAGTGGACTATTTCTTTGATTATGTTGATGTTTTTATATATATTCTTTGTCACAGGATGACATGGCTGAGCCATCAAATGACAACGGCAGGGATGTTTCTCCCACCCCTTCTCCAGCACAAGTAAACCTTCTAAATAAAAATTAATGCAATTTTAATTTTACAAAATGATAGATTATTATGTTACTTTCATGAAGGTTTTGGACTTGTTTTAATTGTTTTACTAATTTTTTTGTCACAATTTGATTCATAGGGAAAGGGAAAGGAACAAATTGCACAACAACAATTACTTGCTAATATGGCAGCCACTGTATTATGTGATGATGACATCGCATATATATCAGTGACCTTGTTAGCCTGTGTAAAAAGACCCTCAAGAACGTCAATCTACAATTTCTTGGGCTTGTCATGAATCCACATCCAATAGAAGCAAAAGAGGCCAAAATAAATGAATTATGTCGTAGAGTACGTTGTGTGGATGTAAGCAACAATAAGTCTTTTACTTAAACAATAGTTCAATAAAAGCTTTATGTTTTATACTAATTTATGGATCATGAACCACAATATGCATGTTTTGTTATAGAAATTTTTGAGACCACACCGAGTTCTTCCACCTAACAAGGGTACCAGTGTACGTCTTACAGGTATGTGATTTCAATTCTCAATCATTAGAAGGGACATTATTTTCTTCATGATTATTATTGATAGTTTTATATTAATGTTGTCATGTTCACTCTTCTCATTTACTTAAGCATTTGTACTCATTATTCAATACTTAAGATAATTATTATATGCGAAAAACTCATATATCTTTTCTAATTATAATTGTTGAACCTTTATGATGACATAGTCTTAAATGTATATCCTCTTGACCAATTCCATGTCCATGAGCTTGTGATGATATGATTCTGATAGCTATGTTGTACATAGTAGTGGGTCTGAAACTTTCTATCGTTGCCTTTGATATGATTCCATTGTCATTGTCATAAAATATGCCTCTGAAACTTTCTATATATGCCTCTGATATTTGTGTTGCTCCTCATTGAGAATGCCCTTGATGTGATGTCTCCTTTTATGCCTATTTTCATGCATGTGTTAGTTTGAGATTTTTTTGGTGTGATATTGTTTCATGACTTGGACTATATATTAGTGATGATTACTTAGTTGATCATAGTTCATGAGTTATATTTGATGGTTATGATTACTTTTGTATTAATGATGTTTTAAGTATTCCTAGTTAGTAAATGTGATTGCTCCATGATGATGTCATATGATATGTCTTTAAATGATTAATATTTTATATCTGTGATGACTAGTGGTTTATATTTGAATATGTGATGATTTGTACTCATGATTTATTATGGCACTTACCCCATACTTGCATGTGTATGGTGCATGTGTCTATTTTATTTTTCTATCTAATGTGTTTGATGTGGTTGAGGGAGGGAGTCGTACTTACGTACTAATCAAGTTTTACATGATCTACCACTCCCCACCATTGTCTATTTAGCTTATATATATATATATATATATATATATATATATATATATATATATATATATATACACACACACACACACACACACACACACACACACACACACACACACACACATGCTCCTCTTTTATGCAAGTTGTGGGTACTGGGCATTGACTTCCTAGAATTGTCAAGATGAGTGTGCCCTATAACAATAATGCAATGGTAAGAATGTGGAGATGATGATCAAATCCAAACCCATGCATAGCCTAACTACATGTCTTGAGAAGGAAGATGTATCTGACTATCTACCCTTTTTAAACTCGTGGGTCTTTCTTTCTGTGTGTTGTTTGACTTTGACTTTAGTCAATTTCGCTTATGTGTTTTAATGTGGTTTTGATTATGTGAATTGCTCAACAAAATATTTAATTATGATCTCTAGATCAATCATATGATATTTGAATTATTAAATATTATTTGGTTTAAAAAGATGAAATATTAAAATAAGATGATATTAATTCTTTGGAATTATTTGAATATATGACTAATTTTAAAGACTTAATTTAAAGTTCTAATTTAGAAAATTAAATTTAAAGAATTTAAATATTAAATATATTTTTATTATATTCTTTAATTAATTTTGACTAAAATGGGAGTTGCATTTAAATAATGTACTTTAATTATCATTATTGATTAAAATAATAAATATTAATATTATTTCTAGGCAAGAGCCTACAACACAGTGATAAATTGTGAGCCTCTTAACCGGGAGATCTTGGGTTTGAATTTTCTTGAGCTTAATAATAAAAATAATAATAACTAGGGCTTGATCAAAAGAAAACTTATTGTTTAAATCTTCATATTTGGTTGTAAGAAAATTCATTGGAAATTTTTAATTTGAAAAAAGAAAATTAAGTTGCTCCTATTAGACTTGCAACACAAAATTTGATGAAAAAAATAACAATTATAAAAAAATATTTTATTTGTGAAGGATAATAATAAAATTATAAAAAAGCTTAAACTTTTATTTAGTGTTGGACAATCCTTCTATTTAATTACTAAATATAAATTAATTTAAATTATTTGTGGGTGGGCCCATATTGGTGGGTACTTTACTTTTAGTAGTAACTTAATAATCTGACATTTTACTTTTACGTGGAAAGGACATAACTTTATTAGTCCCTACCTCGCATAAGGCATTGTACTAATGTTTAATTTTTAAAACTAAAGCTAATGAACTTCTAAAGTTAAAAAGATAATTTATTTTTTAATTAATTTTAAATCAAGAATTTCTAATTTCTAATTTATTGTGGGTATTCACATTCTTTTCATTGGGAATTCTAGAATTTTCATTCTTCCACAACAATGACATTATTTAGACTTGATATAAATCATGTGGAGAAATAGTATGCTTACCCCCTTGAAACCACGAAATACATGGAAATGTAAGCAAATACTATCTATGCTCGTGAGTAGGCAACTATAGTTATAAAATTCAATAATGGAGAGATTAAAAAAATGTTGTTCCAAAGAATTGTTTTTGAAATGAATGGTTGTTGAGAATGGATAACTATTTTAAAATGTTTTATGGAAACTTTCAACATATAAATTATATTTACACTGTTAAAAAACTAAAATACTTATATGTGTTTATGTATATATATCTGTATACTTAGATCATTATTAAAAATGTTCATAAAAAATCTATATTAAGTTTTTTTTTTTTAATAATAATATATTTTTAGTAAATTACATTTTGAATTTTTATTTTTATATTTAATGAGATAAACAAGAAATATTATATTTTTAGAAATAATATAATATTTTCTTAAATTTGATTGTTATTAAATTTATAGTTTGAAAATAACTTCAATAAAAAAATGATATCTAATTAATCTTTATTTTAGTTTGTAAAATTTATTATTATTGAAATTTTATTTTAACATATGTGAGATGGAAGACGAGAGTCTACAAGATGTAAAATAAACTAAACTAAAAACATGGTAAATTTTGAAAATGTGTAATAATAGTATTCTCTAAATGTTAGGCTATTATAACTATTTTTATTTGTTAGGCTATTATATTAATTATTTATTAGTTATTATTCATATTTAACTTTTAATTGTTTTCATATTGAGATTTGTAAACAAGTTATATTTTTTAATATATTTAGTTTTGGATATATATTTAATTAATATTTATGTGACTAATTAATAGAGGTTAAACATATTACATATTTTTTGAACTAATATATGTATATGTATATGTATATATAGCACATTCTTATAGTTAAGTTAGAGTATTGAAAATAATTGAATTAAATCATATGATTGAAAACCTATAGTTTCTTTGAAGTCATATGTTGTTTATTTTCGTGATGGCTTTCATGTGAACTATTAGTTGGCCAAATTAGGATGTGAACCAGAGGCTTTGAGTTTTTTTTTTACATTATCTATTTGACTAGATGTCATGATGTATCTTGATTCAATTTGAACATTTATGTCGACTTGGGTTTAGAGAACCTTTGTGTTTATGGGTTGCCTAATAGGAAATCAAATTTTATTATTATTGTTTCATGATATGAGACACAATTGTGCTTTTGGAACTTAAGAGAGGTTGTCTAGGTGGATGTCTATGGGATTGGCTTATAATAGGGGTCCAGGACCCAAAGTGGTCAGTACCAGGGTGAACTATTGTAAAGTGTGTAACAAGTGATAACATAGTAATTAAAAACATTATGTCTAGCCCTTTCCTTGAGATACATTAAAAAGATAATTTTGAGATGTGTCTCACCCATGCCTTGAGTGTTTGTACAGGCTAATAATGGAAATGAGATGATACTTAGTGAGAGGTATCATCAGTTTTCCTCATCTTCATGAGAGGGTATTCTGGTTTTGCATGTGTCACGTTGAGGGTTCGGGGTTCAGAGGGACCAGTCCAAGGTAACTCGAGTACTTTGACCATGTGATGACACTCCCTAGTATGTATTATGAGTCTCCTTTGTAGATTTTCTATTTTTCTCTAGTGGTGTACTAATTGGGCGTGTATCGACTAATGATGTTTTATTGTTGGATGTTATTTTTTTTGGTGATTTACTTTCATTGATGACCATTGGTGATCTGTTGGTTATTTTACTTTTGATATGTGGCTTTTGACTTGTAGTGGATATATTTCCTTGACTATGTCTCTTAATTTTGATACTCATTTTCTACTTGGTATCTATTTTGTTGGATTAGTAAGGTGTTGGATTGGTTGATCATCTTTTTGATTTTGGTTATCTTTTCTTTATCAATGGTTTTTTACCCTTGAGGTAGATTTGGCTATTAAGATTCCTTTCCTAGGATTGATTTATGGTTTGATTATTTGTATCTGGATTGTTCATTATCTTCCTTGCACAGTGGGAGTGGAAGGTTGACTAGGTGACCACATGGTCGGGAGGTAGTGACTTCTTACCTTTCGAGTCCCCCTCAAATTGGCAAATGTTAGATGCTCATTAATATAGTTGTACCGTTATGATTCTTAATATTATCTTGGAGACTTCTATTCAATTGATGTATATATATTATCATGTATCTTCTATTTTGGTGTAATTGTATTCTTGCATACCCTGCAACATGTGTGGTGGATGTTATTCATTAGATGTATTTCCTTGTACCAATGGTATTTATGTGATTATTTATCTATTATTTCTTTATGATCATCAACATTGTACTTAGGACTTAAATAAACTCATTAAATGTAACTCAATGTGAAGGAACCCTTGAGAAATGTAATCTATATTGTATTTGCATATGTGTAATTGATGTGTTTATTACTTCTACATTGTACCCTTGAGGAATGTAATATGTATTGTATTTGCATGTGTAATTGATATGTATATTACATCTGCATTGTTATTTGATATTGTTTAAACTTTAAAAAAAAATTAAGTAAAATTTGTAACATGTTAGGTTGATTCCTCTTGGGTTCCTGAGCAGGGTGTTACAAACACTAAGGAGGTAGAGGTCCAACTTTGATGCATGGAAACCCTTGAGAAGGATATCATTGCTAAAATCAAAACTACAAAAGGAATGTCAGAGAGCTTTGGCAATGATATAGGTGTCAAATAGGGATGCCCCCTCTCACCAACCTTGCTTGGGTTAGATATTGATAAATTAGAAGAACTTTGGACAAGAACAATGTCGATGGGGTTCAACAAGCTAAGTATTTGATTAAGTTGCTTCTTTATGCGGATGACCTCATTTTAATTGCTAAAACATTGGATGGTCTAAGGGAACAATTGAAGGCATTTGAGGCCATTTGTCAAGTGGTCGAGATTCAAGTGTACAGTAGCAAAACCAAAGTGATAATTTTCTCCTTGAAAAGAAACATGAGGAAACAAAACACTTTCATTTTCAATGGCAACCCATTAGAGATTGTGGACGAGTACAAGTACTTTGGAATTGACTTCAACAATCTTAGTTGGGAAATATGTAGAGCAAAAAAAAATTCAAGGAGGATGGAAATCACTGTACTCTTTACAAAATTGACACATGAATGTGAAATTATGGTATTAAAAAACCAAAAAGGTGCTCTTTGGCTTGTCAGTGATTTAGGAGCATCATGGGCTTGCTTGCAATCTTGCATGTTTGGAGGGATTTTGGTTAAGTGTTATGGAGCTTAGCAGATGTTGGTGTTCGACATACACTAGAACTTGGCATGGTCTAAGGAACTTGGCATAGTCTGGAAACTTGGCATGGTCTATGGAACTCGACATGGTTTGTGAACTCTGCATGGTTTTTGGAACTTAGCATGGTCTCTGGAACTCGACAATGCTTAGGAACTTACTAGTGTTCAGCTTGCTCTTGGTTTATATTGGTGTCAAGTTATCTATGAGCCAACTTTTGGCATTTAATTTATATATGGATATTTAATTTAGTGTTGTAGCTAACTTGTGGCTCGACCTATATTTAATGTAAGGGATTTAATTTAGTTTGTAATGAGCAAGGCCAACTTGTGGCTTAGTTGGGTATAAGAAGGGCTCTTGTAGAGTCTTGGAGAAGGAAATGATAATTCATTCTAGCTTGGAGAAAAGGATGAAGTGTAGATGTGAATTTTAAAAAGCTAGGGTTATGGCTTAGGAACCAAAGGATTGCTTGGTGGACTTTAGGGTAAAAGTGTGAAATTCTTCTTGGTGTTCTTATCCAGTTGTGGATCTAGACTAGTTGGAATTGGTTTATGGTAATGGGATCTTGTAGGATCTTTCAAAACTAGTATTTTAATTGTTGTTTGTATTTGGCCTTAACCCGGAAGGCCATACAACCAAGCATATTGCATGTAATTAGTTATATCTATGAATAAAGAGTTTTGATTTGGTATCAGATCTTGCATTATTTTTGTTTTATTGTTGTATTTCCATTGTGTGGTTGTTTGCTAAGGGTTTGAACATCTCCTTTGGGGAATCTCCTGGCTTGCACTGCATCAAGTGGTATTAGAGTGAAGATTTTCTTGAGTATGTAGACAAATCGTCGAAGTTTAGGTAATTTGCATCAAGATTTGTAGAGAAGGTCGATCTTATGGAGCTTACTGATCTTCTAGATTGGTGGATCTATTGCTGAGGATTTGCAAAATTTTGGAAGATGCCTCCAAGAATATTGGACCCTAGGGAAATTGATGATCTTAGTGATGATGTGGAAGAAAGGATCTCAGAGAAGATTGGAGTAGAATTCATATATGAGATTGCATTGATGAGGAGTTTCTTTAGATAGTGTACCTAGAGATGTTGGTACTGAAGGTAGTTATGAGGAAGTTGTTGGATCTAGTGGTGAGCATAGAAATGATCGTGTGAAGAGACCTATTGGAACTAGGGCTAATCAATTTTCTAGGCCTGGATCTTGGTTGAAGTTGAAGCATAAGATGGAAGTTTCTAATTTCTCAGGTATGTAGACTCTTGAATGCCTGATTGATTGGATTGGTGAGTTGGAAGACTACTTTGAGCTTGAGGATATTGAGGATCCACTTAGAGTGAGGTTTGCACAAACTAAATTGAAAGGACGTGTTTCTCTTTGGTGGAAAGAATCGCAAAGAGACAGAGAAGAGGAAGTTGAAATGAAGATCTCTAGATGGAGATTAATGGTGACTAAATTGAAGACTAAGTTCATTCCTTTTGATTATGAATTTGAGTTGTTTGAAAGATTGTAGAATCTGAAATAGAAAGATATGACTGTGAAGGAGTATGCCGAGGAATTCTACAAGTTGACTATTCAGTCTGGACATAGAGAATTGTCAAAGGAAAAGGTATCTCAGTACATTAATGTTTTGAGATTCAATATTCATAATGAGGTTGGTATGCTAAATATTTCTTTAGTTGAGGATTCTTATCAGTATGCCCTAAAGGAAGAAGATAAGTTGAAGAGGAAAAGACAAGGCAATGCTAGAGGGGAGGAGAAGCAAGATAGCTAGGAACAAGCTAAACTGGGTGCAGAAGGTGAACCAAAACCTGTTGTTTCATATGTGGTAAAGAAGGGAATAGATCCTTTGAATGCCCAATTGGTAAGATAGTTATTGTTGTGAATGAGGTTGTAGTCCAAGACAGTCAACCTGAGCAAGGAGAGAGTTTGTTGGCTCGGTGAGTACTGGTTGGTCAAAGGACATTGGATTCTTGTCAGAGGACTAGTTTGTTCAGGACTTGTTGTAATTCTAGTGGTAAAGTCTGCAAGGTGATTGTGGATGGTCATAGTATGGATAACCTTGTTGTTGAGGAGATAGTTCAGACACTTGGTTTAAAGAGAGTGAGACATCCTTATCCTTATAGGATTGGTTGGTTGCAAGGTGAGCATGCTTTGGAAGTGAGGGAGCAATGCCTTGTTGATTTCCAGATTGAGAAATATAAGGATCAAGTGTTGTGTGATATTGTGGACATGAATAGTTGTCATGTGTTTCTTGGTAGACCTTGGCAATATGATTACAAGGTTGTGCATGATTGTGTCAAGAATGTGTTTACTATTGAGAAAGGTGGCAAGAAGTTTTCCCTCATTCCTTTACAGAATGAAGAACTCAGTAGGAGGAACCTGAGTATTGGCAATTGAGTTGAGTTGGAAAATTCTAAGAAGTTTGGAGATCAACATGGAAAGTGGACCTATACCACACCGAGGATGGATGTGAAGAAATAGAAGAAGAGAAAAGGAAAGAGTGTACAAGTTGAAGACTTGGAGGATATATATGTGAAAAACAAATTTGGGATTTATGTGTTGAATCTCAGAATATGTTCTTCCAACTACTGAGAACATCTTTTTGAACCTGGGGCATCTGATGCAAGAGCATCCTAGGCTTGCTTGCAATCCTAAATGTTTGGAGGGAGTTCGGTTAAGTGTTGTGGAGCTCAACACATATTGGTGTTCAACATACACTAGGAACTTGGCATGGTTTGGGAACTCGGCATGGTCTATGGAACTTAGCATGGTCTAGGAACTCAGCATGATCTCTGGAACGCGACAATGCTTGGGAACTTACTGGTGTTCAGTTTGGTCTTGGTTTCTATTGGTGTCAAGTTGTCTAGAAGCCAAATTTTGGCATTTAATTTATATATGGGTATTTAATTTAGTGTTGTAACCAACTTGTGTCTCGACCTATATTTAATGTAAGGGATTTAATTTATTTTGTAATGAGTCGGGCCAACTTGTGGCTTAGTTGGGTATAAGAAGGGGTCTTGTAGAGTCTTGGAGAAGAAAAGGATGATTCATTCCAGCTTGGAAAAGGGGATGAAGTGTAGATGTGAATTTTGAAGAGCTAAGGTTGCAGATTAGGAACCAGAGAATTTCTTAGTGGACTTGAGGGTACAATTGTGAAATTCTTCTTGATGTTCTTATCCAGTTGTAGATTTGGACTAGCTGGAATTGGTGTGTGGTAATTGGATCTTATGGGATCTTGCACAACTAGTATTGTAATTGTTGTTTGTATTTGACCCTAACCAGGAAGGCCTTACAGCTGAGCATATTGCTTGTAATCAGTTATATCTATGAATAAAGAGTTTTAATTTGGTATCAGATCTTGCATCATTGTTGTTGGACATCTCCTTTGGGGATTCTCCTACCTTGTACTGCATCAATTAGTTACCCCATTAATCCTCTATAGTTGCAAGATTTAGGGCAACAACATGTATGATCAGAAATGGATACAAGTAGAAAGAATCCAAAAGCATTTAATCATCATCGATTTCAAAATTAAAATGATGCCTTATGAGATCCTATTAGCAAAAACATGCACTTTACCTTTAGATACCTCAATAATGATTCAGTTACTATGCTATTAAAAAAAAACAAAGTACGAAAATCATCGTTGGCCTAAGTTGATCATGGAAGAGAGGTTGGACAGAAGAAAGAACACGTGGATGAAGCAAAATTTTAAGTGGATGAAAAATGGACTGTTAGTATGCATGAATACCTAAATAACAATGTTGGAATAAAAGAGTTTGTGAAGGAAAAAATCAGAAGTTGCATATGGTCAATACAAAATGGGTGCAAAAATGACTATTATATCAAAGAATTTAACCTAACATGAGTCCATGAGGAGAAAGCATACATAGAAGAAAATATCAAATGGAGAGTTAAACTGCTCATAGCACAACTTAGGACAAAATCTTATCATTTGAGATGTTAAATGGGTAGATGGGAGATACCCAAGGAAGAATGGGAGGAGAGAATGTCTTTTTTGCAACACAGGAGTTGTGGAGACCGAGGGATTGTAATGTCCCCTTATTGGTGATTTAGGAATATGGGACAATATGACAGAATCCTTATACTATTATGTATAGTTTGGAAATTTACTCACTGAATATAAACACTATGGTAGCCAAAATATACCAATTTCTATTTATGAGCAAGGAATGATTTATACAATGCTTTGAATATACATATATTTGGTGTATCTGATATAGCTGACGGTATATGTAATAACTAAAATACACAAATCCCTTGTTGTGTCTCGTATGACTATATCATTATAAATCTAAAAAAAAATGGTGAGTTCTCAATTACTGTAATTATGAAATTGAATATCCTTATGATGACTTATGTCGTATTCAACACCGAATGTGATCTATCTTATATAAAATGTAGAACATATATTTAATGGTTGAATGTATTATGTTGCCTATATATTCCACTGATGTAGGATGTTCCAATTGACCTGTTTCTCTAACCCACTGCCTTATTTGGTTGTTTGTCTTCTTCTGTTGCTGACGGAATTGTCAATTCAAGCTGCCAAGTATAATGTTCTCCTTTTCTCTACTCAATCACTACTTGGTATTGCAATTAATGATATGCTAATACTTGGACGATATTAACCACTGAAACTATTCCCTCCTTGCGTGTCGTGTATCCCTATCCTGAGTGACGTCTTTATCTGTTGTTAATGATATTCTTCTCCTCTCGATTTAATAGCCCCTATGTGGATAGCGGGATCTGGATCTCCATCTTCTATATCTCCCTTCCTACGTTCACAGGTTTGTTTTATGGATATTGTAATGCTTTCGACTATGGAGGGTCTTCCTTCCCGTGTCTTCTTCCCGTTCCATCTGATCCTATTCTTTTATATAGCTATCACCTCTGAATGTTGTGTTATCTTCCCTTTTGTCCCTTAAGAAGACATATTGATTGTCGCCTTATACCTGTGTGGATGAATGGAACACATCCATTCATTTTACAAGGTTATCGTGCCCATTAACTTGCACCTATTCATTTGCTAAACATAATTAGGTTTATATTGTGCCTTATCACTTTATTAAGTTGATGTTTTATATGCAATATTGTTTGTGAAAAAAATAGTATTTTAATGTTAGAATCTTTGTTAAGGTTTTGTTACTTAGAGATTTAGTTTATATTATTCATTCTATAATATTACTAGATAACTTGTATATATAATTTATTTCATTTTTATTATATAAATATTATTATAATCTTATTTAAATTATTTAATTTATTGTTATAATGATCATTCATTAATTATAATCCTATAAAGATGTTCATTTATAAGATTATCTTATAATTGTCAAATAATAATTTATTATTTATATCATTAGTTTATTAATAATTATTACTTGTTTATTATATTATTTAACTATCGTTATTCAATCGCTATAGTTATAATTATAATAATATATTATTATTTTATTTTTTATGTTTAACTATCATATCTATAATTTTATATCAATTTAATTATTATCTCTTTTGACTCATTATATTATTAAATTTTATTGGAAAAATAGGGGACATGACAGCGATACTTTCTCATGGAATGCCCAACATATAATGACATCTACTCCAACTATTGGGATATACTAGAAACATGCAATTTAGGTATTCCTTTTTAGGAAATGCAATTGGATATGACACAAATTTAGTGATCAATGTTTAGTTTTGAAGGGCATACTTAAAGAATAAGGTCAAAAAGGCCTAATGTTCTCACACACTTTATCTTTGGTGGTGTTTGTCTTTTGTCTACTAGGTCCCATAAGCTACTTTGGACTCATGGACATTACTAAAACCATTCATTCATTCATTGATGAATGCATCGAGCAAGTTAAGATATAGAAGGACTAACTTTGGGGTGGTAGACTCTCGCATGCCCTTTATTCATTAAAGTTAGCAAGATCCTAGAGTCCTAAATTCCAAAGAGTGGTTTAAAGTATTTTTTATTCTCTAATCCTTCATTTCTGTGGAGTTTTGCATTAGTGCTTACCTCCCCAAAACTGATTGAACACTACCTAAATAGTGATAGCTACAAACTACAGTGCCAGAAGTGTGCAAGTACCTTTTGACAGAAGAGTGATAAATGAGATGGGTGTTTTGTAAGCATCATCCCCATGTTTTCAATGTTGATCTTCCATTTAAGGAAGAAGTACAAGTAGTTGAAATTGAAACAACTTGTTGAACCACCATTGATGAGACAAGACCCAATGTTAGCTCAAGTACATCTAACAATCAAAGACTTGTACACAAGAAGGCTTCTGCTTGAGAACTGGAGTCTTGGTCTTCCCTTTTATTCCCTCATTCCTCACTTCTTTCTTTCCTTTTCAAATTTGTAAATGATTTTATATGATGTACATAATTGTAGATAAGTGTAAAGATTTGTACACACATTTAAATATTGTAAAATATTGTTACTGGGTAAGATGTACAAAATATAGTTTCTATAAGCATGTGGGACCATTTTTAGGATGATTTTGGAGGCACCATAGTGATATATTTAGATAGTTCATCAAATCCATATCTGCTTATCAATTAGGATTTACTTCAATGCTCCCTTGGAGATTTGCATACACGGACCAGTGATTGTTGGATTGTATTACTGAGAATATAATGTCATTAGTTTTTTTGCACTTTTGACCTTGCATCTAAGTTATTACTAAAGTTATATCATGTATACATCATTTTGTCCTTTTATCAAGGTTTTTAGTAACTTATGTGTTGAAGGAAGATGTGTCTAAAATATAAAAGAGTCTCTCTACTTTCATATACTAGTTGTTGATCATATATGTCTTAGTAGTTTATTGTTGCCTTGAGTAACATTTGATGATGATACAAATATAAAATGATTATAGGTAGATTCATGCTTCTTTGAGCTTGTCCTAATTTTTTAATTTCTTTTCAAGATTGTTCTAATGTTACTCGCATGATTCATCATGCATGTCAGAACCAATCAAGACAAACAAGCCCTTGATCAAATAGTCACATCCCCAATGTAGCTTATCTAGCATAGTTGTGACTCGATATAACTAAGTGCTTAGGAGGAAGAGGAACTCATTCTCAACCCCTCTGTAAGGTCCCTCCTCGCATGTACGTGTTAAATATAATTTTTTTTTGTTAAATCAGTTATAGGAGATTAGAATGGATGTGAAATAATGTTTTATGGTTTAGAGATTAGTTTATCTACGTTCATGTTTTAAGTACTCTATGATTCGAGAACTACTACATTATCTTGACGAGTTAAACATTAAATTTCACTAACACTAATATGAGATGTTTCACCTTATAATGATGATGTTGATTATGGTACCTTAATGATCAAGTTATATGCATTCAGATAGTTCAGTATTCCTGATTGGTGATTTTTATGATGTTTGGGTATATGCATGCCTAACGATGATTATTCTAGTATTTTACTTGAATTAATGAATTAGTTATGTTCTATTGATTGTGCAATTATTGATGATTAAATGTGAGCACAAATGAGATAAATAGTTATTTATATGAAAGATTGATATTTTGATTTATGTGATTATCCAGATAAGTTTTAAATGTATACATGTTATTTTTTTCGAACTACTGATGTGTGAACTTAGTGTACAGGATTATTAGCTAGGAAATCTAATGGAGAATCAGAATTGGACCCTATGTACTATTTGTGAAAGCCAAGGTTGACTCTAATTAAAGATGCAGACCTCATTGTTTCATATTTCTTTTGTATCATAAAATTGAATGTGTTATCATTCTATAATCATTAAGTGTTAATGTTTTGTAACAATGATTTTGTAGTGTCACTTGACACTCGTGATTCGCATATGCATTTCAGCATGATAGTTAAGATTAACTGAGTAACCTAAAGATCTAAGTTGGACCAGATTAGTGACCTAGTACTAATCAGTTAGTAATCGGGATTAATTACCCTAATCAGGGTTTAGTGATAAAATTGCATTATCAGGGTTTTTAGAGGGTCCAAATATTTCTAACATTTTAGCAGGTCATTAAATAGTCCTAGAGGCCAAAAATTATGAAAACTAAGTACTTAGGGGGTATATGTATCGGTTGGGGACATTTTTCACCCCTCTAGCCCCTTTTGTTAACTTTTGTGATCACCCAAATATCTCATTTTTGCTTTATTGCGAAAATTGAAGTTTCACCATGAGTTTGATAAGTTAAACCCCACCTTAAGGTTAGCCTTAATGACAGGATTGAGTTAAAAGTCTCTAGAAGCCTTTAGTCAAGTGGGGGAGTTATTGCATTTTTTTGGTGGTTGAATTAGGATCCTATTTAGTGGAAAATTTGAGAGTGGAAGAGTGTTCACCCAACCTCTAGATTTAGAGAGAAAAGTTAGGATTGGAAGAGAAGGAAGGATAGCTCTTCTCAAATTTTTAGTTATCATAACCATATTGTGAAGGTGGGAATCCTTCAAGCTTGTGTCGTCATGTTGTGTTTCTTTTCTTGAAGTAAGTTCTTGCATATGTATGTTCATGTGTTTGATGAACATGTTTGGGATGGGATTGTAATGGGTTTTCTTTAAATGTTTTTCCTTCGTATTTTTACATTTGATTTTGAGGGGATTGTAAGGGTTGTATTGGCATTACTCACCCTCGGATAACGCAGAAGTGGCCATGTACAGGAGGAGGACTTCAGTTGGACTCTGACAGTGCATAGTCTCTCCTCATGACGAGAAGAGGGAGAGAGTAGGGTGTTATGGGCCCCTACTCATTGGTACAAACCATGTTTGGTGTTTTGAAAATTAAGAAATGAAAGAATGAAAGTTTTTGTGAATATAGCCTTGAAAGGGCATCTGTGAAAGAATAGAAGTTCTTGTGATATGAGCCTCAAAAGGGCATCTATTATGGTGTTGTGACCGACTTCTCTTGCATGGAAAAATCCACCTTCTCCCTAGTCTGGTTCAATGAAGAACCTATTGTGCAAATCTGGAATGGGAATAAATGAGTTGAATGTGTCTTCGTGTTAAATCTGTTTGTCTCCTAGTCTATTTTATTTTCTCCATGGTTATCTTGATGAAATTTGCAAATTTTGTAGTGGCTACCTTGATATGGAGCCAAGCATGAGTTCAAAGTTGTTCTTTCAATTTGAATATTTGAGAGATTTCTCCTCAGGATGATGATCCTGTTGTAAAAAGCTATTGTTAAACTTATTTTTGAAACAATTATGATCTCAGGTTTTCTTCCTTGGTTCTTTCCTGAGGGAATTCTTGAATTAGGTTTTTAATAAAATGATAACTCCTTATATAAGGAAAGATTAATTGATTTATTATGATGTTCCAATAGTTGTTTCATTGTGATTTTTGTCTTCAAAAGGAAATAAAATATATAGATTGTTTCAACGTTTCATTTATATCGTATTGAAATTCCATCTCTTGGTAATTGGTATGAATGATGAAAGAATGAAGGATTGTTTCATTAAGTATTTTCATGACATTGCAATGTGAGATCAACTTTCAAAAGAAAAAATAAATAAAAAGAGAAAATTTAGTTCATGGTTCCATCCACGTTTGAAATCGATAAATTTCATAGTATCCAATCTTATTTAATTTAATAGATTTGTTGGATAAATATTAGTTAATAAGGCCCACATAAAACATTCGATTATAACACTTCTAATTTGTAACCCCATGCTTTAATATCATTGATTTAAAAATGAGAAGATGAACTTCATAATACACACACGAAAAAAAAAGGGGTCTAAATATGCATCTACGGGATGCTGTCTTTTGTATGGCAAAAATTATTTAAATTTTTTAAATTTTATAACAGCCATTAAATTATAAGTACATATAGACTTTTAGAATGAAATATTTAAGTCAAACAAAAAAAAGTAGGAAAGAAAAGAATATATATGTATCACAAACAATGATATTAAATAGGAACTTAAATATCCCCTTTTATCACATTCTCAAACTTATCTAATATAGTTTTATCCTAACTACCACTATGATGTGGGCTTAACCAATCACCATCCTACCCTTTGACATGTGTACCATGTCTTCATTTACCTTAGGTGCTGATTGGCCATGTATTGTTTGAAAAAAAAAAAGGGCAAAGTATTTGTGATTGGCATAAAAGGCCAAAAAAGCTTATAACGAAGCCCTCAAAAACCTCACCCACCTCTTCCCTTTCTAAGTGCCCAATATTGGAGGCCTTGTCATGCACATGGAGGGGGACAAGACCTGCAAAAAGGTAGTCTTGAGTCAACGTGAAGGCCTTGGGGACCGCACAAGGGAGCTTTGGGAAGAATGTAGCAAGTGTGTCAAGTGAGCCACTTGGCAAGGATAGGATTCATGTAGGATGATAGGGTAGTTTAGTTTATTTTATATTTAGTTTCGTACATTGTAAAATAATTTTAGTATATGGTTAGGAATTTAAGATAAGATTTTAGTAATTTATTATTTAGGATTTATTTAATAAGGTTTAGTTAGTAGGAGTTTAGGTGATAGGTATCCCAATTTAGTGGATAATATCTATGTATTGAAATTTAGTAATTATGTTTAGGTGATATATAATTGGACTTAGCATAAAGGTATTTCCTCTTAGTTTGAACATTTAATTAGTATGGGGAATGTTTGTTTTGGATTTAATAGTATTTTCTTGGATATTAGAAAGATTCGGTAATGGTTAGGTTAGTGTTAGGGATTGATTAAAAAAAAATTATAGTTAAAAGTTATGTAAATGAAATAGTGGTTTCAAGTTGATATAGGTTGAATTATTAATTGATGACTTGATTATGATATTTATATAAGGATGACGTTTAACAAAAATAATAATAACAATCCAATATATAGGGCTCGAGATAGAAAGTTGATAATCAGTAAACGTTAATGTTTTGAAAGTATATAGATTAGGATTAAGTAGATAACTTGATGGGATGAGTCTAGCTTATGTTAGAAGATAAATTGTATGTCGTAACTAATTCACTGATGAATATTTAATGTTTTGATCTCATTCTGATAGGTTATGATAGTAATAGAGATCAAGTATTATGGTGGTAGGTCAACTTCCTTACGATGCAGAACTAGTTCACCCAAGATTTTGAATTAGTATAATGAAATGAATTTAGGTATCATCTCAGCCTAATGAAAACTTATGTTATTACCTAAATAATGTTGTGAAATGAAATATAATTAAGCAAGGTTTCCTTAATCGTTAAATAGGGTTAAGCTCGATTGTGTCAAAGTTGTGGTGTTTTCTAGCCTCATGTCAAAAGATGAATCTTATGATCCAGACTCTATTAAAACTATACCTAACTTTCTCAAAATAAATTTGAGAACTTGGAAACCCTCAAATGTATCTTGAACTTAATGTCGTATCCTTGTAATTTGAACCTAATGTTTAACTAATTGACTCATTCAACCTGAACTAAGTGTTCCTCTAGCATTAGGACTTAGGGTCTTGAACCCGTATAGTGTGTTGAGATGTCAACTTTGCATTTTAATGATATGTATTTGAAACTCACTTTAATCAGTCGGTCAAACTTTCCATAAGGTTCTTCTGTGTAGCATGCATTTATATATTAAATTAATTATTTTAAAAATATATAAAAATTGTGTGTTTTTGCCCTATATTTTGGGCATGACACCCTCTTCCAAGAAGATTTGGTCTATGCTTATATGCACCTAGTAACATCTCATGCACTCATATGCAAGAGTTGCATCAACATGACTATAAATGGTGCAATCAAACATATGAACCACCAAATATCACAATCAATATTCTATACTTTCTCGAAATTGGAGTTGTTAAAGGTGATTACCAACTTATTCATTTAATTTTAATAAATTTTATGTCGTGTTCAATTATCAAATTGTACATATTGACATTGATATTAACTTAGGTGGTTGTGACCCAATTTGAATTTCATACTATTGGTATATAACAACTTCTTTTTTGGGTGCAAGAGGCACTTAGGCAAATGGTTATTTCCAACCAATAGGGAGATTGGAAGGCTTCACATTCAGAGATAGCCAAAAAGGTCAAGAATTAATCTTTGATTACAATTGGTGGACTCATGCAACATGTATTGGAATTCATCGAGCCTATCATGACTATGCTCCACTTTACCAATACATATGCACCTTTTTTGAGGGGATTTTTATGATGGCATGGACACAATGGTAGAGACGGTAAAAATTGCAATACAAAAACAAGAGGAAGACCGCATAAATTGTAAAACTTTAAATAATAAGATAGAAACAATCATTCATCATTGTTGCAAAATGCTGACCACCCCATTGCACCTCCTTGCATATGCCCTATCTAGGAGGTACTATAGCACGAAGAAAGTACTTCTATATCAGGAAGATTATCAACATATAAAGGCGAAAAAGTTGCTAATGGGTTTCATAGACTTTTCACAAATAAAGAAGTGCAAAAAGAAGTCAAGACAAGATTTGGTTTCTTGGCCTAAAAAAAGTCAAAACTCCAACAATTATTAATGACTAATATGACATGGAAGTTGTGAGATGGTGGTACCTCCATGGTCAACCGCTTTCATTCCTCCACCTTTTGCAATTAAGATCTTCTCAAAAGTAATTTTTTTTACCCCTTGTATTCTACAATTTCGTACTTAACATTCTGTAGTTTACTTTGCATTTTTATTTTTAATTTTGTGAAAACTATCTAGGTTGCATGTCATTTTGTTGTTGAATGAAATTAGAGTACATACTCCTTTATCAATTCAATGAACTGTAATTGTTTAGGTTCAAAAAATGTTGAAGACTTGGTTTATATTCATACTAACTTCTGTCTTCTGTAGCATAAGAATCCAAACTACAAGGATTTGGCGATGAAGCTTAAGAAGGTAGTCCCTAAGTGTGCAAATTTGGGTACAATCATTGAGAATCTAACTAAGACTCACTACTGCTTATGATGATGATGATTACATGCCCATACATGGTACATCAAGTGCAAGTGAACTAATTTTGGTTCTAATGATCCTAAAAATGCAAGAGTTGATGATGAAGACATTTTTTTTGACAATAATTCTGATTTTGAATGATGAAAAATGAATAACATTTTATAATTGTAATGATCTTTTGTTTTCATCAAAATCATGAATAGACATATATGATATGGCTTATTTGACTATTTGTGAACTACCAATTGGCAATTAATATTTATCTTGGTCAATGATTAAGTATCACAATTGACTTAATTTTGTATACACACACCTAAACAATGATTTTTTAGATATTACTTATGGTTCTAAATGATAAATCAAGAATAACATTTCATAATTGTAATAATCTTATGTTTTTCATTAGAATCATGAACATAGACATATATTATATAGCTTATTTGAATATTTGAGACCTACCAATTGGCAATTAATATTTATTTATCTTGGTCAATGATTAAGTATCACAATTAATTTAATTTTGTATACACATACACCCAAACGATGATTTTTTTGATAATACTTATGGTTTTGAATGATGAATCAAGAATTATGGCTTATTTGAATATTTGTGAACTACCAATTGGCAATTAATATTTATCTTGGTCAATGATTAAGTATCACAATTGATTTAATTTTGTATACACATACACCCAAACGATGATTTTTTTGATAATACTTATGGTTCTGAATGATGAATCAAGAATAACATTTTATAATTGTAATGATCTTTTGTTTTTCATTAGAATCATGAACATAGACATATATGATATGACTTATTTGAATATTTGTGAACTACCAATTGACAATTAATATTTATCTTGGTCAATTATTTAAGTATCACACCCAAAAGAGTCACATCTGTTATATAAAAGCATTCTTTGCATCCGTTTCCTTAATGTAACACAATAAAATGATCCACCAATTTAGGAAAAATGCATTTATCATTGTAGACAAACCTGGCAATTGATCTATTTCCCGACATTAGATATCTCCCCTGCATCTTACAATTTTCCAGGACTGAATTCTGGAGCTTGAAAGCTTCCATAATGAGCCCAAATATTATTTTTAAAAGCTAATCAGGAACAAATTTAAATTAAAAATTAAAAATAAAAGGCTGATCATTTAGGGCACTTGCATCTAGGAAGAGTGATTACTTAGAACGTGTTGGTCAAATTAAAAATTTGGATTCTAGTTGGAGTTAAAAAATAATAGTTTTATAAAGCCTTCTAGGTTGTCAAGCAATATCCCCACAAGGCTAAGGTGAATGTTAAAATTGCGGAAGTCATTATGGAGCTATCCTCTAGCCGCAAAGATATGAGGAAAGTTTTCTTAATTTGCTTCACAAAGGTCAACCATTTACATTAATATCTCAAATAGTTTTTTTAAGGTTCTAAGTGTAACACTGCCAACTTAACAGAAGTAAGGCAATTTGTTAGCCAACCGTTACTCAGAAGCCTGGGAGATGCCGAAACCTCATAATCTAGGCTACTTAAGTCTTAAAACTTGTGTCGCAAAATGCAATATGTGTATTATTATTTTAACATGTTCTTCAGATTCTCTTTGTATTATTGTAAGCAATAATGAAAAATGAATACATAGGACCATTCATCACAACATCGAATATAGCTTAACTTGAAAATGAAATCCATGGGCTAAATATGAAAGATGTTTTGCAAAGTGACATTGAATGTGCTGAAATGAATATGTACCCACCCGCAATTACCAACAAAACATCAGAAAATCGCTTTAAAAAGAGATCATTTTACAGAAGTGCACTGGACAAAATACAATGTTTTGGTTTTGTTTGCATCACTTTTAAACTTGAGTGCTGCTGAAGAACGGGTAACTGTAAACAATTATTAAAAACAACTAAGTACAGTACATAAATGTGCACTGTCATTGGTAACTTTTTTAATTGAATACTGAGAAGACTGAAACATCAAGTTGACATATGTGAGCAAACTGCAATTCTAATCATTACATTAAGAAAATTGCAAATAAAATAAATTACTGATTATAGGAAGCAGACTCACGGAAATCTGAAATAAGCAGACTAAGTATTGAGTCCAAATTTATATCGACAATTTGGACACTCATAAAACACAGTTTGTCCTTCATCCGCAGACCGTAACTGCAATATAGGTTAAATGTGGTATGATACAGAAATTCTTGAAACCTGTAAATGAAATACAACCCAAAATGGTAATGTTTGAAAAATGAAATGTAGGGGTGTAAATAATTATACCTGTCTGGTGTAATACTCTAGTTGTGGATGTTTACACTTAGGACAGTCTTCATTCACCTGCAAAATTACAAAGATGACAAGGCTTGTTCAAACTACTTAGGAAGCTATTTTCAGTTTCTTTGACTCGAGAATTACTTCTTACCACTGCCCTTTGCTGTATCTCTTCTTTGTCCACAATCTCGTCTAATATTATGAATGGTTCAAGCTTAAGATGCTTCCTTAGATCCTGTGTAAAAATGAACATTGTGATCAACATTTGCTTAGATTAAAAATACAAATTACTATCCTAAAAAGAATGAAAAAATATGCAAAACACTACGAAGAGTTTCTTAAAACAGCCAATCTAATTACGTCAAACATTTTATCAATGTTATAGCCTTTGAGAGGGATCTGCAACTACACTGTAAAATTCTCCCAGGGCACAATCCTGGATGCAGACTATTCTACCCAAATTAATGTGGCAGTTAACATAGCGAATCGTTTTCTACATGGGCATGAAAATTCTCATACAAGCTACAGTAAAATGCAAAATATATATCCTTGGCAACAGGATTTTCTTCCCTTTGTATTTCAACAATCTTCTATAATCATTCTTATCACACACTAACTGGCTTTCTCATGTTCAATGTCTCTTGTCTGATAAACTTTCATTTAACATCCTTAATTATAAGGCATCTTCATTCATGTAGAACTCTCATCTTTAGTCATTTTATTGTGGCCTCACACCGTTTTTACATGACAAGCCCTAGTTGCAGGGAGAAATTAATTGAACCATAAAATGCACAATTAATAAGAAAACACAATGTCTGAATTGTTAAATATATATCCAAGAACTTCTCAGTGTATAAATTCTACAACAGCCTGACAGAAGTCAGGTCATGGCTTATCACAAATCCTTACATATGTTTTTGTAAGTCCTACATAATACTAATTTTAGGTCACTTACAACTAATACTTATTACTAACAAAATAATACAGCAAAATCATTAGTATAGTATTATAACATTAATATTGACATTTACATCGATTGTCAACTCAAGACAGCTCATTCTTCTACCTACAGAGTCATTCTTGATAAATTATAAGCACGTCTCGAAAATTTCAGGGTTTCACCAAACTTGTTGTGCCTCTTTACAAGAGAACACACCTATCAGCATACAAATTTTTCTGATTTTGAGTCTTGTGCAAAATTTCATTTAGGGATTCCAAGATATCCATTTTTTTCAACTATATATTTTGCATTCGGCACTCTATTATCCAAAAGAATCAAGTGCATGAATGAAGTAGCATCATAACCATAAAGGGCATTAAAGGGAGTCATACCAATTGACATATTCAATATTCCCCTAATGCAACCACTTGATACAAGTTGTCTCCTGCCTTGCAACATAGTTCCTTAGTGGTCCTCTATTCCTCACTTTCATTGTTTGCCCAACAGTTTGTGGATGATAGCTAGTACTTGGTGTCAACTTGATAACAGTCAAACAAAAGAGCTCTTGCCAAAACAAGCTGAAGAACCTGCTGTCCCTATCACTTACAAATTTGAATATTCTATGGAAAGCCATGAAATCTTAAATTTCTCTAATAAAAAAGTCAGCCACTTGTGGAGCTTTGAATTATGAAACAGTGGCATGAAAGCATGCCTACTTTGTGAGCTCATTAACAACCACATACATACAATCCTTACCCTAAAGCCTTGGCAACCCTGTAATGAAATCCATGGATATACTTTCCAATAAACCAGATGGGAAGAGATGCCCTGCACTGTTATGTTAGCATCTCCAATAGATCCTTGATTGCCTTCGCTATCTCTTCCTTATATACCCTATGGAGTAATGTTACATCCCTATTTTTGCTTAATTATAAACATTCTATATAGCTGTTAAGACTTCATCCGAAATTGAGTTGGTTGGTTAAATTTATTATTCATTTTGGTTTCATAGTGTTAGTTGTTCGTGATGGGTTTGTGTGAAATGGAAGTGTTGGTTATTTGTTATGATTCATGACAAAATAGAAATATTGGTTTCATTAAGATGTTATATGAATGGGAATGGTTTAGCAAAATGATTATTAAATTTTGATTAAAATGACTTGGAAATATGTTATTACCGGGGGTCAATTTCTTTTTGCAAGAACGCGACTAAGGGGAGAAGCATCGCTAGAGAGAGAAAGTGCATGAGGGCACCACCTCCCAATGAGCTAACACGTATGAGTCCTAAACCACCTTGGTCAAGGGAAAACTGGACTAGGCAAGCAAGGGTATACTGAGTGATCACCATGAGCTAACCAAGTGACACATTTAATAAGATGAAAAGTATTCACTAAGCATGACACAAACTAAGAACAATTGTTATCTTTAAGAACGGGTTAATCCTTCTTGCTATATCAGACATGTTCTAGTATAATGGTACCCGCAGTACTTACGTATATTTGTACATGTACACACATATAAGTATGTATATGTATGTTCAAATATGATGTACATGTATATGTAAAAATTCAAATATAATGTATACACAAAATATGTATATTTAGAATATTACATGTATATATATGTGTGTGTACATACACTTACAAATATACGTAACTATAATAGGAACCATTATAATAAAAAATGATAGATAAAGATATTAATATTTCCATCTTATGTCAATGTTTCCATTGGCCTTCTGTTATTATCGGCCTTTTAATTATTGTGGGTTTGAATATTCAGTCAAGAGTGTAACCCCTTTTTGCCACCTTTCTATTATCTTGCTCGTAACTCCATTCAGGAGAGTATATTTTGTGAAGCCAGCATGTTCAAGGCACGCAAGATCAATTAGCTATTCCTATCGGTGATTTGCATGCATGTTGTGATTAACTCCTATCTGCAATTTGCATCCATCTTGGTGAATGCTTTCATGTTTGTGTTTGCTTCCATACTAATGAATGCTTTCATACCTACAATTGCTTCTATTGCCCGTGATTAGCTCTTCATATGCGATCTATGTCCTTTTGAGAAAGAGCCAACCCTTGCAACTCCCTATTTATATCTCTCTTCTACACCTGCGATATATATTACTAACAACTACATATCATTTCGAGCCTGTCTTTTCTTATACTAGTGCTCATGGCCACAACTGGAAATTCTGATTTGCACAGTCAGGGAGTCATGCCAGGCATTAGCAAGCTTCTACCAAGCAGTCAAGATTGACATTACCTCTAATTTATTAACAAGGTCGTGCATCTCTTTTGCACTTCTCTTTTCTTGTTTATTATGATTGAAGGCTCTAAGATTCAACTCGTAGTATGAAGGAACTTTAATAATATAAATAGAGCCAGATGAACTAAAGTCCAAAATTGAATGATTTGTTTACATAGATTTGATGGCCTAAGTATATGCAATTTTTCCGATTCATTTGTTGTATACATCCATGACTTTTCTTTCAAGACTTAAATAATTGAGGAAAAATATTAGCTTTGTGCAATACTTATACTAAGGTATCATCCATATGCCTCTAAGATAAGAAAGGCATCATTAGAGAGTTAATAAATTGTTAGGAAAGAGCCATGAACTTTTATTTCTATATCTGTTAAAGGCCCACGATGGGAAAAGAAATTGTAATGTTCGCTTTTTCCAGGTCTTGACTAACAACTAACATATCAAAGAAATACAGTTATTATTTCACTTTCATAGGAAGACAGTTATATCAATTATGTTCATGTGAAAGAGATTAACGATTACAATCAGTTGATCAAAAATCTTAGAACTAACAATTGAAGATACCATCAATGAATTTACCAAGGAATTTAAAATCTACATATTGTAGAATTCAAAACCGAAAACCGTCTAGGGATGCTTCTACAAAAACCCATGTTAGTCCATAAAATACCTCTTAAGGAACAAATAGTTATACTATTTTATCGTAATGACAAATACCAATAAATCATCTAGGGCATCAAATACCACTGTATCAATTAGGACATCAATTACCATTGGATCATTTAGGGCATCACATAGCACTATATCAATTAGAGCATCAATTACCATTGCATCATTTAGGGCATCACATACCACTATATCAATTAAGACAATAACATTCAATTAGGAAAATACACTCATATTCATTATTCAAATAAATGAAGATAGAGATAACACTCTATCAGATATACCTAACTCTTGCATATAGTTATATTTCATGTTTAGTTGGAAGATAAACCAATCTAACTGGTTACCAATTATATTGACGAAAAAAGTTGCTTTCAATAAAGGAAAATAACTGGAATGATGATATAATCAAATCCAAAACATAAAAAAGTAATTTACTTATTACCAATAAAAGTTTGAATGCTTAACTTGTCTTCGTCTAATGCACCTCCTAACATCTTGTGGAGAGAGAAAACATTGTCACGAGCTTAACCACCCAACCACAGACCTTGAACTTATCCCCACACTTTCTCTAACTAGAAAAGCCCTCCCTACCCAGAATAAACATTGAACACCTTGTCAGCCACTGAGCGTCCTGGTACTTATTCACACCACTCAACTTGACAACAGAGAATGAATTGGGCATGCATGAGCTATTAAATGATTCATTTTAAAATAATAAATAATTGTTATGTCACATCTTATTCTGTTTCATGTTATTGCAGATTTCTCTCCCTCACCTCTTCACCCTCTTCCTTGGCCATACAGTCAGGTGAGTCCCAAGTGTTAGAGTAATCCAATTCTTTCTCCTGAATCTCAGCTAGTGTAAGAATATCACATATTCCAGTACATCATATCATAGTTTCTATGACTTGAAAATGATCTTAATGGCTTGTAAGGAAAGAAAATAAAATAGTTCGATTCTAGAAATTCTTCAGTAAACAGAGATGTAAGAACTTATCATGTGTAATCGGTCTTGTCTTAGCACAGAAAGGTTAGACTCATTGAGAACCTATTCGGTGATATCAAACATGGATGAAATACAGCATTTCATGGAAATATTCCTTACTGCTGTAAATACAAATGCAGTAGTAATTAAATAAAAACATGTATCAATCGGATATGGGAAGCCAACCACATAACCTAGTCAAATTTGAAGAAAAGTGAGCCTTGGCTTGATGCTAACAACTAGTTCCTTCACGAAAGCAATCCAAATGCAAATCCGAGAGTGATAATCAATCTCGACTTTCAGCTGAGGTAAATTTGAAGGAAAAAAACGTAACAAGAATTTTAGAGGTAAATTGTGTGGAGGGAGAAATCAAATCCTGTCTCTGGCTTCTCTCGGCTTCCACAAATAAAGACACATTCGATATATCAAAGGCTTCCAAGAAGCTGTAACGCATAAAGAGTTAAAAGATTTGTCTTCTTGAATCACCAATATCATTTGCCAAGTGTACATTTTGTCCTCTAAAAGAAAATAATAACTATGGAAAAAAAACTTGAAGGCTATAAATCAAAAGGATAATTTATAAGCATATTTATTTACTTGCACGTAAATATATTTATTAAGATGGCATCATGTTAAATGTTTATCCAAGGTCATACGTTTTAAATATGTATATCTAAATACATGTTTCATTTGGAAGATTATTTTATCTTCTTGTACACACATTTAAATGTACATATTAAATAGATAAAATCTTGTATAAAAATAATACTATGGTGTCACTTTTATTTTTATATCTATGTGCACGTACATAAATATGCATTATAATCAAGTGATGGAAATGTCAACCATAATCCAATAAAGGTATACATTTTGAATAAGTTAAAATGTTTAAAATATTTTAAAGATTATCCAATAGCTCATGTGTGTCCAATGTGTGTATCATGTTATGCTGTCGCTAGGTCCTCAACCATGGTGTATCAAGATTCATACCCATTTGCCTAGTGAAGGTGATGCTCCTGTGCCCAATTTTTTTCTGACAATGCTTCCACCAATTTGACGTGCTCCCTTCAAGGAAATTCTCCGTAGTTAAATCATATTACCATAACAAGTTGTTAACCATAGATGATCATAACGGTTAACTGCCTTTTCAATTCCCATGAATTCATGATAAGTAACCAACTATCTACAATAGCTTTAAAATGTCAACATAACGATTAACTTAGCATGTCATATTCATATGAAATTATAACGATTAACCATTTTACCAACTCACATGATTATAACAAATTTCAACTGCCAACTGACTTCGTGTGAAACCTCAATGTCTATATGAACATTTTAAATTGGGTCAAAAATTGGGATGTAACAGAAATCATGTATATAATGAGCAGATTTTAATTAAGAATCGTGGACAGCCACACCAGGATTCCTCAAGGAAGGCCAGCAAGGTTGAGATGAAGGGTGTAGGCTGATAACAATTGAAAGTGGGAGATAACATGCAAGACAAAGGTGGAAAATGAGTTCTAAACTAATTAGTCAATAAACATAAACGAATATAATTAAATCGAGTCAACTCATGCTAGTCAATAGGCTTAAGTCTTATTTGTAAAGTAGAGCGGTGGGTGATCGGGTACAAAGTGCCAACAAAAACCCTTGGCCAAGGTAGGTTAGTGGCATGTTTGCCACTATGATCACTACAGGTTAGGATAGCTTGCAGTCAGATAGATGGGCTGATGGAAAGGACTTCATAGCCTAGCTGATTGTACAACTGACACTCTAACACCAGGATGCTCAAGTGGCAGGACAAGTGGTGTCCCATGCCTAATCCTGTGCAAGGAGGGCCTTTCTCAATTGTGATTGTGTGGGGATACTTAGGGTCCACGGTAGGGAGGTTAAGCCTTTGACAATGCTTCTCCTCTCTACCAAATGCCAAGACTTGCGAAAGACAGTCAAGATCTACTTCTTAAGGCTTCACAATTATCGGGTATTATTCTTTTATATACTAAATCAAGTTCAGTTAATTGTTGTT
This sequence comes from Cupressus sempervirens, assembly GCA_028749045.1. Classification (NCBI taxonomy): domain Eukaryota; kingdom Viridiplantae; phylum Streptophyta; class Pinopsida; order Cupressales; family Cupressaceae; genus Cupressus; species Cupressus sempervirens. The sequence continues at coordinate 290,383,575 of CM053787.1, forward strand.
GAATGATCTCTCTTTCCATCAAGTAAATAATTAGTTATGAATACTCTTTCATTTGTTAGTTAAGGTTAATTCATAATTCTATTATAGCCTTTAATTCCTCTTTTCATGTGAATATGTAACATATCTCTTATAATTGTCCTTGATGTGAATATGGAAAGCAATGTATTTTAATGATAATATAAATCTTAATTTTAGATAGGAAAAATAGTATGTTACAACTAGTTATAACTAGTTTTCCTCCCTCCTCCAACTTAATTATATGTTGGAAGCCTCTATCGAGTGGTTTTCCAGGAGGAATGTCTTTGAAAACCTCGTTATGCTGGTCCAAAATAGACGGAATTTCCACATTGTAAGAGCTCCCATCCTTCGAAGGACTTGTGTTTCTAATTAAACATTCAATTGCCCATGCCACTTGATCTCTATGAAAGGCTTTCTCCATCCTTTTGGTTGAAATTGTCATCAGTCAACTATTAGATAAACCATGTCGTACTATCTTCTTATTTTGTTTGATAGCTTTGTTCATATTTATCAAATAAGTACAACCATTGCACCCATAGGACCACTTATGTATCCCCAATACTGATAATATAGAAATCACTCTTCATCATAATATTCAACTCCATTTACAGAATCACGTTTGTGTTCAAGCATTGTAGGGTTCTTTTATTAGCGCTTCCAATAACATTTGTAGGGTTCTTTTATTAGTCGTACTACAAAGTTTGTGTTCAAGCATTGGTTTTTATTGCAAGAGGCGGTATGGTTGCAAAGGTTGTTTTTACCTATTGGCTTCAACTGCAAGAATTTCATGTACAATGCCTGTACTAAGCACATACATATTCAATATGACTTTGATGGGAGATGGTTGAGAATGGTAAAGTCATGGTATAAAAGTTGGACACTTCTGATAATGTTCTAGATTATGTTACAAAAATAATGGGTATAGATACGTGTTGTTGGTTTAGGAGGGCTATATGGGCCTTGCCTCTTTTCGTACCTAATCCATTCTGTATTTACTATTGTGTCATTGCGATGTAAATACCAAGTGGGAGAATGTTATGATTTAGTGTGTTATTTTCAAACATAATAGAATGAAGTACATGGGCACCCGAGTGTTGGTAGGCATTGATTAATTTTATTTTCTTGGATACTTGGGTCATGTTGGGGTGCCACTGAATAAGTAGGTTATTGAAAAAGGTTAATAGTGGGACTTTCTATTCTCATTCTTGAATGCCAGTCCTCTTCTGTCTCTCTCTGTAATAGGGAAACGTAATTGGAAACACTAATAAAAGAACCCTACAATGACCCTCATCAGCAGATATTTCTACTCCAATCACTCAATGATCACTGACATGCACACTTTAAACAAATGAGGATCCTCTCAGAGAGATTCACATCTCCCGTGGGAGAATATACTGCCTCTTCAAATTATAAGATCCTTCAAACAACTAATCTGTAGAAGACACAAATGAGCTCTGTGCACACTATGGAAGTCTCTCAAATGCTTTCAGTGAACTCCTTTGCATGAGAGAATCTTACCATAGAACCAACTTTAAAAAGAGAGATTTCTTAGGACCAAGCAGACCAAATGTCTCAGAAATCAGGAAAAAACGCTGCATCTACTCATCTATTGCTCCATATGTCAACAACTTAGCACTTGCTTTGCTACAATGTTTCATTCAAGTTGAGGAGTTGATGCACTTGTAGACTCAAGAATTAGGGTCAATATAATGGCATTATACCAGCTCTTAAGCTTATCAACAAAATCACTACAAAAATGATTTGTGGTCTGTGTTTAGGTAACTAAAAGACCAAAAGTTTCAATAATGACAACTCCAAGGAGTCGATTATCTAGACTCTATAGTCTATTTCTTTCACCTATGCTGGCAGGAATGGAGATGTTAGATTCATCCTTGACTTATTGGACTTCATTATAGTGCACAACAGATCAAGTAAAGTGTATTATCCTCACAAGTTCCTAATGATTAAAGTCTAAACCCTATTGGATTGCACTCCCTCAAGCTGGACAATGCTCTAGTTTGATGAAACCTTTGAGGATGAAACTTTGTAAGGCGGGCAAAAGGAAAACTGGTGGCTACATGCATGCAATATCTAAGAGTATTAAGAAACAATATGACAGCTTTTTAAAGGTTACACGAGGATCCCCACAGAAATGGAAATTACAAGTATAATGATTAAAGTTGACCCTAAAACTATCATCATCCAAACTGACAAACGTGTCAACAATAGATTCATCTAATTATGTCATCAAACGCACCAAGTTTATTGCAAAGATGCTTTGCACTAGTAATTCAGAATATTCAAACTTCACACTAATAATAAGGCTGCCAAACGAATTGCAACAGAATTGCAAATTAACCTATTGAACACTTCTTGCTGCAAACTAAATTGTTACACTTTGCCAGATATGCCGCCTTATCTCATCATGGATGCCTACACCAGAGAGGCTCCAATTACAATGGATTCCAGTAACTAAGAATTCCAACCTATATGCAAGGACTAAACAGCAGATTCCATATTTCCACATCCCAGCAACCTCTTGAGCAGAAAGCAAAGACCAAGGAATGCTCCCAATTTCTTGTCCCTTCCAGCAAACCCAAACACTTTTCAAAAGAAGTTTGCAAATGGACAATCAAACAGAATATGGTAGTCATTTCCTTAGACTGGGATGGATCCATTCAATTTCTATGGTACTCTGTATGCATCTCTACTCAAACTCAGCAGTTATTGAACCCATCACCTACAGTAAAATTATGGGGTACATATCCTAAAGATGAGTTCAAAATTTTCCTACAGGCCTCCAATGCATTTCTTGTGTCATGCTCCGGAGGACAAAAGAAAAACATGCCTTTTGATGACCGGCTCACAGTCATTCTTCCACTAACAATATTTTGTTCCCCACGGGACTGCACGGTGCACCATCATAATCAGATCCTGATAAATGTACATTATATTCTCTTTCGACATTTACACATAGTCGTTGCATCCACAATCAGAGCTAGAAGCTCCTAACAGTTCTTTTAACTAACATCAAACACCTTTCAATGATGACAGTGGAACTTTTTCTTGTCACCAATGGCTGAACAGATGCCTTACTCACATTATGTGTTCACTACTATTTCCTTTCCCATTGAAAACAGAATGTTCTGACCTCATGAAGAGTTTCAAGTGTCATTTGAGGCATATTCTGACACACCAGATAGTAATTTGCAACATCTAGATAGATTTGATGATTCTCCAGTCATACTCTCATTCATTCTACACACCATGATGGTTCAGTGAGGATGGGTCTCCAACATTTGTAATACAATACAAATGAGTGGATAGACAACTGCTGATGGCATTTATATGGATGAGCTGGCATCTACTCCTTCCACGTTGATCCTAGCTTGCCTATTTCTGTTGGAAAGCAAATGAGATCATCCTTCAATGGTGATAAGCAGAACCAACTTCTTGAGTCTGGCAGCTTTCAATACATTCACTGTCATGGGTCACAAATATATCCTATGTTTTGCATTCTACGTGGAAAGATCATAAGCAATTTTATATATGACATCAGTTAGGAGAGATGATGGTCAACTTTAGAAATTTAGCTCAGGAAAAGTACGAAGCTCCTTGCAGATTCTATTTATTGACCCCCATTTCTTCTAATATTGCAGATGTATTTATATTCCTTTCAAGCCTTTCAAAACTTATAGTAGAAGGAAGATTGTTCTTGATAAACATATCCCCAGAGAAAAGAATCCACTCGGCTTTAGCCAACATCAATGATAAATTAAGTGGACTCAAGAAGGTAATAGAATAGCAAGTAAACAACAAGAAATACACGAGTCCCACTTTGCTAATGCAAAATTCGCAGAGGATGTAACATGCTAAATTTCCCAAACCTATTTTAATGGATTAAGATATACAAATAACACTTTCTTTCGGATACACAAGGACAGTTATAACAACTATAGGATCATTTACACATGAAATACCGTTTCATCTCAATATATATATATATATATGTGTGTGTGTGAGTGTGTGTTCAAGAAAAAAAAGGAATAACAGATTTAACTGATTCTTAATCCAAAAAAAGAGAAACTAACTTCTATAATAACCATCTAAAATACATAAATTAAAATGCAGAGAATATAAAAGTGAATACCCGAAATGTAGTTATCTTGTATGTAGATCTTATCCTTGCGTTGTGCAAGCCTTGGCATCCCGAAGAGAGGAGAAGCATCCAACAAGGACTTAACCTCCCAACCGTGGACCCTTAAGTATCCCCACACAAATAAGAAAATAACACTTCCTTTCAGATTCATAAGGACAGTTATAACAACTATAGGATCATTTACACATGAAATACCATTTCATCTCAACATATATATTCAAAGAAAAAAAGGAATAACAGATTTAACTGATTCTTTATCAAAAAAAGAGAAATTAACTTAACGATAATAACTGTTACATCTCAAATTTTGGCTCCATTTGAAATGTTCATATAACTGTTGAGGTTTCATTTGAAGTCTATTGACAGATAAAATTAGTTACAATCATGTGAAATGGTAAGATAGTTAATCGTTATAATTTCATATGAAGATTGGCATACTAGCTAACTATTATGATGATATTTTAATACTATTTTGGAAAGTTGGTTATTCATCATGAATTCATGGGAAGTGAAAAGGCGGTTAGTCATTGTGATAAATATGGTAATTATTATTATATTGAAGAATATGATTTAATTGTGGAGAATTTCCTTGTAGGGAGCACGTCAAAGGGGTGGAAGCATTGTCGGAAAAGAATTGGGCACAAGGGCACCACCATCAGTAGGCAAATAGGTATAAATCTTGAATCACCATGGCTAAGGGTAAACGACTAGGAAAGCAAGAGTGTACATTGGGCAATACCATGAGCCACTTGGTCAATCATATAAAAAACTATATAGCTATCATTATCAAAATTCATGTTCAGAACCATTACCTTTGTTGTTCTATGTTAGTGTCTTCTTTTTCTTCATATACATATATATATATACATACATACATACATACATACATACATACATATATATATATATATAAAGGTATGATGCCACCATGATATGAAATCTCCAAGCTCGGCTCTACTAACATATGTATAAATATATACAAGCATATATATATCGAGAGGATATGAGGTAAGATAAATCATAATTCTTTGAATTATGCACGTATATAGATATATGTATTTTAATAAGTATGACCTTGGACATAATGATAGTGTGATGACATCATTTTGAAAATTATATATATATATATATATATTCAAAGGAGCTCTTTAATATTTTTCAAACTTATAAATTTCTATGAGAGACATCAAGTACATTTGGCGCCCCTTTCCTTTTAAATTGATGAACTCAAGAAACCAATGATCTTATTCTAAAACTTCCACCTTGGGCCACGACTCAATATATAAAACTTCTCACATTGTCAAGGATATCATTCAGCTTTTCTTTCCTCTTAGCACTCTTTAATACATTAAAAGATCGAGTTTCATTACCTCACAAGATTCTATGTATCAGATTCCTAACATCTGTCTCTAGAGTTCAGACCACTTGAGCCGCTCGGTCAAGACTTCTTGAGTCTCACTAATGATCAATCAGGTTATGTTAATATCACGTACCTCCTTTCTTCTTATCAAAAATCGATGCCAATAATTATCATGATAGATCCAAACTTGTCATTGTTCCTCTATCAAATATGTTTCAATGTTACAAGTGAAGTTTAGGTACTCGGCTCATGTCTATCTATCTTCTCTGTTTTTCTTCATGATCAAATGCCAACTGTTTAGCATCAAATATGAGTCGGAATGCACAAAACGTGACTCTCATTATGAACAATTCTATACACATCTGTGAAACATCTTTTTGTGAATTTTGAATCACAAGAACGACTTAATGCCAGAGTTGTTTTATCTCTTGTTTTCAGCTGAGAGTCAAAAATGTACCACTAATAGAGGAATTTCATGCTTAGCAAAATGATCGATCACCAAGGACTCACCCTGGTCGGAAGGACCAATGAAAGAGTGTGAAGAGGTGGAGGAGATTCCTGCAAAAGGAAGAACAGAAATCAAAACTATCATACATGATAAATTATATAATTAAACTCTAAGAACTTCCAAGTAAACTCATGTTTGTCCTATTCATATACCCTGTTGTTAAGTCGAGTGGTGGAATTAAGTACCAGGATGCTCAATCGCTGGACAATGTGTTCCATGTCTATTCTGGGTATGAAGGGTCTTTCTCGAATGAGATTATGTGGGAATATTTTAAGGGTCTATGGTTGGGAGATTAAGCCCCTGACAATGTTTCCCCTCTCCACAAGATGTCTAGACATGCACCAAAGAAAGATAAGTTAGGCATTCAAACATTTGTTTGTAACAACTATTTTACTTTTATGTAGCTTATACAAGTAGAAGATATGATGGTTTGATTTAAATCATAAATTTGGTTATTTCTTTTAATCAAAGCAATTTTTCTCATCAATGTAATTGGTAACCAGCTAGATCGGTTGATCTTCCAACTAAACATGGAATATATCTACATGCAAGAGATAGGTTTATCTGAGGAATTGTTATTTATGTCTTTCATTTATATGAATAATGAATATGAGTGTATCTTCTAACTTTATGTTATTCCCATAGTTAGCAATGTAAGGAGAAGGAATGATACAATGGTATTTGATGCCCTAAATGATACAATGGTATTTGATGCTCTAAATGATATAGTGGTATTTGATGTCTTAAATGATACAATGGTATTTCATGTCCTAATTCTTACAATGGTATTTAATGCCCTAAATAATATAATGGTATTTGATGGTATTTGTCATTTCAATAAAGTGGTATAGCTATTTGTTCCCAAGAGGTATTTATGGACTAACTTGGGTTTTGCAAAAGCACCCCTAGACGGATTTCGGTTTTGAATTCTATGATATGTAGATTTTAAATTCCTTGTTAAATTCATTGATGGTGTCTTCAATTGTTAGTTATGAAATTTCCATTTATCTGATTGTAACCATTAATCTCATTCACATGAACATAGCTGATATAATTGTCTACTTATGGATATGAAGTAATAATTGTATTTTTTTGATATGCTAGTTGTTAGTTAAGACTCAGGAAAAGTGGTTGTTACATATGGTATCAAAGCTCTGGGTTCAACACTGAACCTTGGGCCCAACATTGGTTTAGAGGAACTAATAATGTAATGTTGAATGAGATTTATATCGCATAACTGAATATTTTACAATGTAAGCTGGAAAAAAAAAATCACACCGAGGAATCATCCAAAATAGCCAGGAAATCCTAAGATGATGGTATAGTCCATATGAAATGGACAAATGGATAAATTGCAAAATTGTAAGGATGAATCAGAACTAAGGAAAATGACATGATTGGCAAGTCGAGCAGTGGTGATCGGGTTGTTCATTTGCCCATCTAAATCCTTGGCCAAGGTAAATTAAAGGCATGCTTGCCTAAATGGATCACTAAGAGGTTGGTGGTGCCAGTTGACAGGGAGAAGGTCGGTGGAGGTTTATCCTCAACCTTGTCTATTGTTGAGCAAACACTCTAACAACAGGATGCTCGAATGGCAAGACCAAAATGGTACATGTGCCTTATCCCAAGAGGGAGGGCCATTCATAGTAGAGAATGAGAAGATTTAACTAGGTCCAAATGTCGAGACTTGCACAATACAAACTGATTACTATTACCTTGATGCGGTGTTATCTAAACCTTGATGGTGACTAGAGATATATTTTTCAGTTGCATGTTTCCGGCATTATACTTTATGCAATTACATTCCTATTCATATGAAATGATAGTTAATATTTTTGTTATCTATTTTTGAACTTGAACTAAAGGGAAAATAAAATTGTGAACCATGATTTTGAGAATTCTTTAACTTGAAAATGATAACAGTTTTTAAGGTTGATTAAATGACAAGGCCATTTTGTGCTCCAGTATTTTAACACTTGCATAACTAAAACTATCAATGTTTATTTATAGATGTAACTTTTATTTGGCTTAAGTTTTTCCTTGAAACATTACAATGACAAGATGGACATGAAAGCCTAAGTCACATGAATGGGAAAGATAAATTTTCAAATATTTACAGGTGATTGGCAAGCACGCTTGGATGAGCTACTCGATAAGAACCCTATGTAAATTTGTTTCAGATGCTTATGATCAATCCATGATCCAAGGACGGGTTGAGTTAAGAAATTTCAGAATGAAAGGTAGAGTTCCATGGAAATGTAAGAGTTTTGTGGACTAAGTGTCTAAGCCACAATCAGAACATGGTGGACAAAACATACAAGCATCAAGGTTGCACCTTGTCTCAGGAATTGCGTTTGGGCATGTAGCCCAAGCACTAGGAGATTGGGATACATATAGTTTGGTACCATGTTAAACATAACCTAAATGATCCTGATTGGATGTATAATGATCTTTCATAGTATATCATGTTTTTACCTTTTGACACACTACTATACATGTATAATACACATGCAATATTGATTTTATATGGTAAGGAACTAACAAGACATACTGGGTTGTTTATATTGTTTTAGAGATTAAGTATATTTCTATCATGAGATGATTACTCTAATGAAATGTTATTGTGATAAGATGTGCATGAAGGCTAAGGTTATATAAATGGAAAACACGGAGCCACTAATCTTTTTAAGGTGATCTATGAGTTTACAAGGATGATCTACTCATTAATGAGTACCATATGCCAGATTACATGTATGAGTGATTTAAATTATGTGATCAAGTTATGACCTAGAACATGTTAGTTGAGGAATTACAATTTTGAATGCTTATCTTACTCTCAATTATTGAACACTGAAAAATTCTCTTATATGAGATATCAATATGAGAACTGAACTAAAGATATTATGAGTGTCTACATGAGTATGACAGGAATATGAAATAGAATATCCTAAAACATGATCAACTCCAATGATGCTGATGTGGCCACAAGTATAGTAAACTCAGGTGAGTGTGTTTCATTTTTTATTTTATGATATCAAGCAAGCATTTTTTTTCTTGGAAGCATTAAGGTAAAGGAATAATGGATCTTGATTTTGATTCAATTTTGAAATAAAATGATTTCATGATGCTATATATACAACCCGAGTTGGCCTAGTGGTGGAGAACTTGTACTCTTGAAAGAGAGGTCACAAGTTCAAATCCCACTGGGGGGTAGGGTATGTAAGCCTCGTTTGTAGCGCCTCTCGAAAAAGAGTACGAGGTAGTCCCATATCACTGTCACCATATGTAAACCCAAAAACTATGGCATAGTGTCGTAGACTATAAAACCCACTTACTTACTTACTTTACACCTTGAATTTGGAATATTCTTTTAGTGTCTAAAATTGCAGAGACCATCGAGGATGATGAAACACAGGGGGGAGGGTATGTTACAGCCCAATTTTAAATGCTCCTTTATAGTGTTCATTAAAATTTCAAAATTCATCGAGGACGATGAATCACAAGGGGGAGGGTATGTTACATCCCAAATTTTGGCTCCACTTGAAATGCTCATATAATCGTTGAGGTTTCATGTGAAGTCTGTTGATAGGTAAAATTAGTTGCAATCATATGAAATGATAAGATGGTTAATTGTTACAATTTCATATAAAGATTTGCATGCTAGCTAACCATTATGATAATATTTTAATGCTATTTTGGAAAGTTGGTTATTCATCATGAATTCGTGGGAAGTGAAAGGAGGTTAGCCGTTGTGATTATTTATGATTAATAACTTGTTATGGTAATTATTATTAAATTGAGGAATATGATTTAATTGTGGAGAATTTCCTTGTAGGGGAGCATGTCAAAGGGGTGGAAGCATTGTCAGAAAAGAATTGGGCACAGGGGCACCACCATCACTAGGCAAATAGAGATAAATCTTGAATCACCATAGCTAAGGGTAAACGACTAGGCAAGCAAGAGTAGGTTGTGCAATACCATGAGCTACTTGGTCAAACATATAAAAAAAATATAGCTATCATTATCAAAATTCATGTTCAGAACCATTACCTTTGTTGTTCTATGTTGGCGTCCTCTTTTTCTTCATCATTACATATATATATGCATGCACATATGTATAAAGGTATGATGCCACCATGATATTAAATCTCTAAGCTCGTCTCTATTAACATATGCATATATATATATATATATATATATATCGAGAGGATGAGCTTATGATAAATCATAATTCTCTGAATTATACACATATATAGATATAAGTATTTTAATAAGTACGACCTTGGACATAATGATAGCATGATGACATCATTTTGAATATATATATATATATATATATATATATATATATATATATATATATATATATATATATATTTGTTTTAATAAACTTTTCAAAGGAGCTCTTTAATATTTTTCAAACTTATAAATCTCTATGAGACATCGAGTACGTTTGGCACCCCTTTCATTTTAAATTGATGAACTCAAGAAGCTAGTGATCTTGTTTTAAAACTGCCACCTTGGGTTATGGCTCAATAGATAAAACTTCTCACATTGCCGAAGACGGCATTCAGCTTTTCTTTCCTCTCGGCTCTCTTTGATACATTAAAAGATTGAGTTCCATTTACCTCATGGAATTCTACGTATTAGATTTCTAGCATTGGTCTCTATAGTTTAGATGACTTGAGCCGCTTGGTCAAGACTTCCTAAGTCTCACTGGTCATCAAGCAAGTTATGTTGATATCACTTACCTTCTTTCTATTTATCAGAAATCGAAGCCCATAATTATCATAATAGATCTAAACCTGTCATTGTTCCTCTATCAAATATGTTCCAATGTTACAAGCGAACTTTAGGTACTCAACTCATGTCTGTCGATCTTCTCTATTTTTTTTCATGATCAAATGCCAATTGTTTAGCATCACATATGAGTCAGAATGCACAAAATGTGACTCTCACAATGAACAGTTCTATATACGTCTGCGAAACATATTTTTGCGAATTTTGAATCACAAGAATGACTTAATGCTAGAGTTTTTTATCTTTTGTTTTCAGCTGAGAGTCAGCAATGTACTACTAATGGAGGAATTTCATGCTTAGCAGAATGATCGATCACCAATGACTTACCCTGGTTCGAAGGACCAATGAAAGAGGGTGAAGAGGTGGAGGAGATCCCTACAAAAGGAAGAACAGAAATCAGAACTATCATAAATGATAAATTATATAATTAAACTCTAAGAACTTCCAAGTGAGCTCATGTTTGTCTTATTCATATACCCTGTTGTCAAGTTGAGTGGTGGAATTAAGTACCAAGATGCTCAGTGGTTGGACAGTGTGCTCCATGTCTATTCTGGGTAGGGAGGGCTTTTCTCGAATGAATTATGTGGGGATATTCTAAGGGTTCACAGCTGGGAGGTTAAGCCCTTGACAATGTTTCCCCTCTCCACAAGATGTCAAGACATGCACCAAACAAAGATAAGTTAGGCATTCAAACATTCGTTGGTAATAGGTATTTTACTTTTATGATGTTTATACAAGTAGAGGATATGATGGTTTGATTTATATCATCGATTCAATTAGTTCCTTTAATGAAAGCAACTTTTCTCATCAATGTAATTGGTAGCCAGTTAGATCGATTGATCTTCCAATCGAACATGGAATATATCTATATGCAAGAGATAGGTTTATCTGATGGATTGTTATTTCTATCTTTCATTTATATGGATAATGAATATGAGTGTATCTTCTAACTGTATGTTGTTGCCATAGTTAGCAATGTAAGGAGAAGGGATGCCCTAAATGATACAATGGTATTTGATGCCCTAAATGATGCAATAGTATTCAATGCCCTAAATGATACAATGGTATTTAATACCCTAAATGATATAGTGGTATTTGATGGTATTTGTCATTTCGATTAAATGGTATAGCTATTTGTTCCTATTTATGGACTAACCTGGGTTTTGCGGAAGCATCTAGACGGATTTCAGTTTTGAATTCTATAGTATGTAAATTTTAAATTCCTTGTTAAATTCATTGATGGTGTCTTCAATTGTTAGTTATGAAATTTCCATTTATCTTATTGTAATCATTAATCTCATTCACATGAACATAACTAATACAATTGTCTTCCTATGAATATGAAGTAACAACTATATTTCTTTGATATGCTAGTTGCTAGTTAAAACCCGGGAAAAGTGGTTATTACAATAACCATCCAAAATACATAAATTAAAATGCAGAGAATATAAAAGTAAATAACTGAAATGTAGTTATCTTGCATGTAGATCTTATCCTTGAGTTGTGCAAGCCTTGGCATCCAGGGGAGAGGAGAAGCATTGCCAAGGGTTTAACCTCCCAACCACGGACTCTTAAGTATCCGCACACAATCTCTTCAAAGAAAGGCCTTCCCTACCCTAAGATTAGGCTTGGGATACCATTGTTCAGCCACTGAGCATCTTGGTGTTAAAGAGTGTCGGCTAGACAACCAGCTAGGTTTTGGCTACCTTCCATGCACCTATCTGCCAACTGCTAGCAACCTTGACCTCTAGTGATTACAGCAGCAAGGATACCACTAACCTACCTTGGCTAAGGATTTGTCTGTGCACTACATACCTAATCACCCACCACTCAACTTGACAACAAGACCTATACAATGGACTATCATAAGAAGACTCAATTTTAGAACATCTTTTATTACTTGTTTATTTGTTACTAATTGTTCTTTCTCTTATCATGCAGGGATACCCTGCAATTCAATGGTTATCAATTCACACCCTTTTCTCGAGCATGTTGGTCTTCCTTGATGAATTTTTGGGGTTATTATATAAACATTATATAATCACAGCCATTGCATTCTACCCAACTTGGGCCTATGGCATTACAAAAGAATAATTCTTGCAATTTATTCTTGACTTCATCAGGGTGTTGTCTTTTATCTCAGAGAGTATATAGCAGATACCATTGTATAAGCTTGCACTTTTAGATATTACTTCAGTTAAATATAATTCTGAAAAGAAATTGTATATATGCAGAGTGCCACAATTTTGCTTGATCTGGAGCATATTTACAATTCTTATACAAATGAAAAACATTAGATCATTTCAGATCAAGGCTCTATCAAAGTAATATTGCCTTCTAGTACCAAGCTAAAAATTACGAGCCTCATTATATTAAATTTAAAGAGCATAATTAAGCAAAAATTATTTTCATCACTTGACTGTAATGTCGCCTCTTGAAATGCTTAGTTGGCCTTTAAGCAATGTTGGTGACACGTGACCAAGGTTGCTAATCGTAGTGCAAAAAGTATTGCAAATAATATCTGATGCCTTATGCAAGAAGTTTGACACCGTATAGCATATATGAATAAGAGAATTCGTTGTGGTATGATTAACCACAATGACGACTGGCTAATATTTAAGGCAGAAGAACTATCCACGACAATATCGTAATAGCAGCTAGTATGCAATTGCAAGAAAAACGTGAAGGATTCGCAGAGAATATGTGAAGCAATGTGAAAAAAAAAGCAATGCAAGTCGTATGAGATGGTAATAACTCTACCAATGATGTGTGTTGCTCAATATGAACCATCATACAAATAGATATTTTCCTTCTCGGTTGCATGCCTAGTTACGAGCAAGAAGTGTGAAGGTGGCAAGGAGTTACAAACAAAAGCCATCAACACATATGTAACAATATCATTAAAATGGCCACTAAACATTAAAAGGCCCAATGGAATAACATAGAAATATGGACACTTGAGATAAAATAATGAAACTATTGCCAAGGAGTAATAATGACTCTTACTAATGTCTCAATGTAAAAGTATCATATTGTACCTACCTATGTTTGGGTATGTACGTACAAGTATATACGTATGCATGATATTTCAACAACATATCAAGGTATACATCATATATTAAGTGGGTGTATATGTACTTCTCATTTGGAATTATGCATACATGCGTATATGTGTATATACATATACAAGCATATATAGATACTATGGCAGTGTTATATTAAGACATGACAAATATCACAGGAAGCTCTAAGATCATTCAATTTATAAGGTAACATATTAGTTCTTGGTTTTTTTAATTTAATTCTTAGTGATCTTTTCTTTAATAATACATATTTATTGACCGGTTAGTGTGTGGGCATGTAGTCCACATGGTCGGAGATTGAGATATGTATATAGTTTGGTACCATGTTAAACATAACCTCTATGATCTTGACTGGATGTATGATGATCTTTCATAGTATATCATGTTTTTACCTTTTGACTCACTGTTATACATGTATAATACACATGCGATATTGATTTTATATAGTAATGAAATAACAAGACATACTGAGTTGTTTTATACTGTTTTAGAGATGAAGTATATCTGTATCATGAGATGATTATTCTAATGAAATGTTATTCTAATAAGATGAGCATGAAGTCCGAGGTAACATAAATGGAAACGTGGATCTACTAATCATTTCAAGTGATCTATGAGCTTACAAGGATGATCTACTCATTAATGAATACCATATGCCAGATGGTATGTATTAGTGATTTAAATTCTGTGATTGAGTTATGATCTAGAACATGTTAGTTGAGGAATTACAATTTTGAATATTCATCTTACTCTCAATTGTTGAACACTGAAAAATATGAGATATCAGTATGAGAATTGAACTAAAGATATTGTGAGTGTCTACATGAGTATGATAGGAATATGAAATAGAATATCCTAAAACATTATCAATTCAAAGTGATGCTAAAGCGGTCATAGGAAACTCAGGTGAGTGTTTCACTTTTGATTTTATCATATCATGCAAGTATTGTTCTTGAAGCATCGAGATAAAGGAATAATAGACCTTGATTTTGATCATGGTTTAGATTTTGATCCGATTTTGAAATGAAATGATTTCACGATGCTATACATATATCATGTATTCGGAATAGCCTCTTAGTGTTTAAAACTGCAGAGTTCATCGAGGATGATGAAACACAAAGAGCAAGGGTATGCTACGTCCCAATTTTTGGCCCAATTTTAAATGCTCCTTTATAATGTTCATTAAAATTTCAAATTCATCGAGGACGATGAAACACAAGGGGAAGGGTATGTCACATCCCAATTTTTGACTCAATTTAAAAATGTCCATTTAGCTGTTGAGGTTTCGCACAAAGTCTATTGACAAGTAGAATTAGTTACAATCATGTGAAATGGTAAGACAGTTAATTGTTATAATCTCTTATGAAGTTGGCATGTTAGTCAACCATTATGATGATATTTTAATGCTACTTTGGAAAGTTGATTATTTATCATGAATTCATGGGAATTGAAAAGGCAGTTAACCATTATGATTGCTTATGATTAATAACTTGTTATGGTAATATGATTTAATTTTGGAGAATCTCCTTGTAGGGAGCACATCATTGTCAAAAAAGAATTAAGCACAGGGGCACCACCATCACTAGGCAAATAGGTATGAATCTTGAATCACCATGGCTAAGGGTAAACGACTAGGGAAGCAAGAGTGTGGGTTGGAAAATACCATGAGCTACTTGGTCAAACATATAAAAATATATAACTATCATTATCAAATTTCATGTTCAAAACTATTATCTTTGTTGTTTGGTGATGTCATCTCCATTTTTCTTTTATCAACACCTATATATATATATATATATATATATATATATATATATATATATACCACCACAGGGATAACTTTAAGAAACCCCCCTTTAGAAAAAAGTTAAAAATCTTGGCGATTCAAACATTAGTTCAGGGGGAAAAAATTAATTTCTATTGGCGAATTTTTATTTTTAAGTGGAAATTTTTTAATTTTATTGGCGATTATTTTTCCATCATATGAAAATTCTATAAAATCTTGGCGAATCTTTCATTATTGATTAAAATCGTGGGAAAAAATAAACAAACAATGATTTTATTATTATTATTATATCGAGCCTTATTAATTATCAAACTTTAAGGTTAAATTTAGCCCACTTTTATCATTACAGTTTCCCTCCAATTTATTGAATGGTGGTTTGAGGGAAGCACCTCTATTATTTTTAACCATTGGATGATCCTAGAACAATGGCCTAAATCCTATTTCTTGTCAAACTTTTAAAAGGATACCAAGTTTTAAATAAAGTTCCCAAAGTAAAGACATGTGTCCCCAATTAAATCTATTTCGTGACAAAGTGAGAAAGGATAAAAAGTTTCATGAAAAGTCTTCAAAATAGGGACACGTGTCAAATCTTCATACTTAATCTGTAGTGTAACTTAAATGTTTACCAAATATTGGTGAATATGACCATCAATTAAGATAAGCATTGAAAATTATAGGCGCTTCATTTCTTTTTAAATCAATGAATTCAAGAAAATCGAGGATCTTATATTTAAAACTGCCACCTTTCGACCGCAGCATTATATTAAAAACTTCTCACGTTATCAAGGACAACATTCATCTTTTCTTTCCTCACATTGCCGAGGACGACATTCAGCTTTTCTTTCCTCTCAGCTCTCTTTACATTAAAAGATTGAGTTTCATTTACCTCATGAGATTTTAACTATTAGATTTCTAGCATTGTCTCTACTCTAAACGGCTTCAGCTGCTCAGTCAAGACTTCCTGAGTCTCATTGATCATTGATAAGGTTATGTTGATATTGCTTATTTTCATTCTTCTTATTCAGAAATCGATGCCAATAATTATCTTGATAAATCTAAACCTGTCATTGCTCCTCAATCATTTTATGTTTCAATATTACAAGTGAAGTATAAGTACTCAGCTCATGTTTGCCAACCTTTCTTGTTCTTTCTTCATGATTAATTGCCAATTGTTTGACTTTAGAAATGAGTCAGAATGCACAAGCATGACTCTCATAATGAATAGTTCTACGTATGTCTATGAAACATCTTATTTCATGATTTCTAAATCACAAGAACGGCTTGATGCCAGAGTTGTTTTATCTCATGTTTTTACCTAAGACTCAGCAATATACTGCTAATGGAGGAATTCCATGCTTAGCAGCATGATCGATCACCAAGGATTCACCCTAGTCGAAAGGACCAATGAAGGAGGGTGAAGAGGCGGAGGAGATTCCTACAAAAGGAAGAACAGAAATCAGAACTATCAAGCATGATAAAATCTCTAATTAAACTCTAAGAACGTCCAAGTAAGCTCATCTTGTCCAATTCATATACCCTGTTGTCAAGTCGAGTGATGGAATTAAGTACTAGGATGCTCAATGGCTGGATAAGGTGTCCCGTGTCTATTCCGAGCAGGGAGGGCCCTTCTCGAATGAGATTATGTGGGGGTATTTTAAGGGTCCGCGGTTGGGACGTTAAGCGCCTGACAATATTTCCCCTCTCCAGGAGATGTCAGGACATGCACCAGACAAAGATAAGTTATGCATTCAAACATTTGTCGATAAAAGTATTTTACTTTTATGATGTTTATACGAGTAGAAGATACAATGGATTGATTTATATCATTGATTCAGTTATTCCTTAATGAAAGAAACTTTTCTCGTCAATGTAGTTGGTAACCGGGTAGATCGATTGAACTTTCAACTCAACACGAAATATATCTATATGCAAGAGATAGGTTTATCTGATGGATTGTTTTTAATATCTTTCATTTATTTGAATAATGAATATAAGCGTACCTTCCAATTGTATGTTATTGCCATAGTTAGCAATAGAAAGAAAAGGAATGATGCAATGGTATTTGATGCCCTAAATGATACAGTGGTATTTGATGCCCTAAATGATATAGTGGTGTTTGATGGTATTTGACATTTTGATAACGTGGTATAGCTATTTGTTCCTTAGCGATATATATGGAGTCTAACCTGGGTTTTGCAGAAGCATCCCTAAACAAATTTTGGTTTTGAATTCTATGGCATGTAGATTTTAAATTCCTTGTTAAATTCATTAATGGTGCCTTCAATTGTTAGTTATGAAATTTCTATTTAACTGATTGTAACCATCAATCTCATTCACATGAACATAATTGTTATAACTATCTTCCTATGAATATGAAGTATTAAGTGTATTTATTTGATATGAAATGTTGTTAGTTAAGACTTGGAAAAAGTGGATGTTACATGAGTAACCAATGTTTCAAAATAACAAATAATCATAATAATATCATAACAATTAACTAACATGTCATCTTCATATGAAATTATAAAGAATAACCATATTTCCATTTCACATGATCATAGTGTTTAACTAATTTTGCCAATCAACTAACTCCACATGAAATCTCAACTGCTATAAGAACATTTTTAAATTTGGCAAAATTTGGGATGTAATAGAGGATAAAAAAGCTATAAACTATGCCTCATTTCTGATTTCAGCACCTCCATCAGCAAAGTGGCATTCACTTGTAGAACTATTTGTTAGAGTTTTAGGTGTCTCTACAACACCCCTAGGATCAAAGAAAGAGCACAATAACTTCCACAAGAGAATGGCAAGAAGATTGCATCAAATGCAAGAATGATCAATTACCAATGGGCATATCAATGTACATAATGAACCTTGCATATATAGACACAGTAAAATGCACAAGATGCTGAAAAGTGTTATCACACTATGCAATGCACAACCCACCACCCATATAAGGTGGAAAAGTGATAGTATGATAAAGCCACTAAAGGTGGAGATCCACTTGAGGTGGATAAGTGATAACTTGATATAACCACCGAAAGTGGAGATGCTCCTAAAGTGTAAAATAGTCACTATGTAAACTTAAGTAATATGTGTAACTACGACCTAGGTAGGGTTATCACAAGGTGGAACACCTTAATTACACCAACACCTACCCCACATTAAGAGCAACATAGGGAGTACACTTATTATGCAATATGGGTCCCAACTACTTAGCCATATTAGGTATCATGTACAAAATACAAATGCAATCTCTCACAAGTGGAGAAAGGGAGAAAACTGCGTGGGTCAAATCCTCTCCAAAACAGAAAAACAAACAAACAAAACATGATGAATAAAGATCTCAAGAGCACACAAGAAATACATACATCATGTACACAATCAAGTATGCCACCATAGGAGGGAAAAAGTGGGACATAATATCCCCACCATAATGAAGAAGCTCCAATGCTGATGAAATATGCTT
Source organism: Cupressus sempervirens (assembly GCA_028749045.1). Lineage (NCBI taxonomy): Eukaryota > Viridiplantae > Streptophyta > Pinopsida > Cupressales > Cupressaceae > Cupressus > Cupressus sempervirens. The sequence continues at coordinate 290,402,761 of CM053787.1, forward strand.
GGAAACAAAATATGATTCAATGTATACAAGCAACACATCTTCCTTAGGAAGAACCAAATCCGCTAAATAATGAAGAAGCCACTGTCTCTGAATGAAAGGAGGAAGTCTCCAAATATACATCTCTAAAAACTAATTAGCAATCTCCAAGCTCAAGGAATCCATCATATACACATGATTAAACTACACCAAGCAATGGGACAAATCAAGTGAAGAAGACTTAGGAATGCAAATCTCTAAAGAAGGTGAAGAGAATCTCTAACTACAATGAAACCACAATCAGAGAGGAGAGACACCCCCTTAAGCATGTCTCCCAAATCTACAATAGGAGACTGGACATACAAGTATGAAATGCCATCCAAGTACTCATCTCACACTACAAGATCTAAAACACTATAATCATCCTATTGAGTAGAACTCAAGTCCAAAGAAGCAAGAGGTGTAAGAGTGGGAAGCTCAACACTTGTCTCAAGAACACAATGGTTCAAGTGTCCAAAATTCTCCTCACAAACATGATTCACCCTTGATGGAAGGGTCCAAACATCGAGAACATCACAATAATCATGAGGAAAATGAGAAAAGGAATACAATTGAGATGAATGATCTGCAACTCCTATAGCTATGACATCTCTTGTCTTTTTGTCCCTGGTGTAGACATAATTAGTAGAGAATCCAACTATTTTGCCTTCTGCCCCATCAGTAATTTAATAAAATTAAAGGAGATTACAGGTCAAGGATGGTACACAAAGAATATCATTCAATGTCCCCTATCCTCTGTCAATAGAACCTTTCCCACAAACCTTCATGCATGCGTTATTACCCATCAACATGTGAGGAAAATTACAAGGCTCAAAAGAAGACAATATATACATAAAAGATGTCATATGATGAATTAAGAAGCCATGTCCCATTTCCAGGATGCATGGAAGTCATGAGTACTTGATCTATTCTTGACTGTGTAGATGAAGAAGTTGCTGATTGTGATGGAGGAGATAATGATGAGGGTAGCTTAATGTTGTTCTTCTAAAGTTGCGGGAGTTCAATAATCTACTTGTTGTTATACCTATGTTCATCATGTCCTAATCTTTTACGAGCACATTTCACCTTCTTATTTTTGGATGATTCCCCTTGAAAAGGTCTTGGACTCAAAACTATGCTTGGATTTTGTGTGCACTACCAAGGAACATCCATAATAGCATAAAATGTATAAAGAAACACTAAATTATCAGGGCCTAGTTTTGAGGATAGAGAGAAGTAGTTGTTCATCCTCAAATTGTGGCCCCACAATTAGATAACTCCAATCTAAGAGAATTCAGCTTAGAGAATAAGTCCTGAATCTTGTCAAAATCACTACGATTTAGACTCATTAGTTCATTCTCCAACTTAAATTTCCTCATCATATCTGGCTTACCAAAGAGACTAATTAAGGCAGTCCAAATGTCATTATGATGTTCAAATGATAGAACATGATATCTCAAACAAGAGAAATAAACATAATGAGAGTGTCAAGAGCTTCATCTCTTTGATCAAACCATTTCGTCATTTCTGTAGCACCTGCAGATTTTGGATCTTGGCCAAAAGTTTATCTATGCAACTTCCTTGTCAACAACAAAATCTCCATTTGTGATTTCCACTCATTATAGTTATATGGAGTTAGAAATTGACAAATACATAATATAATGAAAGAGTGCAGCAGAACAACTGATTATACAACCCAAAAGACATGCAATTAACACCTTTGTACAAGAGAAATTATTACTTCTTGTGCAAATTTACAACAATGCACCCAAAAGTACCAAATCAGCAACTATGTGATATTGAAATTTTGAAAACAAATCTGCAAAAATGTGGATGAATAGAAATGTAGTGTTCCTAAGTACACTCTTGATGCTTGAATCGCCAAAAAAGTTAGGAGGCAAAATTCATGAGCTCAGTAGAGCAAAACTACGATTTGACTTCAACCCACAAAAATCAGCACCAAACAGCAACATAACTGAAAAATAACTGCATCGCAGTGAAGTTGATACAGCCAACTTCCCATTGATATCCCGTTTGTAAAATTATGCCTCCATTTGCAAAAGTTACATCAGTTTGGAAAAAATGCCTGTTCGAGGCACTTTGAAGCAAATTTTTAAAACTGCAAATTGGCTCTTGATCACCAAAGTGACCACATAGTGTGCAGAAGAGAAAACAATGATGCCAGTTGGCACTAAAGGTGCAGGACCCACTGCACAAACTTAACTGAAAAGACCATCGATACCAAGCTATAGCCAACAAAGCCAATGTGGCACAAGTCACCAACACTGAGGGTGCTGATGCATATAAAGAGAAAATGGACTATCCATGGGCCCTGCGCAGCACTATTCCCTAGTTTCAAAGCCCAGAAAACTGACCAATGCAGAGTTCACGCAAAGGGATCTATCTTATAACATAGGCCCCATAGGCAATGAAGGAAATGTTGATAATGCAGGTTACTCTAAGACAATGGAAAAGGCCGATTCAAGTAAACCATAGATCAAGGTATAAAACTGATCCTATCAACAGTATATGGCCTCCAGGCGGATACAATCACCACAAAATACTCTGATCAAAGACAAATGTGTCATTCGCAAGGATGAAAGTGAAAACTACCTTGTCAATACTCTAGTCAGAAATAAATGCACTAGTAATGAATTATCTGGAAGATTCCAATTGAAAAAATGGGCACCCCTGGTTAGGAGCTATAATTCCTGGCCAAGCAAGACTTGATGAATAAAGGAGTTAAGCCTGTCAAATGCATTGGACAAATGATTTAAAAAACAATAGATCAGTAAAACGCCTGCAGCAATGGGCCAATCACAATGCATGCAACTCAGATCAAACAAGCTGATTACTGATCAACAAACACTACGCCAGAACTAATCCACATGGGCCTCGGGTAGACCAATACAAACTGCAGTCCAATGATGAAGATTTGCAGCCGAATGGAAATCTGATTACTAAAAAATGACAATGACAGTTGAGTAGAATGCCAACCATTGATTAAAAAGAATGATCGCTGGCAAAATATTGAACAAGCACAATGTTGTGTAAATTCAATTGTCTGATCTGTCAGCAATAGAAGCTGGCTGATATGCATATTAGTGGCCCAATTAAACATGGTACCATACAATCTCTGTTGGGCATCACAATGAATTGCACCACACACCCACAGTCAAAATCCTCCAAATTAGAAGGTTGCGGATCTGAGATCTCATGAACCAGCCATTTTTTTGGAGGAACCTATCGAAAAACCATGGCATTCAATAATGCAATATGCCGACCGATTAGGCAAAACACGGGCTCAAAAAATGGCATCCAAGCATTAGATCCATTCAATGAGCATGGGAATAACGCAAATGCTTGCAAGCAATCACAACAAGAAACACCAAAATAAGTTGGAGATATTTTCCACAGCAAGTCAAATTGCGATATTGCTATCAGGATTCAACTATGTAGTTTTTAAGTCAAACTCATTGACACATATTTCATGAGCGTGGTTTACATGAACCCATCTCTCATAGAAATTGTATGATGCACTCATTGCATCTAGATGATGCTCACAAAGGTGAAGCACTAGAACTTCCAGAGAGGTCACCCAGCCCAGTACTACTCCAGCTCAAACAGGGTTGACTATGAATTTTCCTCCATGGTTAAACCCACTCTACTTGAAACCCCATTTGTAAAACCTTCAACAAGTGTTGTGCCTTATGAACCATTCATTAGAAAGCCCTTATGCTCATCAATTGATAAGTAGGGTATATTTTCCACAACAAGTCAAGTTGTGATAATACTATTAGGATTCATCTATGTAGTCTTTTGAGTCTAACTCATTAACCCATAATTCATGAGTAATGGTTCACATGAACCCATATCTCATGGGAATGAATGGAACACTTAGTACTCATTGCATCTATGCGATGCTCACAGAGGTGAAGCACTAGACTTCCTGAGAGGTCACCCATCCGAGTACTACTCCAGCTTGAGCGTGCTCAACTACAGAGTTTCCTCCATGGTTAAACCCACTATACTTGCAACCCCATTTGCAAAACCTTAAGTAAGAAAATGTGACTTATGAATCATTCATTAGAAAGTCTCTTAAGCTCATCAATTGATAAGTAGGAGATATTTTTCACAGCAAGACAAATTGTGATATTGCCATTAGGATTCAACTGTGTAGTTTTTTGAGTCAAACTCATTGACCCATATTTCATGAGTTGTGGTTCACATGAACCCATCTCATGGGAATGAATGGAACACTTAGCACTCATTGCATCTAGGTGATGCTCACAGAGGTGAAACACTGAGACTTCCCAGGAGGTCACCCCATCCCAATAATACTCCAGCTTGAGCACGCTTAACTACAGAGTTCTTCTTATAGGAAAAATGGTTCCAATGAAAGAGAAATGCTAAACAAATCTTTGAACCACTCTAACAAAAAAATGGATCTGCCAATGCAATAGGATCTCATCTAATTGTATGATGAATAAACCTCCTATCAATCTCCAGCCACTTGAGCCAAACAAAAAAAAGGCCAACCCTTGGATCAGATGAAAGAATCATTGTACAGCAACAATATGTGAAAGCATGCAGCAGCCATGTGACAAAAGATTTGCTCTGATCAGCTAAATATTAAGGCACCAATCCAAAGTGCAATCCGACAGACCTCTGCATACAGAATCTAGAGACCTACCAACAACATACAAGACTATGCCTCTACTAAAACAACTGCTTCATCAAACAATAAAACATTTTGCCCAAATCTGACAATATATTGCAGAAAAATAATGATAAAAAAAAAAGAATTTATATGATCTGCTCTTCAGAAGAGGCTAGATGGCCCTCTGCTAAAACAATTTGCTACAGAAACAATTTTACCTGGACATAAGCATATTTGTCCTCAAAATTTACTGGAATGACCTTCTAAACACAGCTTTGTTGAATCAATTTTACCTGGACATAGGCATATTTGTCCTCAAAATTTACTGGAATGACCTTCTAAACACAACTTTGTTGCCAAGTTAGCCTCAACCTGCACCCAACAATAGTTTCAAGGCAAAATCACATCAAGAGAAAGAATCTTCAGACCTAGAGTGCTCAGATGCCATGTTAGAGTTGTAGGTGATTCTACAACACCCCAAGATCAAGGATAGCTTCCACAAGAGAATGGCAAGAAGATTGCATCACAATACAAGAATGACCAATTACTAATGGACATATCAATGTACATAATGAACCTTGAATATTTAAACAAAGTGAATGGACAACATGTTAACAAGCGTCATCATACTATGCAATGCATAGCCTATCACCCACAAAAGGTTGAAAAGTGATAGTGTAATAAATTCACTGAAGGTCGAAGATCCACTTGAGGTGGATAAGTGTTAACTTGATATAACGGGCAAAAGTGGAGATGCTCCTAAAGTATAAAGTGATCATTAAGGGAACTTAAGTAAACATGTGTAATTCGGACCTAGGTGAGGTTATCACTGGGTACAACAACTAAATTACACCAAAACTTGTTTACTTTTGCCATTCTATTACCTTCATGAGTCACTTAATTTATCATTAAAGTTGGGTAAAGCTAAGTGGATTATTGTCAAAGAAGAAAAAAGGAACCTCCAACAGCTATTCCAGCCTCTGAATACAACCATACAAATGACTCATCCAAGCCCTCTCTCTAAATGATTTCACTGCCTCTGCTGAACAATATAAGTTTTATCCTGAAGGCCACGGTGATCATCACCTTGATTGGAATTGGCTTGTGGAGCCATATGCATCTTGACAACAACCCACCGAAGCAGCACCAAAACAAAAGGAGGAAAATTTGTTGAAACCTGGGCCTTCTTTGGTCTATTCTATGCTGAATCTAGTTTCCTGCCATGTCTATGTTTACGTCTTCTGAATTGATTAGGTTTTCAGTTTTAAATGAATATATGTCTAGTTCTACAAGATTGCAAGTCTCTCAACGTGTTTGTAATCTGTCCATTTAGACTCTACCTTTATCGAATTTGTAAAGCTACAGCTTTCTTACATTCAGAACTTTACTTTTATCAAACCGAAAGCATACACCATTTAATTATGTTGCCATTCTCCATCTACTAGGATTTATAATCTGGGACCAATTCTATTAACCTCTCTAAAAGAAAATTAGAACCTCAGAATTTGTAGGACATGAATATGTAAGGAGAAAAGGAAATAACAAGATCCATATTTAAAACCAAGATATTCAATTGAAACATACCTCAGCTCCAATCCTGCACCATATCTCTTTTCCTCGAAACTCTGCAAACAAAACGTTTGGTATTCTGTAAGAATTCATGAAACAAACATATCTCAAATGCCAAAGTAAATAATGCAAAGGACCAAAAAAACTGTTGAAAATTGTGCATTTCTCTGAAAACATAGGGACAGAATTCCATCTTCCTACTATGATATAGACTGAAGCCAGGGAATCCATCCATCTGATTATCTACGATTATGCTCAGCTCAGGCAATGTCAGTGCAGAATAAAAATTACCATTGACATCCTGCTTGTTACCACATAACGGGCAAGACGCATATGCAGGGGAGTCAAAATTTAGTGAGGTCCCACAGAGTTCACAAAATAGAAAGTCGTGGACATGTAAACTGGCCATGAACTTAATCCTTAATACACTGGTATTTCCTCCCGAGATGGTGTTCCAAGCAAAGAAATCCTATAAAACCAAAAGATATATCAATGAGCACAATCCCTAATTTTACGAACCAAAAAGTTCTTATATTTTCTCACTTGTCAACTCTGAAATGCTAAAAGACTGTTTCAAGACAAACTTATCGAACACGAAACAATTCTGTGAATCAAAATTTGTAATTGTTAGAGAGACCCTAACTAAGAAGCAAAATGTTGCGCTATATCAAACAATCTACTAACTGATTTTCAAGCTTCCATAGAAGCTTAATCACTCTTATGTCACTGGTTCTTCTGACGCTCGCGTTTATTTTTCGCGGTTGGGAATTCCACCCTAAATCTGAATACCACAAGGCTTTATTGGGCAAATTCCGCTTTAGATATGGGTATGGGTTTCAATTAATTATAACCTGTTTTTTTTTTGGCCGAAGATTTTATATTTATATTAAAAATCTGGTCAAAAAGGGTTCTCTAAGAAAAGAACTAGTAAAGAAAAAATTTGATTGTTACCTATAATACAAAAAATAGAAGGATCTGCATAATCAGTTTAATCTATGCTTATCCATAAAACCAAATCAATGGCTAATTATATTTGGATAGAAATAAACATCAATCCCAACCCTATGCAAAAATTGATTGGATATATGCAATAATTCGAATCACCCTTTTTTAGAATAAACCATAAATCCATGTTGTCATGATAGAGGTAATAAGATCCAAATGGTCCAAAAATACTAAGCCCTCCAACCATTTACAAATATCGTCAAACTTAGTGCAAAGGGCCTAGAAATACAAAAAACCCGAATGATCCATTTTGAGGAGGAGAGTTCCTTGTAGATAGCTAAGATATATCCAAAAACAAACATTGGTTGCCAACAGCCCAACTAAGGGAAAACACCACACTAATACAAAAAACTAGGAGCAAACAAGGGTCAAATTGAAAATATTAACTATCAAAGTGATGAAAAATTACGCATGAAACTGAGGATCTTCTACACCAAATGGCGAGAAAAACAAAGCCAAAGTCTATCAACCTCATCATGCAATATTGAAGTTGATTCACAATGAACACTGGTGTGATATAACGAAGATGAAGCAACCCTAGAGCATCGAGGAGACTGAAGAACTTGGCCCACGAAACCTAGCATCAAGAAAGTTTCTATTAACCATAATGTCCAAAGGCATAATAGAGGATGAAGCAATACAATCCTTAACCCCCCAAGCAACAAGGCATACTTATCCGAGGACAAGAGGAGATGTCGTGGGAAGCTACCACCACAAATGCCTCCCCATGCCATAAATTATAATTCTTTTAAAACTATATGAAGCTTTGTAGGAAACCCTACAAGGTTAGAGAAATTATCATGGCGAGAGCCATGAAACAACTGACAACAAAATCCCATAATGAATACAATAGGTTGAAAATTGCATAGGACTAAGATATCAATGACGTGAATTGAATGAGATAGGATGATACAAATTGCCAACATGTACCAAAAAGCAAGAAGTTGAATGAAACAAAGAAATTTAAGAAACTAATTCAGAAGTAAGGAGCTCAAAAAGCAAGGGATGAGATTTCACAGAAACCATAGGGGAAGGAAAAATAATATTGTGACCCTCAACTCACAAGTTAGCTAACCAATCAACCAACTTATTTCCCTCTCTATAAGTATGAGAAATGCAACATTGAGGAAAAGAATCCAAAAGAAGCCAAATTTGTTGGAGTAGATAATGGATATGCCAAGAAAAAGACCGTCTAAAGATACAAGAATTAATAATGATAGAGGAATCACCTTCTACATGAAGCTGCTTAATGTTAAGCTTTCTAGCAGCAAATAAGCCATACAGAAGAGCATAAGCTTTAGCTAGATTATTAGTTCTAGGGGGGATAGGAGAAGCCTAAAAAGTAAAAGAGTTAAGTCATTAGTCTTGTATACTTTTGACGATGTTCCTAAATAGTTATTACCATATTTTATCATGGCCTCTCTCTCTCTCTCTCTCTCTCTCTCTCTCTCTCTCTCTCTCTCTAATACACACACACACACACACACGCACCTCTATCTCTATTTATCCATATTTCATATTTTATATATCCTTTTTTATCTATTCTACTGCTACTTTCTCTATTAGAAATCATAGAGAATAATGGGTGAGTGTCTGATGACCTAGAAGTAAAAGCAGTTATCTTGAGAAAAAATATTCCATGACTCCAATTTAAATGTAATGCCCCATGTGGAGATCCTTGGAACAAGGATTCAATACAAGCCAAGATAAAAAAAATTTGACAAGTATGGATGCACATGACACTCAACATACAAGGATCACAAAGATCGCAATGGAAGACTAAACAATATCCAAACACCATTACTGACCAAAAATGACAACTACACAAAAGACAAAATTATTTCGAATCTGAAACATCCCGAATTCAAAATCTAATTCCAGGGGATTCAAGAACATCGTAGAGGGTAGTCAAAACACCTCTCAAAAACTTTGGGACAAATCAAAAAGTGTTTGTTGTCCACCCGAACAGGTTTTTCCAAAGACCTAGGTGACACTTTCATGCAACATTGTGTGATACTTTCCAGTATTGTACAACATATCTTCAATGGGCGTACGATACTTGCAGGGATTGAGCGATACTTCTCCTAAAGTCATGCGATACTTTACCAGTATCGTATGATAAACCTTTCTATGGACATACAATACTTTCCAATATTGTGTGATAGAACTTCCTTGGGTGTGTGATACTTTCTAGTATCTTGCGATATTTCTTCAACAATTAACCATCTAATCTAAAACAATAAGGAAAATGTACTAAAAGCAACATCGCAATGTACGAAAGCAACTAAACTATTGTGTGGTGCCTCCCAATCGTAATAGCATCCAAAGACCTTGAAGGTCCTAGCCATCCCCCACGCGTAACATCCCAAATTGCCGACTAGATAATCGAAGTTGTCTTATGAGGGTGTCACTACTAAAGTGTAATAACATCATAAAAACAAGGAAATTTAACATGCTAATACGTAAAGAAATAGATATTCCAATTAATCAAAACACATCATCTGGACATATGCTAAATATCATAATACAAGAATGTGTCAAATAAACTAACATCATCTAAACATGAATCCAACCATTCCAATAAAAGCATAACTTGCAAGATAACATACTTCGAAACCCAAAGTACCAAGTGAAACAACAAACAACAGTCACAGTAGAATAATAGACCATCTTTGTACATTGGTCCCCAGTAGTGGTGAAGGTAGCTACGCCTCCCAACCATGTGGAACTCGTAGGTCCACTCCCACTATGCTAATGGAGATAACGATCCAACCACAAATACACATAAAGCAAATGTCCATGGCTAACACTCACACCAAATAGTAAAGATGACTAAAACCAAGATCATGCAACAATGCAAGTACAATAGGTCATGGTTAGACACTCTATGGGTAACTATGTAGGGACTTTGGTGGAGAGTTGATAACTTGAAATCACCCAAGCTATAAACACAAAAACAATTGTTCTCCTTGGGAGGCTAATGTGTTGTAGAATAACTAATTGTTCTCCTCGACACCACCCTCGAGAGGTTGACCATAAATTTCTTATCTTATTTTATTTTCTATCAATTAATTAAGTTTTCACTTATTAGAAACTTCTACACATACACTACATTGGGGACACCACATAGGTTACAAGAGAAGGCCCTCCATCACCTTACCCTACATACCCATGCTCATCACATGATGAGTGCTCGTAGGCATGCATATTCCCAACCCAACCCCAAATAAACATAACTCCATTGAAATAAAAACGAGAGATCAAGCCTTGAAAGTCACCCGACAAATGCATGTGCACATGCTCATGTGTGGCGCACCACCATCACAAAGATGAACATGAGGGCTAGATGAGAACACAAGCAAAAACACTCTCAACTGATAACAAACTCAGGAGGATGGATGCGACACACATCCCAATGCAACATAAAAATGCAATGATGATTTGATTGACATCCTACAGATGATCCAAGTCCACAATCAACAACATGCCAAAAAAACCTGAGAAAATTGGGCAGGATGCAAATCGAGGTAAAAAACCCAAACTCAAAAACTTCAAAAATAAAAACCATTTGGTCTTAGGGCACAAAAGCCACAAAAATCCAATAAAATTTAGGTTTAGAGACTGTATGCAAAAACAACCAACATAACAGTGCAAAATCCCAAATCCTCATCTTGAAAATTGGGAAAATGTTCATACCCGACCAACTAGGCAGAACCAGTGAACAGAAACGGAGGGGAACACTAGTTCTCAACCTCCTAAGAAATAGCTACCAGAAACACAAAAATGGGAGAGCCCTCCTAATAGAAAAAGGGGTAGAAACAAAAAACAACTAGGTAAAATAAATATCCTGTGGAAGCTACCGAAAACTATGGAAAAATAAGGTCTCTCTGAGTTGGATCGAACAAGACTGATCTTGCAAAGATCCCATGCCCACAGCTCTCACAACAAACAGAAACACAATCCTTTAGAAGAGGGTTTTGGAGAAAGCTCTCAATTTCTCAATTTCCAAAAGTGAGAAGTGAGGAATTAATTTCCTTTTTCAATACTTATTTACTTTTTGAGTGAATAATCGATTAGGGTAAATAACCAGAAAACCTAGTTAAACCCTGAATCAACCCAAACAAAAACATATTATTCCAAGTAATTGGAATTCATCTATGGCAAAGCTGCCAAAATTTAAAAATCAAATCAAATAAAGTTGGAAAACCCAAAAATCAAATAATTTCCTTAACAACTCTCACAACAATGTGAATCTCTAAATGAACAAACACACACACGGGTCTAGTCACATAATGCAAATGAGTCTAAATTTAATCAAATCACCAAAAGGTTTAACTTAAACAATTAAATGAGATACGTCGACCATACAGGGGTGACATTGGTGATAATGAACAACTGAATCACTAACTCCATATGCCATTGCTAGGGATATAAATCATGTACACTAAAACACATGATCAAGTGCAATTGCATATAATAACATAGCCAAAGCAATAAATGCATTAAATAACCTAATTTAACCATTTATTCAATTATACTAAAATGATCTATTTACATCACTCACATTTGCATAAAGCATCACTCACCAGAGCATTAAATCCCACATATAACATAATAAAAAATATGTCCAAATACTGAATAACCATGTATCATCATAAAACATATTGTCATCTCAAAATGGCATCATCATGCAAATATGATCAAGTGAACAACATAGTAATCTAACATCTATGATACTAGAAATCCAAGTGTAACATATGACCATCAGGTCATCTCAAAGTACAAATAGCATGAGTACAAGAATCTCTTGGATCAAAATACATCAAGGTACAAATTGCAAACATGAGAGGAACTACATTAAAGATCAACCACAAATAGATATTGAAACTAATTTTACAAGATCTATTGGAAGTAAATAAAACATGTTTGCTCTAGATTCATGAACATGTATGCAAATCCAAAACAATGGAGGTTAACTAATAAGTATGTTTGTGAGAATTTTTTATTCAAAGTGTGCTTTTAAGTGTCCTTCTACTTTCATTTCTACAATCCTTAACTATTGAATACATATTATTATGCATGCTTGGTTTTCTTCCACTACTCCTTGTCATCCCCCCCCCCCCCCCCCTCCTCGTCCTTATTCTTGTTCTTCTCCTCATGCTTCTTATTTTTCTTCTTCCTCTTCTCCTCCTTTTTCTTGATCTTCTCCTTCTCCTCTCTACCTCCTCCTTCTTCTTCCTCCTCCTCCTCCTCCTCCTTCCTCCTCCTTCTTCATCCTCATCCTCTTCCTCTTCTTCCTCATCATCTTCTTTTGCTTTTTCTTCCTCTTCTTCTTCTCTTCCTCGTTCTCTTCCTCCTCCTCATCTTCCTCATCTTCCTCATCTTCCTCCTCCTCCTCCTCCTCTTTTTCTTCATCTTCTTCTTTCTCTTCTTCTTCTTCCTCCTCCTCCTCCTCCTCTTCTTCATCTTCCTCTTCTTCTTCTTCTTCTTCTTCTTCTTCATCCTCCTTCTCCTCCTCCTCTTCCTCTTCCTCCTCCACCTCTCTTCCTCTTCCTCTTCCTCTTCCTCTTCCTCTTCCTCTTCCTCTTCCTCTTCTTCCTCTTCTTCCTTCTCCTTCTCCTCCTCCTCTTCTTCTTCTTCTTCTTTGATTAAGCCTCTACAACCAAATAATTTTAATTTGTCAAAAAACAAAAATCTTCAATTGCCTACTCACTATGAAATATCTAGCCCATGATAGTTATATAAAGATGTATTAAATAAAATTATGTTTTTCCACAATGCATGTCCAATATTCTGTAAAACAATAAGAGAAAGTCCAAAAGTTGAAAGCCAACAAAGAAGAGGCCTTGCAATTGCCTTCTCATTCTTCTTGTTGCTTCCCATGGAGATAGGAAGGTTGTAGTGTCACAATTTATACTAGGAGCAAGCCAAGTTTAAATTCAAAGCCAAGAACAACTCTCGATTGTGTCTAACTCCAACCTAAATAGTTTTACCTAAACCTCACTTTATCAATTTATTCTAAGAATATTTACTTAAATTAATTCACCTCCAATTACTATTAAATTATTTTAAAAAAATTGATGACAAAAGTAACTTTCATAAACCCTATAGGACCAGAAAATGGCTAATGTCTAACATACTATGAAAAAATCACAAACTCAATAAACATATGTTAGCACCCACTAGTCTATGATGAAAGCCAAATAAACAAAAGAAAACAACACAATGTTAAAACTCCCTCTTTCATTTGTAGATCCCATGTCCTTTCTTCTCCATATGATGTAGCTCCAAATTGCCTATAGTGCACACAATGTTGAAGCAAAAGCCTAAGATGGTGATAATGCTATGAGAATACCAAAAGATGTGATTTTAGCATGAGAGATGGAGCAAAATACTAAGAAAATAGAGACTGGAAATGAGAGAAAGAATGCTCATTTTATAATCACAACAAAGGATGAGAGCATTGGAATTGTCACCTTGGATATGCAACATGTATGCGACATGGAAAGAGATTCCTTGCAGAATCCATGACACATATGACACAAGATGCCAAACGTAGGATTGTATGATGCTTGGATGTCAAACTTGGCTAAAGATGGAAGAGAATCTATGATGCATCATATGATACCTCAAACCCACTTAAGGCCAAGAATCTATGACAATGGAAGCCAAATATGGATGTGCGTAAGATAATAAGAATATTGAATTATGACATATCTTATCCAAGTGTCAATGGAGAATCCATGAGGTGTCACATTCATGTGTCACGATGATGTCAATATTATGTGGAATATTTGATTAAAAATCCCTTATTCCACACAAGTAGAAATTAGTGAAAAATGGAATTAATGGTGGAAAATATGACTTAGGAAATTAAGAATTTCCATGGTTTGTAAATGATGAATCAATTAATTAATAAAATATCAATTAATTGAGAAGGTTAGTTAAGAAGAATAATTAGTAAACTGACATAGGATTAATTAATGGGTTATTTAATCCTATAGAGAAAATTAGTAGATGATTGGCTAGTTTGATTTGATAAGTGCGACAATATCCTTTGATGAAATGTGATGATAATGGAGATTGACTAGGATGATGATGTATAGACCAAGCCATGGTCAAATTGATTAATTGATCGAAATTGATAACATGCCAAGGACACATGACATGAATTAAAGATACATAACATTTAACTGACATTGTAAAATGCTACAAGATTGAGATTGATTGACAAGGTTGATCATAATAACATTGACAGACACTACCAATGTTATTAAATTGTTGATAAGGCCATGATCTGACATTGAGAGACTCGACAATGTCAAAGATCGGGTGACATGAATGATAGTTTGACCTAGCATTGAGAGCCATGACAGTACTAAGGTTTTGATAGATTGATAGGTTTCCAAGGCACTAAAAGCCACAACATTGCATAGGATTGGATAAATGATGATTGATTTGGGATGATTGACGCATTTTGGGTGATTCCAAGTAGATTTGGGGTGATTATGAGTTGATTTGAAATGGTTTTGAGTTGATATGAAATGATTTCAAAATGATATGAAATTGATGCAAAAGAGTATATGAATGATGATAGACACTATTGAGATATGATCAAGTTGGCCAAAAGATCAAAATTATTGGATTGAGAAAATGGGATGAATTAGTATGAAGAAGTGATGAAATCATAGATGCAAACCATTTTTGAGCGTCTACATTTTGCCCCTCTTTGATACAATGTGATTTAGAGCGTTGTGTCGAAGAATGCTAAGGAATAAGCCATAAAAGCATGCCCCAGTAATGGTGGTATGTATTTATGCCCCCTCAAAAAATTGACCAGCATAGGCATATGATAGGTCTATTTTATCGACAATGAGAAAACAAAACCATAGCAATTGACAGATCGAAAATCGGAGCTAAAACGTGAAAGTTATGGGCTCCAAAGTGTAAAAGGGCATCGCGATCAACACAAAAAAGGCCTCTTGCACATCCATCTAGGTAGAAACACACTATAAAAGGTCTTGGAGAGGGTTTTGAAAGTCATTTTCACCTTCACTTTTGGAAGAAAAGAGCTTTGGAGCAAGGAGAATGGACTGGCTACCCAGGGAGCAACACCGTGGTGAGCGAGTGTGTACCTTCCAATGGTAGGTAGATGCAAGACCTCTAGTGAGTATATTGAGGCCATCTTTGTGATTTTTATTCTTTTTCCTACTTTTTCTTGCTTTTTAGGCACCTAGGAGGCAGTCAGGGTTAAATAGGGTCAAATGGGGTCAAATGGGGGTCCCGGGGCCATATTAAGGCATCCAAATGCCCTAGTTGTACTCAAGACACAACCAACTACATAGTGGGTGCACTTGGCATGCCTAAGTGTGCACTAAGTGCACTTGGTATGACCAAGTGCACCTTGGGCACAATTGGGAGCCCCAACTGCGCCCTAGGATGCTTCGAGGGTCCGAATAGGGTCTGGATGGTCCCGAATCGACCCAAAACTTGGGGTGGATGAGAACAGCCCTAGGGGGATGTCAAAAAAATGTTAAGATGCAATAAAAGGTGGTCAAAGTGGTCAAATTTTGGTCAAACTTAAGGTAGATGTAGGTCAAACTCAGGTAAATGCTAACAAAGAATAGTGCGAAGGGGCCGGAAGGGTGCAAACGGACTCAGAATAACTCAAAACTTGGACCACTTGTTCAAAACCATAGGAAGAGTTGAAAACATAGTTTAACTAAGGTTAGGATGGTTAGAAAAAGGTCAAATCTAGTCAAACTTAGCTCAAATGGAGGAGAAAGGCTAACGAATGAATAATAATAGGGTCAAAATGACGCAAATGAGCTCAAAATGACCCAAAACTTGGTAAACATGTTCAAAACCCTAGAAAGAGTTCAAAGCATAAGTCAACTTAGTCAAAAATGCTAAGAAAAAGTCAAACTTAGTCATACTAGAGTTAAACTAAGTCAAACTTGGGACAAAACTAGGGTAAACTGGATACAAAACCATAGGAGGTTGACATAGGCTATATGATTATAAAACCATAGGAGGTTGACGTAGGATATATGATTATTCAAGAGGAGCTACCCCTATTAAAAATGAGGGGACATAGGCTACAGAATCTTATGTTACATCACTAGATGATAGCTAGTGAGTGGGGGATCTTGGCTAGTCTAGGGTTATATCATATTACTTTTATGCCAAAGGTGAGGGGCAATAGAGCTTTATTGACAACATTGACCAAGAGATGGCACTTAAAGATGAGTTCATTCCATCTACTGACAAGAGAGGCTACAATGACCCTTGAGGATGTATGGCACATCTTGAGGATATCGATTCATGGGGAGTTAGCAATGTATGACCCAATGATTGGACGAGCATCCTTACACCAATTGTTTGGATATGGAGATGCAAAGCTATGCATCCGCAAATTATGAGATTGGATGGGACCTATTAGTGGCACGCCATGAGCAGTTTATAGCGGTGATCTACTGGGTGATCAGTAGGCTATTGATACTAGATAGGTGGGGACATAGATTTCCTATCAGATGGGGTCAGGTGTTAGAGCTGATGGTGATGGAGGGGACTGTGTTTTCCTGGGTCCCATGCATGTTAGGGATGTTGTATTACTATCTACATTAGGTGGCATACATAGGTGGTTTGACATTTAGCAACAGGGGCACATTGTTATAGATCTATGCTTATGAGCACATTGTAGTATTCTAACCACTTGTTGAGAGGGAGTTAGTAGAGGACATGTCATATGCATACAATTATAGAGGTGTACTAGCACGGGGACCACTAGGATATGCGAGGTACTTTTGAAATCAACTAGATACTATGACACAGTTCATTTGGAGACCTTATAGGGATTGCCCCAGATGGGATGATGATGATATTCACCTACCATATTGCTGGTAGGAGTGCTATCTCATAGGGTGCATAGTGATTGGGCAATTGGTGATAGAGATGTACCTACTAGAGCGGGTGCACAAACAGTTTGGTGAGATACAGGATGTACCAACTAGTCTAGCATTATTTTCCCAGTCCAAAGCAGAGATCTGGGAGTGGGGAGCACCCATCAAGAAATAGGTGGCATATGTATAGCTAGAGGAGCTACAACTGAGGATATGGAGGGTAGCAGTAGATGTAGTGGATGCAGGCATGATGACAACATATGACAGATGGTTTGCACAACATCATCCAAGGCCTTTGATAGATCTAGCAGTACCAGTACCACGAGTGAGGTCTTAAGCAAAGCAAGATGAGGAGGAGGAGGATGGGGGAGAGGATTAGGAGGAAGGAGAGGAGGGAAATGATGAAGAGGGGGAAGATGAGGACGGTGATGAGGAGGGGGAGATGAGGATGCTGAGGATGATGTGGGGGGTGATGATGAGGATGTTGAGGTGGGGGGGGGGGGGGATGATGGAGATGATGAGGAGGATGTTAAGGGAGAGGATGAGGGAGATGGCGATGAGGAGGGTGGAGATAGTGGGGGTGGGCATAGTGTTGGAGGTGATGATGAGGGAGAGGATGAGGATGACTATTGGGAGGTTGGGGATGATGGTGGTGAGGGAGGTGATGAGGATGACATAGGTGTAGATGTAGTTGCGATGGATGTGGAGGGGGTTCCAGAGGACTATGCTGACAGAACACTAGTACTAGTACAGGCAAGGCTTAGTCAGTTAGAGCTAATGGAGGTGATTAGAGGTCTCCGGAGTTAGTTGGATTAGGTTGTGGTAGAGAGGGATGTCATGATAGGAGAGAGATTAGGCTGTGGTTGAGAGAGATATCATGGTGTGTAGGGTAGAGATGATAGTGCAGGAGTCTTAGGAGTTCATTAGTAGCATCAGGGATGTGAACTATTGAGAGATGGCGATGATGATGAGTAGGGTACACATGGAAGCACAATACTGGAGGGATCAGTATAAGAGAGTGGTGCCACCAGGGCAACGAGTAGAGAGTTTCTATGCATTGAGATCCTAGTACTCCCATCAAACACATAGGACATAGAGTAGTGCAGGGGTGATGGGGCCTATGAGGCCACCACAGAGAGTAGAGGGATCATACTCGAGGTTGGATAGAGGCCACGAGGCTAGGGACAACACAGGATGACACTAACATACTTATTTATAGAGGGACTTCTCTATTTTGCTTTTTGGTTTCTGTTATGCTCTTTTATGGTTCATGCCTATGGGTGATTAATATTGATGTAAACCATGATCACATACTCTGATACTTTTTGAGACACTTATGAGATGCAACTATGTTATGGTGACTATATGACATGGTTTATGCATATGTTTATATGTTTTATATGGATGCATTTATGCTTTTTTATGTGGGCTTTTATATGATTACATCATGCATTGGTTTATCACATGTTATGATATCTTTATGGGTGCCACATGTTTTTCTCATGAATGAATGCCTAATGAAATGTAAATGATATGAAATGAATGAAATGTAAAATGATATGGAATGAATGCAAATGAAATGTAAAATGAATGCAAATGACATGTAAAATGAATGCAAATAAAATGTGAAGATAATATAAATGCCTTGTTTATACAAAGATGTATTGCTTTGGATCATTTTGGACTTTTGACATGTACAGGAATGTAGGACAACAATGCTTTTGATGTATCAGAGTACGAGACCAAGGCGGCAGATGAAGAAGACACTGAAGATGGAGGAGATGAAATGAGGAAGCATTAGTATGATGAGAAGACTTTTGCTTTTGTAAAGTGCACTATATGTCAAATGGAGCTTTATTTTGATATGGCAAATGGAATGCAATGCATCATGGCATAAAGGGCCAGAGTGCAAAATGCAAACCTTTTGTGTAAACAAGCATGATGTAGATAGAAAATGACCTTGTCCTTCCTAAGGCATATATACATGCCCCAGACTCTCAAAGGTACATTTTAATAGATAGAAAATAAAAGATGACCATGAACCATCCCAGCCACTCCCATAGATTAGTTTATATCATTGGGTAGCATAGGATCATGATCGAAGAAAAACAAAGCAATTTAAAAATAAAAATAAAAAATCACTCACTAAATAGTGTGAGCCAACAACTATTCTTGTCCACTATTACTTGATTTTTTATTGTTTTAGGTCTTTAGATAGTGTTTGATAGGTTGATCATGTAATGGTTGTGATTGTTGATTCAATTGATAGGGTCATAGTGACATAGTAGATTGGTTGTCGGGTCACAATCCTCAGATAGTGTGATTGTCATTGAAGTGCAGGGCTTTGAGTTTTAGTTTACGAAAGTGCAAGTGTTAATGCAAAAGGGATGATTATGTACAAGATTTATTACAAATTTTTGATGGATTTTTGTGATTTTTAGGGTTTTTGGGATATTTGAAGTTTTTATGTGATTGGTTTCTTCAGGACATTTTACAATTTTTAGTGTTTACTTTAGGACATTTTATGATTTTTATGGATTTTTCAGGACATTTTACAATTTTTAATGATTATTTCAAGACATTTTATGGTTTTTAGAATTTTTTCTGGATCATATTTGAATGTTTAGGATTTTTTTGAAGATCATATTTGAATTTTTAGGATTTTTTTGAGGATCATATTTGAATTTTTAGGATTTTTTCAGGATCGTGAAAACATATACAAGTGTTAGCTCCAATCCGTTATGCAATAGGTTCAATGTATAAAAAGTGCTTAGGGATATGCCCCCAATTCAAGTTCAAACTCATGCACCATGTAGGTAATATGCCCCTAGACAAGATGCAAACTATGTACAAAGGCCAATGACAGAGTATGTACAGACTGGTGATGCGTTAGGTAAGATAACAATGGATATTAACTAGTTTGTGAGCCATGGTTAGGGAGCTAATGATGCCTTGCAAGATTAAGGATATGATCAAGGAATAGCAAAAGGGGAGAAAACTAGATGGAATTTTGATAGATGAAGGAGCAATAACTAATTACACATGGTGCCTGTTTGCCAGGTTTTCACCATGTTACTTGCGCAAAGTGCCTGTTTGCCAGGCTTTCACTTTTGGACAAATTTTTTCTCTTGACTCAAATTTTCGTGCCAAGATGCCTATTTGCTAGGTTTTCATCAAGGCATCCATTTTCTCATGACTTTTTTCACTTTTTTCTTTTTCTTTTTTAATGACTTTTTTCACTTTTTTGGTAATTTTTTCAAGACTTTGTTCAATTTTTTTGATATTTTTTTAGGACTTTAAGACAGAATCAAGTGTAATACTTGTGAAGATGCATGTTATTGATGGACATGGGTAGTGGTTCACCCTCTAGAGTCGCAAGCTGATATACTCTAGATCCAAATGATGCAATAACTACATAAGGTCCTTCCCAATTTGGTTCAAATTTGCCTTGTTTTTCTCTATGCTACTGAGTCTTGTAGTTCATCTTCAGGAATAGATCACCAATCTCCAAATGATGACCTCAAACTTTCTTGTTATAGCTCTATTTGAGCCAGTTTTGGTAAGCTTGCAAATGTGTCAAGGTAGCTTGTCTCCATTCATCAAGCATTTCTAGCTCATGGAGTCTAGATATTCAGTAGTTTTCATCATCAACAACATCTTGTAGGGATAGTCTCAATGATGGAATTTCAACTTCAATTGGAAATATGGCCTTAGTGCCATAGACAAGAGAGTATGGTGTGGCACCAGTAGGAGCGCACACACTTGTTCAGTAGGTACAAAGAGATGGATTTAGTTGTAGGTGCTAGTCTCAACCAAAAGCATTGACAATCTTTTGGAGAATCTTAACAATGGTCTTATTAGATTCTTCTACTTGGCCATTGCCTTGTGGATATTAAATACTAGAATATCTATGGTATATGTTGTACTTCTCACAGAGCTTGTCTACATCTTTGTTTTGAAATGAACTACCATGGTCAGTAATAATAGCCAAGGAGACTCCATACCGACATATGATGTAGTTTAGAATAAACCTTGAAATTTGCTTGCTAGCGATGAAGGTCAAAGGGATAGCTTCAACCCACTTGGTAAAATATTCTATTGCTATGATAATGAACTTATGACCATTAAAGGATGTAGGAGAAATCACTCCAATAAGATCAAATGCCCATTGTGAAAAGGGCCATGGTGATATGACTAGTTGCAATTCTTGTGTTGGTGCATGGATTAGATTGCTATTTATCTGACACTTATGACATGTTTTGGAAAAATCATGGGCATCTTGTTCCATGGTTGGCCAATAGTATCCGGCTCTAACAAATTTCTTAGCTAGACTCAAACCATTGAAATGACCTCCACATATACCTTTGTGAACCTGATGTAAGGCAGTTTCAATTTCTTGCAAGTCAAGACACGTGAGAAGGTTTTGGTCAAAGGATCTTGTAAAGGGTGTCATCGATGATGACGTATCTAACAGCTTGATGGATAAAGGCTCGACAGTCATTTTTGGATAAGTTGGGTGGTAGGATTTGGGCATGTAGGTAATCGTAAATGTCTTAATACCAGGGAGAATTGGGACCAACAAGTTTGCACACAAACTCAGATTGAGGGAGCTCGAATGTTGGAATCAAAAGTTGCTCCACAAGGAATTCACAACATTCCACATTTTGAGGCATATCAATCATAGAAGCAATGGCAGCCATAGCATCAACTTGCTTGTTGTGTACTCTTGGTAGTTGATGAAAAGAGGTAGTGACAAATTTAGACTTAAGGAAGTCTACCATCTACTTGTACGGCATTAACTTATCATCTTTGGTTTCCTAGTCATCATTGACTTGGTGGATGACCAACTAGGAGCCAAGAAAAACTTGTAAATGTTGAATGTTCCATTGGATAGCTATCTTGAGTCTTGTGATCAGTGCCTCATATTCTATTATGTTGTTTGTATAATGGAATGCTATCCTATATGACTTGGGGATTATGTCTCCTTGGGGAGTGATAAACATAATGCCAGCTCCTAAACCATTTCGTGTATGTGATCCATCAAAGTAAAGCTTCCATTCATTAGCTATATCCATGTTAAAAATGGCTTCATCTAGAAAGTTTATCAACATAGGATGATCATCTATCATAGGTTCTTCTGCTAACTAATCTGCTATCACTTGCCCTTTGATTTCCTTTCTGTCTACATATTCTATGTCAAAATCACTAAGGATCATGACCCATTTGGCTAAGCGTCCTATGAGAGCATCCTTGCTTAGGAGATACTTTAATGGATCAATCTTAGAGACGAGCGTTATTTTATAATGGAGCATGTAATGTCCCAGCTTTTGGGCTGCAAAGACAATAGCAAGGCAAGCTCGTTCAATGAGTTAATAATTTAGTTCATAGCCCACAAGTGTTATGCTAATGAAGTATATGGTTCACTCTCTTCCTTGTTCATCATTTTGAGCTAAGAGAGCTCCTAACACTATATCTGTAGTAGATATGTATAGAATGAATGGTTTTCCTAGAATAGGAGCCATTAAAATTGGTGGATCTAGAAGATAATCCTTGAGTTGTTGGAAAGATTCTTGGCACTGCTTGTTCCATTGAAAGGATACTCCCTTACGTAAGAGGTGTTGAAAGGAGTGACACTTATCTGCCAGTTGTGCAATGAATCTGTGGATAGACTGTAATCTTCCTTGTAGTCCTCTTAAGGTTTTTAGATTTGTTGGAGGAGGCATGTCAAGTATTGCTTTTACTTTCTCGAGATCCATTTCAATGCTGCATTGAGAAACAATGTATCTAGGAGCTTTCCAAAAACAACCCCAAATACACACTTATTTGGATTTAGATGGAACTTATAGCTTTCCATTCTATTGAATATCTAATGTAGGATGCCCAAATGATCTTTTCTTTTATAGGATTTGCAAAGTAAGTCATCAACATAGTCTTCCATTAGGATGTGCATGAAATCATGGAAGATGGTAGTCATTGCTCTTTGATATGTTGCCCTGACATTTTTAAGACCAAATGGCATAACATTCCAGCAGTATGTTCCCCAAGGGCATGTACAAGTTGTTTTGTGTTGATCTTCAGGGCTATTCTTATTTGATTGTAGTTGGAAAGGCCATCCATCAGTGATAACATCTCATGCCCATCTATCATGTCTACAATGATATCTATATTTGGTAAAGGAAAATCATCCTTGGGACATGCCTTGTTAAGATCATGGAAGTTAGTGCATATCTGGATACCCCTAGAGTGTTTTCTTATTGGTACTAGATTAGATATCCATTCGGCATAATCAATGGGTCTTATGAAGCCAACATCCAATAATTTCTTCAATTCAACTTTGACAAAGAGGCCAACTTGAGGATGCATTTTTCTCAACTTTTTCTTTACTAGTTTCACTCTTGGCTTTAGCGGTAAGTGATGAAGGACTAGTTCAGGATCTAATCCGGGCATGTCTGCATATGACGATGCAAAGTTGATCTACATCTCTAGAAAGAATCTAACAAATTCATCTTTTTCCTCTAGTGATAATGAGGCTGCAAAGTGTATGACCTTGGGGTTGTTAGGAGTTCCTAGATTAATCTCTTTTGTCATTTCCACAAGTAACATTGATCTTTCCTTCAATGGAGGTGTGTCCAATCTTCCATCCTTGGGTGCTTTATAGAGGTTTTTGCCCTCAAATAAGTCCTTTATTTTTACTTTTTCATGGTCTAATGGTGCCTTTTAGTTTTCACCAAGAGACCTACTTTTGTCTTTTTTTGTTATTTTCTCAATTTTGTGACTGGAAGATGGAGTTGACTCCTCGAAATATGCCATGACATTTAGATCAATGGAAAACCTAGACTTGTGATTGCCTTGTGGTAAATCTTCATGGAGCTCAAAGAATTCTACGATGGCATTGTCATTTTCAAACTAGTCAAACATTGGTGGTCCTTGTTGGTCCCAATCAATAAGTTTAGGGAAAACTAGGGAAATTCCATCATCGGCATTGAATAAGCTTTGGTCAAAGGCATAAATATGGATATCCACTTTAGTGATATCATCGAGATCATGTTTAGAAGCAAGAGGGCTTGGGTCCTAGAATGTTTCGATCCAAGGTGAAGAATTGGTTTGAGTGATAGGTGGATTTACATGTTTATCTTCCATAGGTAGGCTGTTAGGGTCAGCAAACATATGATCAAGACCAAGGGAGGTATCAAGATCATCAATGTTGGATACAAATTGGGTGGGTTTGGGTTGGGTGTTCTCAGATGCCTTGTTATCATTTAAAGCATTCACATCCTTAGATAAGGATGACTCAGTATTAGGAAGACCCAAAACAAATGGTTTGAATCCAAGTCCCAAGCTATGAGGTCGTCTTGATGCAGTGATGGGTTGAACAATGCCTTACTTTTGAGGTCTCGGGCCACTACATCCATTATATCTCTTTTTCTGCATGATGGTGAATCCAAGTCCGTACTTGTTAGGGGATATTGGAGTAAGTTCTTGTTCTGCTTTAGCCTTTTCAATCCATGGAGAGGTATTTTCATAGACATGTTCTTCATGTAGTCCACCTCCACTAGTGAAAGCCACAGAAGGTTTCTTTTGAAATGCAAACTTAGGCTTTTTTTGTATAAGTTGAGGTTTACCTTATGACTTGGGAGATAAAGTAAGTTTCCCAATGTGAAAGGCATGTGACATGTAGTACTCATCGCAACCTTGGTCTTGGATTTTGAGCTTTCCTTTGAATGTGGGTGTAAGTGTGGAAGGATCAACATACTTGGAGGACTCAAGTGGATTTGCTGCATGGTTTGTCGAGACTTGGTATGCAGTGGTTCCTCTAAGATTGGTAAAAAATTGGAAGGGATCTAGATTAGCTGGAATGGTGACCTCCACATTATTATAAGATAATTTTAAGCACTAGTGGTATGTAGAAGGCACTGCTTTCATAGCATGGATCCATGGGCGGCCTAGTATCATGTTTCAGTTCATTTCTATATATAGGACCTAGAATAAAGTGTTCTTAGTAGCTAGACCAACTCTGATAAGTAAGATGATGATGCCCTTGGAGAAGCATTCACCATCATCATGGGCCTTTATTGTGATTCTTCAAGAGGGACCCACATTGTCCTTAGAATAACCCAAACCTTTGACAACTTTAAGAGTATAGATGTTTAGTCCTGCTCCTCCATCTATCAAGACATGTCTGATCTTAACATTATGGACAAAGACTTCTAGGTGAAGAGGATCATTGTGGTTGGGTCTATCTTTAGGAATATCCTAAGGTGAAAAGGTGATATGTTGTGATGCAGTTAGGTTCCCTACCATGGCTTGAAACTGGGCAACATCAATGTTATCTGGGACTACTGACTCTTTAAGGGCTTGATCTAAGATCTTCTGATGTTGGGGAGACACACATAGTAGGTCCAAGATGGATATTTGCACAGGGGTCTTTCCGAGCTATTCAACAAGGCTATAATCAGCTGAAGTAGGAGTAGCAGGTCTAGTAGAAGTAGTAGGTCTAAATGGGGCTCCAGGTAGAGTGATCTTGGTGTAGCGTGTAGTGATAGCACAAGAAGGGTCTTCAACCTTTAAGGTGAATGTGGATATGTGGGAATTTGACTCATTGAAATAGTTGATGGTGTAGTCATATACAGTGCACATGTAATTCACATTACCTTATGAGTTACAGTTTGAATTGGAGGGTTTCTCTTTGTCATGATTACTCAAAGGATCCTTGAAGATAGTGTGATCAAATTTGGATGCAAGAAATGATGGACCGATTGTGATTACACCATCATCAATGAGGACTCATATTACATGCTTTAGTTGGAAGCATGATGAAGTCTTATGTCCTTTGGTGCGATGGTAATCACAAATTTTTTTGTCATTCCACCAAGAAGCTTTAGTCAATGGCTCATCTTTGATTGGAGGTAACTAGAGGAAGTTATTACTGAGTAATTATTGAAGTGTAGTTTCAAGAGCTATCCCCAATGGTGTGAATTTTCTATCTTTTGTTCTAGGATGTCTTCGAGGTCCATCCTGCATGAAAGTCTTAGTTTTATATTGTGGAGGTGGTGTTTGATTGGGAGTTTGTGAACTTGTAGGGTTGGAACCTTTCAAAGTTAATTGAGGTTGTGTTGTTCTAATCGTACATGCATCCATAATGCCATCATTAGCCACATTCTTCTTTTTGAAGAAATTTTTTTCCTTGTCATTAGACGAGTTGGTGTTTGTATTTTCCTTGTTTGTCTTGAGGATTCCCTTACAGATAAGAGCATCTTCAATGCTAACCCTTTTTTTCATCAATTTGGAAATGGTGCTTGGACTCTTGATTTTGAGTTCATACATTAAGTCAGGGACTAAGTTTTCAATGCATAGGCTAACTTGTTGTTCTTTAGGAATGTCTAGTGAGCATTGACTGACTAAGCTTCTCGAGCACAGTAAGAATGTGATGAATGGTTCTCCCATCTTTTATTTGGTTGAGCACAAATTGGAAAGTGTCACCTCATTTGTAATGTTAAAGGCAAAGTGGGAGATGAACTTGTCTACAAATTTTGACCAAGATTTGCTAGTACCAGGAAGTTTGGAGTACCATTTGAGTGCAGGCCCACCTAGAGAATGGGGGAACAATCTTATGAGGTAAGTGGGCTCATCACTAAGTTTGGTACAAGAGGCACAAAATTCTCAGATGTGACCAATGGGGTTGCCTTTTCTTTGGTATTTTTCAAACCTTGGAGCCTCAAAAGTATTTTGGGAATGGAGGCATATACAGACTTTTGTCAAATGGATTAGGATGTAGGTCTCTTTCTGTATATAGAGCCTATTTCTTTTGGACTCCTAATGCCTCAACTTGTTTGAATTGTTGCAATAGCTCTTCATTAGGGTTTTGCATGATAGCTTTCCCTTCAAGCCTTTTATACCTATGAGTAGACCATTTGTTGTGGCAAGAACTATGTCTACTTGGTTTTGACATTTATGTGTCTGATGAGTCTGGTAATGTGTCACTAGGTGGTGGAGGTATGTTGGCACCTCGAAGACAAAAGGGTCCCTATTGTGACACATGTTGGGGTACTTGTTGTGGTATTTGATGTGGCACTTGTTGCGGTATCGACTGCGATTGATGTACCATGTGTTGTTGTTGTGCCATTTGTTGTGGTTGTTGTTGGGATACCTCTATTGGTTGTATGTGAGACCATGTATATGATTGTTGTTGTGGCACATTTTTTTGTTGTAACAAATGTTGTTGGTATGCAATTTGTTTCTCAAGCAGTCTTTGGTATTACAATTGTTGTTTGAGTTGCTCTTGTTGTTTAGAAAACATGGCTTGTTGTTGATACATTGCATGGAAGTCAAGTGGGTTTATGTTGGATTGTGTGTTAGGGACATTAGATGCTTGTACCACTTGAGGTTGTTGCTTTTGTGGTTGATGTTGCTGTTGATATGTTGAATGTGTGTTGGAAACATTAAGTCAATGGACTATTTCAGGTTGATGTTGTCGGGATAGTTGGTTATGTCCTTATTTCCCTTCACTGGTTATGGTTCATCAAATAAGGGATTAATGTTGATGTGTTCAAATGTACTTTGGAGGATTTTGATGGTTGATTCTTAATGGGACCTTATAGGAACCATTATTGTGTTTGAAAACTCCAAAGGTTGTTTTCCCTTATCTAAGTCCAAATTGATCATGGGTTGTATGTTTTCAATTGTTGTGTTGGTTTGATGTTTGTTTGGGTTGAATTTGACAATTTCTTGGGCTGCCAAAAGTTTGAAGTTCTTGAAGAATTTTTTTTCTTGACATGCCCTAGCCATTTTTTCATCAATGATGCCATAATTAGTGTTAGAGTCATCACTTAGGTGTACAATACCTTGTTGTGTGTTTGATGTATTAAAGTTGAAGGTACTTGTGTTGGGTTTGTTGAATTCAAAGGAGTGTGTTTGTTTATCCTTAGGTGTGGTTGGTACACTTCCACCTCTGGGTGGTATTAGCATGAATATAGGTTCAAAGTTAGGACTCCATTGAACTATCCCATGTGTAGGGGAAGTTTTTGAAGGAAACCTCATACTAGGCACGTTTCTTAGGGTTTGTTGTGCCATCTCTTGACTATGGTGATCTTGCACATACATGTTTAAGGGGTCTGCAAGTAATGGTTGTGATGCCTCAATTTGTTCTTTGTCAAAGGTTTGTTGGGATTTCTTGCTCTTCTTCTATCTTGGACAAGGTTTTGGTTGTGTTGGAACCTCAAAAAACAAAGGTTGATAAAGTTCTTTAGGTTTTTGAGCTGATTGTGTACTAGGGAGTGCTAGCATGATACCTAAGAATGCAAGTGCAGTGGGGGAAAACCTAAATGGATTTTTTGCCTCCCAAGTGCACACCTAAACTACCAACTATGCTTAGATAGTACCAAGTTCACCCTTGGTGCACTTGGGGCCTTGAAGGTAAGCAATTGGTAAGTATAAGGTATGCAGTTGGTAAATAGAGGTGTCGGGGTGCCTAAAATGTAGAAAATGAATGAGATGAGTGATTTATAGTATTTTCTAAGGTTTTGGGATGCTATGAAGGCTATGGAAGTGAAGATTAGGGTTATAGAACCTAGAATGAAACCCCTAATTACCAAGTATGCTCTGAAACTACCAATTGCACACTTGAAGTCTGTAATTTGTAAAACAGGGGTTTAGTTGGTAAAAGAGGTCAAAACTTGATACTTAGGACGTGGGTATGCAAGATATGAGTATTTTTTGGATTTTTAGGTGTTTAAGCATGTTATGAAACCTAGGAAAGTGCCAAAAGAACTAAGGTTTTGATATGCAAGGTGAAAATGTCCTAGGGAAACTACGCAAATGCAAATGTGAATGATGTTTTGGAGTTTGATTAAAGGGTATGCAAAATGAAGATTAGGGTATGCAAAATGAAGGTTAGGGTTGGACCTTGGACCTGATAATGGTGCTAGAGGTTTATGTATTCAAGGTGTACTATGAAAAGGGTTGATAATGACATTTGGAATATGCAAAATGAGGGTAAGTGATCAAGAAAGCAAGTTGGTTGATAGACAATTTGATAGGGTTTGATAGTGAGAATGATGCTAGAACTTTGAACAATGCAAGATGAAGTGGATATACCACTAGGGTAAGTCAAAATGACATTTAGGGACATTGGGGATATGATTGTGCTAATGATAAGGGTATATGAAAGGTTTCAAACTTAGGTTAAATCTTTAGAAAGTATTTTGTCTAGGAGTTTAACCTTGTGATAAAGGACTTTGGATCTTGACCAAAAAGTGATCAAAGAAAAAAAAGATCAAATTTTTAAAGATCAAAATGTCAAATCTATCAAGACATAGACAAATTTTAACCAAAAAAATGATAAGAAAAGATAAAAAGACTAGTCAAGATTCATCATCCATCAACACTAAAAGATACTTTAGGACTCATACTTTGTTCAGTTTTTTCACTAAATTCAAAGGTTTTGGGTTCAAAATGATGTTTAGGGGGCTCAAAATGATGATGATGTTGAGAGGATATGCAATATGAAAAGGTCCTAAGATTCCAAATGAGATTTTGGGTGAAATATGTTGTTTTGGGTGAGATGCAGAATGAGGACCTACAAAGACATCTAAATGCAGTTTTAGGGTCCCAAAATGGTCATATAGGTGCCCAATTGCACTCCGATAGCTCCAAGTGCACTTAAATAGTACCAGCCACACCTATGGTGCAGTTGGGGCTTAGAATGGCACAGTTAGGAGATTGGGTTGAAGAGTTGTTGATTTTGAGCGGGCCAGTTGTCAAGTTGCTATGCTAGGAAGCTAGAATGTTGGGTTTGATGTTATGATGGATTAGAAGATGAAGAATGAAGGTTAAAATGTAGGGAATGGTGTTCTAAGTGAATAAAAAGAAGATTATGGGGTGCAGAATGCAGATCAGGGCATGCTAATGCAAGGGGACCTATCTAGGTACCTGTGAACACCTTTGAAGCCTCAAAATGTTGTCTGGAAGCCCAAACTAGGTTCTCAAACTACCAAGTGCACTTAGAAAATACCAATTGTGCCTATGGTGCAGTTGGGGCTAGTTTGGGCATAGTTGGGAAGTTGGGCTGAAACTAAGGCAATTTTAGGTGCTATGGTTTCTAGATTGATGTCACAGTGAGCTAGATAATAGAGGACAATGCTAAGACGGGAATTAAGGTTCAAAATGATGTGTATGACACCCAAAATGATGGTTAAAGTGTTCAAGATGAGGGTTGGGTATGAAAAGATGCAAGATGGACAACGCAAAGTGCAAATTTGGGGGTTGAAATGCAAAGAATGTAGACTAAACCCTAATGAATGCAATATGAAAGATGAGGAATATTAAGTGAGGACTAAAAGATGCAAGATGAAGCCCTATATGATGCAATTATGAGGCCTAAAATAGGGTGAATGCATTTGGGTTCTATGCAAGGATGGAACCTTTGTTATACCAAGCACATTTAGGATCACAAGTTGCCATGTTTTCTAAGCCTTGAATGTATTGGACCAAAGTTTACAAAGTTTTGACAAGAGTTACAACATTTTGATAGTGTTTGATGTTTTGACAATGTTTTAACAATATCCAAGGTGTAAATTTGAATGTTGGTTTTTATCTTGATTAACATTTTACACACATGCAAGATAAATTAAGACAAGAATAGTTGTTGTTAAAAGTGAAAAAAAACACCACAACCTAGGCTTTAGGACTATATCCACTAAATTACTACTTGAACCAAAGTTTAGCCACTCTTATCCAAAGTGAACAACCTAGGATCTTGGCATCACAGGCTCCCACTTATAGTGCACTCACTTCTCAGGGCCACCAAGATCCACTTCCCAAGGGGCATGACTTCCCAAGGGACTGTTGTCTCTACTAAGGACCACGAGAATGTATGGTGTCTTCATGAGCATGGGTGACCCCTTAAGCTAGTGGATAGAAAGGATTTTGGCCACTAAAACATAGTTTTTAGTAAGGGCATTTCATTCAGCAAGTGAATGATAAACTTCCTCAGAAAGTTTCCCAATGCTAAGAACTAGGGTTTGACACACCACAAGGATACTGGAGGAGAGCTATCACTTAGCAATATCGCTCACACAACTTTCACTATAATCAAGTTTTATATAGTGGCTAGAACATTGACCTAGATTTTGGCCCATTATTGCTCTAAAGTCATCCCCCTGGCATACCCAATATCGAGTATCTTGGTCCAAGATAGGCTTCCTATAAAAGTCACACAGATTTCTCTTACACCCAAGATCCATGAATGGCAAGGGGAGAGGATACATCCATGTAACCCCTATGGTTTTAAACACTATAGAAATGCTAAGAAGAAAAGAAGAAGTTTATTTTATACACCAAACAAAGTGTTATCTAATCTAGGAAATCCACACACATGGTTTTGACAAACACACAAGATCTTTGACAATGTACTACAAACAAGCATTAGTAGTTTTCAGTGATTAGTATTCATCAAATGATTTCCACATGCTGTAAATAGACCATCAGTAACACAAAAACATCTAATCTAGGTCCTAGAAGAAAACATAAACCATAAGTGTAGATTCTGATTGGAACAGGTGCTTTATGTGAACCAAGTGCGCTCTGATAGAGCAGATTGTACCCTAGTAGGCTAGAATGGCTTAGAATGCCCCCAAGTGTGCTCATATAGTGTTAATTATGCCCATGGCACACTTGGGGCTTAGAAGGGCTTAGTTGGTAGTTTTTGGGTGCAATTGGGAGCCCAAGTGCAGATTGAGGGGAATTGTACCCTAAATAATACCCAGAAACCAAATTTTTGAACTCTACCCTCCTAAGTGTGCTCAAATAGTGTATACTAAACCCATGGTGTAGTTGGGGCTTAGAAGGGTGCATTTTGTAGTTTCTAGGTGCAATTGGTAAGTTATGAACAATAGACAGGGTTTATGGTGTCTCCTAGGCCCCTAAAACTACCTCCTAGGAGTCCCAAGTGCGCCCTGATAGAGTAGAGTGCACCCTAGGATAGAAAACTACTAGAATGCATAAAATGAAAGCATATAACCATGTTACTAGACCCCCTAATTAATCTAGATGTGATAAGGAAGTGCAAATAGTTGTTATACCCTTCCAAGTGAGCTCCTTCCTTGCACCTACAAGCACAAAACAAGAAAACCCAAGTTAGTTAAATGTGTTTTCACATTGGGTTCACCAATTGTAGGACTAGAAAATGGGCTAATGTCTAACATACTATGAGAAAATCACAAATTCAATAAATATACGTTAGCACCCTCTAGTCTACCATGAAAGCCAAATAAACAACAGAAAACAACACAATGTTAAAACTCCTACTTTCATTTGTAGCTCCCATGTCTTTATTTCTTCTCCATATGATGTAGCTCCAAATTGCCTATAGTGCACACAATGTTGAAGCAAAAGCCTAAGATGGTGATAATGCTATGAGAATACTAGAAGATTTGATTTTAGCATGAGAGTTGGAGGAAAATACTAAGAAGCTAGGGACCAAAAATGAGACAAGGAATGCTCATTTTATAATCAACATAAAGGATGAGAGCATTGGAATTGTCACCTTGGATATGCAACATGGCAAGAGATTCCTTGGAGAATCCATGACACATATGACACAAGATGCCAAATGTAGGATTGTATGATGCTTGGAAGTCAAACTTGGCTAAAGATGGAAGAGAATTTATGACGCATCATATGACACCTCAAACCCACTTAAAGCCAAGAATCTATGATAATGGAAGCCAAATATGGATGTGCGTAAGAGAATAAGAATATTGGATTATGACATATCTTATCCAAGTGTCAATGGAGAATCCATGAGGTGTCACGCCCATGTGTCATGATGATGTCAATATTATGTGGAATATTTGATTAAAAATCCCTTATTCCACACAAGTAGAAATTAGTGAAAAATGGAATTAATGGTGGAAAATATGATT
The DNA here is from genome assembly GCA_028749045.1 of Cupressus sempervirens. Lineage (NCBI taxonomy): Eukaryota > Viridiplantae > Streptophyta > Pinopsida > Cupressales > Cupressaceae > Cupressus > Cupressus sempervirens. The sequence continues at coordinate 290,435,832 of CM053787.1, forward strand.
TAGGAAATTAAGAATATCCACTATTTGTGAATGGTGAACCAATTAATTAATAAAATATCAATTAATTGAGAAGGTTAGTTAAGAATAATAATTAGTAATCTGACATAGGATTAAATTATGGGGTATCTAATCCTATAGAGAAAATTGGTAGATGATTGGCCTGTTTGATTTGATAAGTGTGACAATATCCTTTGATGAGATGTGATGATAATGGAGATTGAATATGATGATTATGGATAGACCAAAGCCATGGTCAAACTGATTGATTGATCAAAATTGATAACATGCCAAGGACACATGACATGAATTAAAGATACGTAACATTTAACTAACATTGTAAAATGCTACAAGATCAAGATTGATTGACAAGGTTGATCATAATAACATTGATGGAAACTACCAATGTTATTAAATTATTGATAAGGCCATGATCTGACACTAAGAGACTCAACAATGTCAAAGATCGGGTGATGTGAATGATAGTTTGACCTAGCACCGAGAGCCATGATAGTATTAAGGTTAGATTGATAATATTTGATATATTGGTAGGTTTCCAAGGCATGGAAAGCCACAAAAATGCCTAGGATTGGATAAATGACGATTGATTTGGGATGTTTGACACATTTTGGGTTGATTAAGACTAATTCTAGGTGATTCTAGGTAGATTTGGGGTGATTTTGAGTTGATTTGAAATGGTTTTGAGTTGATATGAAATGATTTTGAAATGATATGAAATTGATGCAAAAGAGTATACAAATGATGAAAGACACTATTGAGATATGATCAAGTTGGCTCAAAGGTCAAAATTATTGGATTGAGAAAATGGGATGAATTAGTATGAAGAAGTGATGAAGCCAAAGATGTGAACCATTTTTTAGTGTCTACAAACCCAAAAGTGAATAAAACATTCTATTTTTGAAATGTAAAAAATAAACAAATCATAATACTTTTTTTTAATATGAAAGAATCTTGAAAGTGGGAATAAATTCCTTAGAAGAGAGCTTGAATTCTAAATCCAATCTAACCCCCATGTAGGTCATACTTAGTTCAAAGTAATAATAAAAGAAAGAAGAAAGAGATGAGCTTAAGAGAAAGCTCCCACAAAAAAAAGGAAAGCAATCAAGTGTAATGCATAAGTAAGGCATCCAAGGAAAATACCAAATAAATTAACAAACAAGAAGTACACACTAAGAAAGGTGGAACAAAAATAATTGCAAATGAGTAGGAACATAGTATAAGAGGCCAACAACATGCAAATTCATACACACTGGGCCTACCATAAAGACAATGACTACACTTTTATTAGTAGAGTATAAAATTTGATTTCCTAACCAAGGGAATTGGGAACATCAAGCTCTTTTTCCCTGATAAAGAAGAAACAATATAGTTGAATTGACCTCATAAATACTTAGTCACTTATGTTTCTTTAATATCTTCCCTTCCATTCCTTTTGATCTATTGCACATTCTTCCTTATTCAGTTGATCTCTCTTTTTATTTATTTATTCTATTATAAAAAAATGTAAACTTTGCAATTAAAATGTGCATTCAAACTTTGAAATGATTATGACAAGGTCAAAGAAAGTACCTTGAAGATGATGCAAGAAAACCAAAGCACATAGTAATACTGATTGAATAAAATTATTTGAAATGATCATTATTCACTTATAGAATTACTAAAAAAATGATTTCAATTATGATTATGATGTATAATTATTTTTAAGTTCTTAAAGCACTACCTTAATACTGAAAAATCTTGACTTATAAGAGAGTTGAGAAGGTTATTCAAAAGGCCATATATTAATGATAGGCTTGAAAAATGCAAGCATTTGTATGTATAGAGTAGAAGAGCTTGAAGAAATACCTGACTAAAAAATAGAAGACAATATAAGAACTAGAAAATATGAGGATTATCTAGTGCTATAGAAAGATAAAATCTTTAAAAAGTCTCTCCAAAGCAAAAGGTTGGCAAAAAACTATTTCAAGTAGCTCATTGTTCTAAATAAAATTAGGAAGCTAATATCAAGCTATTATTTAGGGATCAAGAGTAATATTACATCAACCAAACTAATTTTGTAGAGTTTTATTTCTTTTCATGAAAATTTAAATAATTTATATGAGTTAATTTTGGAATACCATATGTCATGATAGTTATGTTTCATAGTGTTTAAAAATTCATATCTACAACCATAACCATTATAAAAATATTAGTGATTTTTGAAGGCACGATATTCAATTCCTTCAAGCATCTAGAGTGTAATATCATATTTCCTTATTTTTAGTCATTGTACGTGTTCCAACCAAAAATTCAGTTAGATCTTATGCTAAGTATTATTTAGTGGGCACAAATGTTACTTATTTAAACATTGCAACAAAAATTAGTTTATACATTTGAATCAATATTCACTATCTAATTTGAAGAACACTCAATATATTTATAAAAAATAGCTCAAAATAGAAAATTAAGTAAATACATAGAAATTTTATTGAACAAAAAAATTATTTTCCATAATATATGTCAAATAATTCCTAGGCAAGAATTTACATTATGTCCAATAATTTGTATGGTAACAAAACATCTAAATAAAAAATAATATTGATATTTTGGAATGGTATTGAAATGAGCATATACAAGGGTAGTGGAGCCTCCCTAGGCATGGTGGAGCCTTCTGTGAATACTGCACCAAAAGTTGGTAATTAAGAAAAAATTGCACACAAAATAAATGCTTCATTTTTTGGTCATTGTCAATACAACCCTATTATATTGTACATATTAATGTATAAAGGTTTAACCTCTTTGGAGTTTCTTTTTGCTCTGAAGAAAAGAATATTTAGATGATCCTAATAGTGGACATCATTTTCAATCAACATAACAACATGTAATTTTTTTACTCTTCCATATTATTAAAGTGTTTGCAATAATTGGGAGAAAAAAATGACCATTGGAAGCCCAATTTGATCACCCTGTGTAATGGTAAATTGACTTTCATGTTTTCATCCTCTAATGTCCCTACTATTATGATTAGTTTGGGGCAAGTAATACCTACAAAATTATGGTTAAAATCATAACAATAACATAACTAACTATATTATTATACCCTCTAATTTAACCCCAATTTTAAGGATGTCTCCAGATTAGGCTTCCTAGCTTATAACTACCTCGTCATCTATAAGGAAACTTGCAATAAAGAATATAACAATTTCCACATAACCCATAGTAGATCTGAAATGAATATGCAACTAAAATCCACATGCAAGAGAATAGACAACATACAAACACCCTTATGATTGGGATTAAATTAGAGGGTAGAACAATATAGTTAGTTTTGTTATTGTTGTGATTCTAACCATAATTTTGTAGGTATTACTTGTCCCAAACTAATCATAATAGTAGGGACATTATAGGATGAAAACATGAAAGTCAATTTACCCTTACACAGGGTGATCAAATTAGGCTTCCAATGGTCTTTTTTTTTTCTCCCAATCATTGCAAACAACCTAAAAGTTAGATGTTGTTTATTTTAAGGACAAATTAGGGCATAACTTGGGCATACGAAGTTAGATTTTGAACTTCGAGTTGTCAACGGAAAGCTCTTAGAGAGCTCTACACATTGGTTTAGATTTGGTGCAAGTTTGGTGTAGTTTATTTGGTGATATATTGATCTGAATAGTTTATGATATATATTGACTATGGTAGCATTGTGAGTTTATAACATTATACAGTTTGGAGGTTTAAGATTTGATATCATTGTATATTCAATCCATATTTTAGATTGGTCTCATGATGATATGGTTGTCAATGTTTGGTTTGGATATGTATGATGACTTGTTGGGTCTACAAGTTGTGCAGTGTTGTAAGTAGTCTATACTTATAGGTTGCATTTATAGCTTGGTTATGGGTTGTCTTTGCCCATTGACCTTTTATTATTGGTGTATATTCAGATTAGTGGCTTGTATTTGGGTTGTCTATGCTCTAATTCACATGATTTGCTGATTTTTTCTTCATGTAGAAGGGATGAGATTTTGTTACCATGTACAGTCATAGTGGAGGATTGTGGTTGATTATTTTATGCTGACAAGTTGAACATATTGAGATTTAGTTTCTCAGTTCATGGATGTGATTTTGGTGTCATGGATTTTGGCATGACATGATTGGATATACAAGTACATCCTTGATGTTCATTGGCTTGGATTTCTAATTTGGTTATGGTGGTATATCTTCTTAGTTGAGGATCATGGTTATTTCATTTCTTTTGAGGAGCTCATGATGTGCACTTTGAGTTCTTTAATGGTTTGATGCCTTGGTTGATTCTCATGGTTAGAGGATGGTATTTTTTTTCCATCATGTGTCATGGATAGCTTGGATACATGATTTAGTGGGAGCTTGCAACAATGATGGGGTGATAGTGCAAGATTAGTTCCTAGTTTGGTTTGTATCTTCTTGGTTTGGAGATCTTGGTTTCACTTGGTATTGACACTTTGGTTTTGTGTATAAACTTGGAGGATCTTCATGTAGGAGATGGATTTCATGATGCCATAGGTGGCTCTATACCATGGTTGAGTGGGAGTTTTTTTTTGGCATTGATATATTTATTGAGTGTTTGTAGATGTTAGAGGTTTGTCTTAGATCTTGTTACTCTAGAAGCATCTTTGACATTTGCATGGTTCACTTGTTATCTTCATGGTGTGTGAAGATGGTTAGATCTTGAAGACTCATGGAGTTCTTGGTTATCTTCATGGTGTGTGGAGATGGTTCTTCATGGTATGTGGAGATGGTTTTACTTCATGGTGTGTGGAGATGGTTGCATCTTCAAGACTGATGGGGTTCTTGGTAAAGGTGTGGTTTATGCTTTCATTTGGCATGTTATCCTTGGAGTTAGGATGGTATCATTTTTATGTCATGATATACTCTTGATACACATTTATAGTTTTGACATGTTATAGAATGTTCATATGGAGCATGTTATCTCTTTGGTTGAGATGGTTAGATCATGTTGTCATGTTTATATTTTTGAGGCCATGGTTGGAACTTTGACATTGATCTTGGTTTAGTTTCTTGGTATTGAGTACATTGATCATAAGCTGGATACTTCATGATATTGCTATGTTGCATTTGAAGTTGGCATGGATTGATTGGTTACAGGTGCTCATGGATACTTAGAGATGGTGGTGATGTTGATTTCTCTTGGATTAGAGAATTATTTGGTTTCAGCAGGAAGTCTAAGGGGCATTCACCTAATATGGAATTGAGAGGAGACTGTTCTTGGATGAGTCTTGGATATTTTGATGAGCATTCTCATTCTCCACTCTTAGTCTACTTGTTGGTTTGCTACTTGAGAGGTATAGCCCATTGTTTCTCTTAGGTGCATTATATTTATGCTTGTCCTTCATAGATATGGATCTTGAGCTATGGTACATGAGTTAGTTTTGGAGGGTTCATTTAAGAGATGTTTATCATTAGTTATCTCCATTTACATATGTTGTCATGTTGGTTGAGTTTGGGAGATGGTTTTATATTGGGCATATTCCTTGGATTAGGAATGGTTTAGAGATGGTTTAGCATTGGTTATCTCCATTTACATATGTTGTGATGCTGGTTGAGCTTGGGAGATGGTTTTATATTGGGCATATTCCTTGGATTAGGAATGGTTTATGAGTTCTATCTTCTTGTGAGAGGCTTACATCCATGATTAGTTTATATGGTATGGTTTGGGTGTTGTTGTGGCATCTTGTTGGGGTTTTATGGAAGAGATCATACTTGCACAGTTTACATTAGAGGTGTGTGTAGAAGGACATGATATAGGTTAGACTTGCATGGTTTCTCTTTGATCTTGGTTATCCTCTTGGATGTTTAGTTCTTTCTTACATTGGATTTGAGATTAGTTAGAGATTGTGATCACTAGTTTGTGCTCATGTATGTGATTTGAGAGATGACATGGATATTCCTTTATATGTTTCCTCTATTGGTTGTGGAGAGCTTGAGAGATTGTTGGAGATTTGTTATGAGAGTTGTTCTTTTAGGTTATTAGTTTATGTGTTGTGGATTTCCTTGAGACTACATGGATTCAATTCTTTGAGATGTTGTGAGTGGATTGGTTATAGATTTGATATTATCTTTTGTTGTGGGAGCTTCTTGGTATATATGTGACAGGTATTGCTCTTGAGGCTTGTGATTGCAAGTTATAGATTGGATATGTTGATGATGTGAGATTCACTTGGTATACCTCTGGAGGTATGGATAGTTGGATGAGTTTGGAACTTGTTGTGGGTGCTATTTTAGCTATGGATATTTTGACAACTACATATACATGTGATTACCTTTGGATTAGGTTTTTTGTGCTTGACATTTTAGTTGGTACAAGATTTTATGATCTTCTAATGCAATAGGTTGGGTGTTTTTCTCTTTGAATGACTTCTATGTATGTCCGGTGTGTTAGAAATATTAATTTGTACTCCTGAAATCTATTTAATCATATCTATCATTAAATGTTTCTAGAATTTTAGGTTTAGGTTTAGGTTGTGTCAGTTGTAGTAGTTTCCAAAACTCTATAGATAATTGTCTTGTCAGCAAATGCCAGATATTTCTAGAATATTGTAAACTTACCTATAAAAGGGAGTGCTATGTATCCATTTTTTTCAATCAAAGTGTAATCAAATACAATTAATTTTTATTGTGCCCCAACACATTGTGTTTCATATTTTATTTTTGTGTGCCTCTGCCCACGCATCAAAGTGGTATCAAAGCTTGGTTAAGAAGTAGAATTTGAAGGATTGTGCATAAGGAGGCTCTGAGAGTTGTAAATATTAAAGAAGTTTGTAATGTTTGATAATAGAAATTGGGGGGAGTGTTAAAAATATTAATTTCTACTCCTAAAATCTATTTAATCATATCCATCATTAAATGTTTCTAGAATTTTAGGTTTAGGTTTAGGTTGTGTCAGCTGTAGCAGTTTCCAAAACTCTATAGATAATTGTCCTATCAGAAAATTTCAGATATTTCTAGAATATTGTAAACTTACCTATAAAAGGGAGTTCTATGTATCCATTTTTGTCAATCAAAGTGTAATCAAATGCAATTAATTTGTATTGTGTTGCAACATATTGCATTTCATATTTTATTTTTGTGTGCTTCTGCCCACCCATCATGGTGGAAGTGGCATAATAGGAGGTGAGATCATTCATGTTTAAGATGCTGGATACTTTGATTTTTTTGCTGGTACCAAGATGAAGCACTTTATGTACTTTGATTCATGATGGTGGATGTGCTAGGTGGGATTGTTCTCTTGTTCACTTATGTGGCTACAGATTGACCCTATGCAATGTATACAACTAGTGGGAGGTGTTGAGATAATGGGTGCTGCACACATTGCATAATATTGTTATATTGTATTATTTTATTTTATTATGTAATGTTGCACCTAGATGGACATGCAACATGTAAAGATTTCCATAGGATATACTTGATGAGTTGTACTGTAACATTGTGATAATATTTCATGTAATTATTTAATATTGGGGAAAAGAATAAAATTTTCAATATTAAATGTAGGCTCAATGGGTTAGGTAGCACATGGTTTATGTAATACCACTTGGTGGTTTTATGGGACTTGCTACTATATAAGCAGCCACAAGGGTAGTTGTTGGTGTGTGAGAGAAGACATAAGGCAAAAAATATGTGTGGATTCATGCTTGTTCACATGGATTGCTTAGTTGTGGCTATGACTTTGAAGGCTTCCATGGTTGTATTGCAATGATGTTTTTGTTAAATAATACATGGTGATGGATGCTTTTGGAGGCTAGGTCTTTTCCCTAAATGAGGGTTTTCTAGGGTATATCTTGTGTCACATTTTTGTGGGTATGTCATCTATTCTCTTGCATGTGGATTTTAGTTGCATATTTATTTAAGATCTAATATGGGTTATGTGAAAATGGTTAATTCTTTATTGCAAGTTTCCTTACATCATCTTGTCAGGAACACACCCCTTAAGATTCTTTTTGGATGGGACATCCTCTATCCAAGGCCAATCACATATGCATATGATGACATCATCAGAATTTTTTGGCACATAGAGATTATCCATTAATTCTCGACCATGGTGGTCATATGAAGATCTTAACTTCTCAGATATCCCATGCTTCGAGACTCATTAATCTCCATGGTGTTAACCTCATGAGCTAATACAATATTATCCACAAATATGATTCATTAATATAAATAAATTCATAAACATAATTGGACAAATATAATCCATAAACATGCATTTCTTACTTTCTTATTTTCTTGTCCATGTGGCTTTATCCTTAGTCAACCCTTTAATGAATTTTTCCTTCTAGATTATCTCAACTCTATATTTACTTTCTAAAATTCTTCCTTTCCTAATTATAATGAAATGATAATTTTTTTTTTTTGTTTCTTCTTTTCCAAGAGACAACCTTTCATAATACAAATCCTCTAAAAAGTCACAACACTTCATAATTATAATCCTTTCGAAAAGTCACAACACTTCATAACTGAAATCCTTTGACAAAGTCCCAATACTTTATAGTCACAATATTTTTGAAGAGTAGCATGTTTTCATAATAATGACCATTTTGAAGGTTCACATCCTTTCAATATCATTGATACCTTTTTCAAAAAGTCACTTCCTTATTTTCTTCATATTACTTTTCTCTTCCATTTTTCCTTTTTGAACTCCTATCTTCTCCTCTTCTTTTTGCCTCTCGTTAAAATAAAATCTCCTCCCTTTTACATCTTAATTTTAAGGAGTCATGTATATTTGTTAAACATCTCTTGACTTTTGATTAGATTTAATTAATTTATATTATTCTATATTATATTATTTATTTACTTACTTATTTGTGTTTATTATTATTTCTTATTAAATTCTATTTAGAAAGTTAACATACTTTATACAATATTGTCTCTTGTATTTAATTTAATTTCTTTATTTACGCATTGAAATTTTATTATTTTTTAATTATTTAAAATATCATACTAAATATTATTTTATTGATAATATGGATTAAATAATAATTATTTCCTATTTTAATATTTTATTATTAGTTTTAATATAGCTTTACTGTCATATTTATTTAATAACATTGTATTATCTAATTATTATTAAAATTCTATCTTAAAATGGGGATATGACACATTCGTAAAGATTTTGTAAAGTCGTTACTAACATGCAAAGTTATTGAAACTTGCAAGCAGTATTTAGTAAATATTTAGCATTGAGTAGAAGTTTGTAGTCAAATTATAAAAAATCTAAATTGAATGTGATTATTAATGTATATTTTAGTAACGCTATAATTCTTATGTATTTTAGTAGCTAAGTTGTCCATTTTCTGTGCCTTTTGTCCTTAAACCCTATTCTTCCTTTACAATCACATGATAACTACATAACACATGACAGGCATCCCTTGGATCACATGTACAACAATCATGGTTTGATACTTTCTAATTTTTGCACAGAAACCACAAAATCATTGCAGGTGCTACTGTCTAATTGCCTTGAGCGGACTCTCCATTGGATTTCAATGGTTATGTTTACATACTTCCTAATGTAAGTGTCTATTGGGAAATTAGAAGACCAAAACAAGCCAAAAAACATCTTTTTTTTTTTCTTTCAAGTGTTCAACTATGTTGACAAATTAGAACAATTTGGGGGCTATCCTCTCTAGAATAAGCCCGTCAACTTAATAATAATTTATATTAAAATAAAAATTAAAATAATAATAACTAGCACTTATATGTTTGGCATTGGTAAACATGAGTTGATAAGTGTTTAATAATAAAATTATTTTTTAAATATAATTTAATCTACATAAATAAAATTATAAGTAATTTTTAATTTAACTATAATAAAATTTTAAAAAATATTTTAAATAGATTAAAAAAATATTATTTTATTTATATGGTTGTGGTGTGGAGCCTAATAAGAATTGGAGGTTTATTTAGCTCGGTTTCTCCCCAAATTATTTCTACAAGGGTTTGGGGATAGTGCCCCTGAGATGGGGTCAAGGGGCAACACCCCTGCAGGGTCCTTGGACAGTGCCCTAGGTGTACTCCTTGTTGCAGTTAATGGTGGGGTTGAGGAGCAACACCCCCACAGTGGTTTTTGGGGGTTGTGCCCCTGAAGCCAAAAATGACCTTATATTGTAAAAGACATCACCTACTATTTTTCTATTAGACGACTTATTCTAGCCCTAATTTTGTAAGTGACAAAAGCTTGTATAAAATGGCTTAGGGTTAGGGATTTCATAATGTATGATGATATTGTAGCTTCTTGTGGTAGCATTGAGTTGTAAGAGATTGCAGATTGTAATCACTAGATAATAATAATATTGGACTTCTTGTTGTTGGACATAGCCTAGGGATTGGGTGAACCACACATTAAATCTTTGTGTCTCATGTTCTCTTCTATGCGATCTATTATTTTCTGATATTGGTTATATTTGTATTTAACTATTATTTTTGTCCATGGTTAATCCTAACATATATTTAATTTATCATATATGAATAAAATATGCATCTACAAAAATATTGACTTTAAAAATTAACAAGAAAGTAATATGAAAAAAATAACAAAGATAAGGATAATAGGAAAAAAAAACTAAAATAATAGTTTTGTTATGGTTATAGTGCGAGTCCAAGAGTTTTTAGATTCATGTCACCAAGATATTCTAGGGTTTTACAATTATAAAATATTATTTTAACACTCCATATTGAGATAAATTATTTTCTTCCTCTAGTTATATGTGCAAGTGAGTCAAGAGTTTGTCTCAAATAACCACAAATAATGCAACTATGAATAATTACAATTAACAAGAAAATATTCAACTAAAATTGATAATTTTTTTAACCAAATAGCTGAAATATGATTGAGAAATCTATGTTGTCATATTTATGAAATATGGTTGAGGAATGTGTGTTGTTTTTGGTTACTGGAGAATTAAATTGAAGGAATTTTGGAGTATTTAGTCCAAAAACCTCAAAGCAAAGGCTTTAATGTTATTGAGACTTTAAATGGCTCAAAATTATAGACATGTGTGACATTTTAAGGTCCAACGGTGATAATTATGTATAATATGACTAGTAGAATAGAGCATGTAAGATTTCTCTTTAATAATGAGGGTTTGTAGGAATGTTGGTAAAAATTAATAGTTTTGCTATGTATAAAAATGGTAACATGAATAAAGGAATGGAATTTGATTTCAAAAATTAGAAAATGTGATTACATATGTAATGCACCATGGAGAATACAATCTTCATGTAAATTTCATACAACTTTTAAGCAATGTTTTGGATCAAATTGGCCAAACATAAAGAATGTCAACCAAATGAAAATAATTATATTGATTGTAGTCACTTTACATCAGTCATGCTTCATGATTTCTAAAACCCTAGGCTTGCATGAATAATAGTTGTAGCAAAATTAATCTTGTACATTACTCCAAACAAACCATCCATATCAATAGTCTCACTCTCAAGTGATAAAGCCACATACCAGTAACTTGCAATCTTGAAAATGAACCTACAAGAACTCAGTAACTCACACCATCAAGACTGAATCACAACAAAGAAGTTAGAAATTAGTAGGCATGATCACCCTTGGCATTTGAATCGACAATGCAAGAAATAAAAATCCTAAGATCTGAACCTAAAATAAATATTTCCTACACTTTGTTGAAATGGGAATTTTTTTTGTGATTAAACCCTATTGAAGGAAGGTATTATATCTCATGGCTCAAACTTGAATTGAAAGAAAACCAACTTCTCCCCATATAATTGGTTTGGCATTCATGCTAGGGACACACACATACCATCATTTCTTTAATCTTATCCAAACTTAGTTAATGAAAAATTGACACCAAAATTTAGGGATTTGATGTGTCTGGAGTTACTTGACCTCACCAAGAATTCTCTATCTAGAACATTATTATGGAGTTAGGCAACGACAAAAAATCATCAAGGTTTAGTGAGTGCTTGCAAAAAGTTCATTTATGATCATTTAGGTGCTTGCAAATAATTAGCACAAAAATGGATTTAAAATCAAGAAAATCCTTTAAATCGTCATTGAATTTTATTTCTATCAATCTAATGGATGTAATTGTAAACAATTAGATTGAACTTTAATAAAGTATGTACAAAATAATGTGATAGAGAGATGTGCCCTATGACATGCGATGTAAATAAACAATGAAGAATGTGAATAAGAGACATGTAACTCTAAGATGAATTTGAAGAAAAGTTGGTTTTATTCTTCCAAATGCCATTGGGCAAGTAAAAGAAAATATTATGGGTTTCTTCAATTCTAGTTGGGCTTCAAAATTATTGAAAATACCATAAAAATGGAGGGAAACTTTTGAAGCATTAACATGAAGTAGGCTTGGAATTTGATGTTCTTATTGGTCATTTTTTTCACATTCGAACTGTATATGACATTGCAAAATTATTGAACCTTGTAGATTTATAGGTCAAATCTTATAAAACCATAAATATGGCACTTTGTTTTATTAATAAACCATCAAAAAATGATACAAGAACATACTATTTTATTTAATATTATAATTATGTTAAAGTAATTAGATTTGTACAATTCATTAGAAATGCATGTTAGTTTTTTGGAATTTGAATGTGTAAGAATTTTTAACATCAATGTTTTGAATCACATACATCAATCCATCATCAGGATCAAGGAGTGCAAGAGAATAGAAAAATAAGTTGTTGACAAGAGCCAACTCAAGAGATAAACGAGGTGGGTGAGAAAGGTAGTACAACAAATGAGAGAGTACGAAACATAACTAAATAAAAGCACAAAAGAAGAGAAAAAATTTAACATCGAGATAATTAAAAATAAAAATAAAATACTGAAAGACAAGCAAAAATATAAAGAAAAATGAAATCCTATTTCTTATTGGTATTTTTTTTTTAAATCAGTAAAAGGCCAAAGCCATGGATTATATATATAACAAAAATTAATACAATGTATTTTGCTCTATTCAAACAGGCATTGGTAGGAAAGAACGAAGAAGAAAACCTCCAATCTTGCTCAAAAAAATTTGTCCTATACATAATGACATTTTAAAAGGGGCATGCCCCAATTTATATGGATTAACAAAGATACAGAAATGATAAGTTACAACTTGTAGCTTTAGAGATGACAATTTAAGATTACATCATTGTCTAGCTTGTCCTCTAGTTTTCTGCCAAAACCTTCAAGCTCATTGAAATTGTTAGAAGGGTTAAAGCCAACCTTTTTATCTTTCTCTAAAACATTAAAATTTTATTTAAAAGATTTCAATATCTCAAATAATTGATGCTAAGTCTCAATATTGTAATGGTCAAGGATGACATGATAAGGGTTATAGGATAAAAGTCAGCCCAATTTTAGTTTCATAGATTACAAGGGTGTGATTGATCAATAGTGCAACATAGTGGTACCTTAAAAAGATTTATCCTAGATATAAAACCAAAAATTTATCTATTGACTCATCTATAGAGAGGGAAAAAAGAAACCTAAGATTCAATTGAAAATTGAATCGTAGTGTTATTAACCAAATGATTGTTCTTATGTGTGTCGGTATTATCAATTAATCATTCTTTAATTGTATTTATGCTATAATACTAGGATTATTCCTTAAACCTTTCCATTTCATAGTTCTAAGGTGGTCAAAGTTGTTTATTAAGACTGAAGTTGTTATTACAAATTTCAGAGAGTCTTAATACACATAAACAATGTTGCTTATAATATAGTAGGAACCGGCTAACACTATGTCCTGCGATAAAACTGAGAGGGCAAAGGATCAATAGTGAAAGCAAGAGAAGAAAGGGTCCAAACCAATGATCACCATGAAAGCCCAAAAGATGAAATCTTCTTTGAGAAAAACCAATTTTGAAATGAGATATGAATCTAAATTATATTCATAAGAACATATATTAATAGATATTTAGAGTGCTAAGAAGGAAAATATAAAAACAGACATGAGAATATCAGCTAAGAATCCAAACAACAATAGAGCCTAACAAAAAGCTAAGGTGAAGACACCCAAGATAGAAAGTCCCAAGGGATCTAGCCACAATAGATACTTAGTACCAAGACTAGTGAGACTAGGCATTGCCCCATAAGCTCAAAATAGAGGGCGAATCAAATTAGCTAAATCAACCTCCAAAATTAAGCAAAAATAGATCAATAGAGTTAACATTCCAAAATGTCTTCCATCCTAAATTACCATTCCAAAACCCTTCATTCGACACATATATGTATGTTGGAGGTAGCAAGGAGGAACATCCAATTGTGGATAATTTGATCCATACATTGCATGAAGGTACTCTTGTCATGAAAAATCAAAATATGAAAGACCTCAATCGACTTGTCCTAGACATTGAGCTTACTTCTTTTAGGGATACAAAGAACATTGTCAATATTCCCTAAGACATCATCTAGTTCACAGAGAAATGGAGCCTTAAAAACAAACTTACAAAATCCTTAAGAGCCATAAGGTCCCTATCCATGTGTAGGATGATAGCTATGAACATAGCTACAATGTTAGAGTTATGCTTAGGCCTATCAACAAGAGTAGAAAATTCCTTGCCTAGAATGATCTTGATGAGACGATTGACTAGAGGGTCCTTGGATTTGACCATCTTGCTAATCCTAAGGATGGATGTATGTATCCAAAATGCCATCACTTTGAGACCAGACTTCATTCTGGTTGATGTGTCCATCCTAAAACCAAGGAGTAAAAATGCACAAAGACCACTTACTAAGCCTAACAACACACTAAACTTACACTATTGAGTTTACAGATCAATCTATACAATAATTAAATAGACAGGGCCTCATCATGAAGTGATACTTATGTTTAGGGAGTTCGTGCAAAATTTTTAGAAAATATTGAAACAAGATTTCCTTAATTAATCACTACATCAAAGCGACCTTTACCAGATTAATTGTCCATCATCCAAGAGCTTATGGAAAATGGGGTACAAAAACCTAAAAAAATAGAAATTTGAGGAGTGTGTAAAAGGATAATGACAAATTATGAAGAGGAAGCTGCAAGTTTTCATGATTAAGTGCTTCCTAACTTAAATGCCAAAGACATCTAAATTGATTATTATAATGTTTTAATAGTGGTTATCCCAACTAGTTAGTTTATCCACAATAATGTCTATCTAAAATATTTTATGAATTGGGTGAGTTTGTACATTTCTAGTTAAGGTACAGGTGGTGACTATATAAAATTATAAATAGTGTAATTTTGACCATCAACACCTGAGTTTGCTAGATAATCTACTATTTTGTTCCCTTCCCTGTATATGTGTTGAAATCTAGTCTCTTCAAATTTTTCTACCATGTTTAATACTATTTCAAGTTTTGAGTTTAGACACCAATTTAGAGTGCCTCTTTTTCTAAGAGCATTAATAATGATTTGTGAATCTAGTTCTATTATTAGTTTGGTAATTCCTATTTCTAAGCTAAATCAAAGCCCTTCTAAGAGTGCTTCTAATTCAGCTAGGTTATTAGTTAATCTCCCTAGTGGTTTAAGCTATTTAAGGATCCACTTTTTTGAGAAGGTGATGTAACAACCTAGGTTGGCAGTCCCTAGATTGCCCCTTGATGCACCATCAAAATTTACCTTAGCCCAACCTATTGGAATGGGTAGCCATTTGCAATTCTCTTAGGCTAGTTTGTTAGTTTTGGTATAAACCCTGGGGAGGGCTGATTATATTTTTCCAATTCCTTTTCATAAGTGCATCCCATTCAAAGAACACTCCTTCTTCATTGGTGTGATTTCTTAGGTAATTATTCATAACTTTTGTGAACTAGACTCTACTTTATTTAGGAAAGAGTTAAGTTGCATATCCTTATTATTGAAGGTTTTCCTATTTATTTCCTTCCAAATCTTCCATAAGAGGATAGATGAAATTTTTTTCTAGAAGTTGTTATAAATTTTAGATTGTCCATCTTTTGGCCAACCTTTAAGGTGTTCCTAGAGGTTGGATTGGAGAACTATAGACTAGTTTAGTTTCTCACATAGCCAATTCCAACATGATTTAACAAAGCTACACTGGTAGAGAAGATGATCTACCATCTGTAAAGCCTTTTTTTAGGGGGGCATCTCAAGGGACCTTCAAAACCCATTTTTCTGAACTGATCTACTGTGAGGATTCTATTTTGGGATGTTGCCCACAAGAATATCCCTACTTTGGGAAGGCATGCAAGGTCACAACAAAGAGCAAGAGGGATTTCAATTTGCTCCCATCTTTATGAATTTATGATCAGCTTGTATCCTAGTTTAACCTTGTATGTTCCTTCCTTCAAGGCCCCCCATATTAATATATCACAACAATCTATGTGTTTGACTAGTCTTTGATCAATATATTGTTTAAACTATACTTTTTCTTGATTCACAAGTTCAATGTTTTCCATTGTCTTTCATTTCCATATTTTTGTTTGATTAATAATTTCTATCTATTTTTAGTCTTTAAAAAATTTTCCCCATTGATTAATCAATTTAAGTTTAATGGTCTCAGGGAGAGGGTCAGAGTCGAGCTTGGGAAGTCCTTCCCAAGAATCTTCCCAGAATAATGCTTCTTCCCCTCTACCAATATCCCATGTTAAGAAATCAATGATAAGAGGTCTACAATGTAACATGATGTTCTAGGTGCTCAATCCTTGCAGGGGACTTATTGGTCTTTTTTTATTCCCTATTTTATTTTTCTTGTCTTTTAGTGTTTGGTTTTTATTTTTAGTGTAGTTTCCAATGAAGAGGATGTTGAATTTGAATATGTGAATCAATTTAATGTTGTGAATGACAATGTATTCATTGAAGAGGAAAATGTAGCAATTAAGAATGGTAGTGATGATGTTGCAAATGAACCTTACATGTCTTCTCATTATAATTGCAGTTAGGTCCATTGTAATGAAGAGGGACACAATTCTAATAAAATACCTTTTATAACACCAAAAAGGTTAATTGAAATTTATGAAACCATTTTGGGCATATTGGAAGGGAAGAGATCACATATAATGGTTTAGTTGTGGGCTTCAAAATGATATGATCAATCTTTTGGCAATAGAACAGTGGTGGAGCAATGCCAAATTTTTGTGCAATTATTACAAATGCATAAGATAATATCTATGCTATCCATTAAACATTCATTTCAACAAGAAAATGGAGAGAAATGCCATTATTTTGAAGAATCTTTTTAGTTCTCTCAATAGCAAAAAGAATAGTAGGAGGACAAGACAACTTCTTAGAGGGCTATTACAACTTCCTTGGTAAGTCATTATTTGAGAAAAGATAGATTTATTAGAAAAGCTTGTGTTGACTTCAACATAAATTATACAACTTTGAGTAGAGAACTTAGAAGAAGAGAGAGACCTGACTATCCTCTTCAAACTAATACATCGGCTTATGGTGGGAGACTTCCATGTTTTGATAAGAAACTAACTGATAATGTGTGTATCATCTTAAAATGGACACACTTCATTTTGAGGCCTTTTAGCCCTCTTTAGTGTGGTTTTGGTCTCCTTCTCTCCTTCTTATTTCTATCTCATGCTTTTTCTTCATCTTTTTCCTTTTGACATGGTCTTCTAAGTGTTGCTTTGCTACCTTTTTGGCCACATCTTCTAGTAGGCTTATTATCTTCTAGTTTCACTTGCACATCCTTATGGGCCTTTCTAAGGCCAGAGCTTTTTATTTCCTAGGACTAGGTCAACCTAGTGTAGTCTAGGTAAACCTCAAGTCAGCTTGGTCTAGGTCAAGGTCAACCAAGTTGACCTTGTCCCTTATGATTGCAAGGTTTAGGGTTTGAAGGACCTCAAGTTTACCAAAATATTTATTGTGTTCCCTAGCCAGCCTGAGTTGTTTTCTTGCACAAAAACTAGTATATAAGGAAGCTTGGGGGATTCATTTTCACACAATGCATTCATAAGACATCCACTGGCAAGTAATCAATCAAGGCATTCTTCTTCAAGAAAGCATCTTCAAGCATTCAAGTTCAAACATCTCCTTCTAGCATCAAGCTTCTTCCTTCAAGGTGGCAGTGGAGTTTGGCTCTAAGGAGAAGATCTATCATTCCAATCCATTCTAGCTCTTCTATTATCCACCCATAGCATGTGAGGTTTTGACTTATTTGATTTCCTCTTTGGTTTCTTTGACTCAAGGCTATTACACTTACATACTTGATCACATATCAAATTCAAATTGCATATTCAAAGGTAATTCTATCTCTCCTTTGATATTATTCAAATATTACTACATGACAGCATTTCCTTTATCTATTATATTTTCAATTCAAGGCTGATTCCTTAATCTATGGCTTGGCCAAGGAAAGCCCTCATCCAACAAACAAAAAACAACCCTTTATTTTGTGTGTGTAGGAGAAAGATAACAAAATTTCACATGCAGGTCTAGAAATAACTCCTTGGGAGATTTCTAGAGAATTTGGTTCAACTTTTCTATAGTGCCTTTAGACTATGTCAACTCTGTGAAAAGTGGTCCTTCCAAGTCGACATTGTCCTTATTGTTTTTCTAGACTAACAATTTCTGAGTTTTGTTCCTTTCATCATTTCATTTAGGAATTCACAGTCAAATATTCAGAAATAAACTTGGATACTCAACTTTTAGAGCTAAAATACATCTTCTACTACATATTTCAAGGTAATTCTTTTATATTTTATTTCCTTTCATATCTTTACCCTAAATTTATATCTTAATTAGATTGATTGTATACACTTAGCATCTAGATCTACATTATTTAAGCAATTGGTTCAATTTTGCAAACGCATTATCTTATAAGGGCCTACGAGTGTATTTCCTTATATTTCATTTTGCTTTATAATTCAAATATGGGATTCGTGCCATTTTCTCCTTTGGGTCCTAGATACTCTAGTTTGGATTATAAAGAGGAATCATATTTGGAGATTTCCCTCTTTCCCTTACATACATATTTGAATTGCTTAGGAGATATACAATCCTTTTAAAGTGTCTCCCTTTCCCCTAAACAATGTCAAGAAGACATTTCATAATTTTGGCACTCTAGCTCAAGAGTGTCACCAGATACAAAGGATATTTAGAAGTTGAGAATTGACATTAAAGTTTGCACCCCACATCCAAAACATTATTAGGAGGTAAGTCAAATAGTTTTTTTCAAACAATTTTGTGAGACTAATCCAACATTACATGTATAACAAAGGGATTTTGAATCAATGAAGCTATTTTATTGTGTGTCACTTAAGATTCAAGATACATCTTGTTGCAAATATCACATAGCGATTTCTATGCACCACAAACTATTGTGCTCCACCTATTCTACTTTTTATACTCATAAAATGTTGGAAATTTGTAGTACTGGTGGGTTTCCAAAATCATTAAGAGAGTTGCTAGATCAATTCTTATGTCCTAGAGATGATGGTTGTTTCTTTTATAGAAATAATTTTTTAAATGAGAAGTGATCACAATGTGGTAGTTTATTAAAAAAATTGACATGTTTCCATGAGGGGTGTGAAGAAGATCTTGGAAAGACAATAGTTTCAAAGAAGGTACATGAAATGATAAAATACACATTGAAGAATGGAGGTGAAGCTCTAGATGTGAGGTGGTTACAAATGAAATGTATGCGTGGCTCATTTTATTTTAGATTTCAAGAAAAATATTATTTACAAGTATGCAAGACACAGTCATAGGTCTCAGTGGTTGGATCAACAATTTAGAATGTTTAAGGACACTTTCCTCATCGACACTATTATATCTATTGTCAACTTTGCATAGAACTACATATTACAACCCTAAATGAGACATATGTTAGTAATTAATATTCACAATGTAATTGAGAGGGGGGGGGGGGGGGGTGAATTAGTTATATAATTATCAAAATCAATATCAACTTAAATCCAACTTTATTATGTGAGCAATGTAATCAGCAATCATGAAAGACAGATATACATAGTGACACCAAATATGTTGACTAGGGAAACCCTTGATTAGAGGGAAAACCCTAGTGGAAATGATACCCAAAAGATGATGTACTAATATAAATGTTCCTTGTGAAAAGCTAGACCCTGTTAGGAGTCTAATTAATTACTTTCAATACATATGAGTCCCTGTTAGGAGACTTTGAATCCCTATTAGGAGATTCCAACCCTGTTAGGAGTTGCAGAAGGCAGCTGAACCCAATGTCCAAATAGCTTCAGAATTAGATCAATGAACCCACTATTCAATTGATCTCGGTACTATTCCTTTTAGAATAATAGATTTGAAACAAGCTTTTACTTCTTCCTATGTGTAGTACGTCAGACTTCTTCTTGTTTAGATTGTGCAATTAGATATGAAACTTTGTACTTAGTAATAATAACCCTTAAGGTCACTTACACACATAGGTAAGTCACTCTACTTCTATAGTGCTTTGCTACTCACTAATTCATGAGTCTTTCCTGCTCACTATATATTAAACATGGAAAACATCTTTCCTTTATACCATGCTCAATAATAAATCCTTGAGTCGACTTCCCACTTAAATATAATACATTAATTAAATGAATACACATTTAATTAATGTTTTCAGCTTACAATTATAAAAAAAATTTCACATGTGTGACTTTTATCCATGTGCACTCTTTGATGTCATCAACATTTAGTATACTGTCTCCAGTTAATTGCGAAACCTTTCACTACATTTGTAATGAACTGCAACAATCACACAATAGGAATTATTTTCCTCATACTCTATTTCCATACAATTCTCTGTAGATCAATCATATCTTTCGTACACTGTCAAATCAGGTTCTACACACTTACCTTTGTAACAAAGACATACTGTAGTATGCACTGGAAACTACACATTAATAGATAAGTAAAATATTGTTCTTAATACAAAAATATAGTTTGTTGCTCTGTCAGTCTTTACAAACTTATTACTATGTTGTCATCAATGAAAAACATAGTCATGAATACATCATATCAATGTTTTCCAATGCTCCCCCATAGCATTCAACATTCATGCTAACAATCTCCCCCTTTGGCATTGATGGCAACATAGATTAAAAATATCTAAGCTCCAAGAATGCCAAATATACATCTTCTTCATCATCATGTTCTACTTTCTTCCCAATTGAACTACATAGAATGTTTTTCAAGTCACTCTCTCCCCCATTGACATCAATGTCAAAGGTAATACAAAAATGGTTCAATTGCTCAAAGATACAATAATTTACCAATATGACCACAAGTTGGTTTGTTGCTTTACAACTTTTGTATATAAATCTATAAATAGCTCAAGTGCCTAGAGACACTGTTGCATACCAATCACCAATTACCAAGAGCCCTTTGCTGACTTTGTTCATCACAGATACTCCCCCATTGAGGAAGCATCAACATTTAGTCCAATCTAATAATGGTGCTCTGTGCCTTGGACTGATGCACTTTTGCATCTTCTATTCTGAAGTAGGCAGGGGTATAACCCCAAGCATACCTCTTAGGTACTAAAATGTATCCTTTGGTAAGGCTTTTGCAAAAATGTCTACAATCTGTTCCTTGGTGTTAAAATATTCTATTATGATTTCTTTCTCTACAAATTTCACTCTCAACACATGATACTTTATAGAGATGTGCTTAGTCTTAGAATATAAGAAAAGATTTTTAGACATGTTAACTATACTCGTGTTATCATAGTAAATGATAACAGGTCCTTTGAATGTAATCCCAATATCCTTCATCATCTACTTCATCCATATGACTTGATTACAGTTATTTGCTACTGCAACATATTCTACCTTTGCAGTATTCTATGAAGTGTAGTCTTGTTTCTTGTTGAGCCAAGAAACTAGTCTTCCACCAAGAAAGAAAGCTCCTCCACTAGTTCTTTTTCTATCATCCATTTCTCCAGCCCAATTAGGATTAGTATAAGTGCAAAGAGTAAAATCATTACTTCTATCATGCCAAATGCCATAATCAGATGTCCTTTTCAGATATCTGAATATCCTTTTTACTACTTTGTAGAGATATTCTTTAGGATCAGCCTAAAATCTTGCTATAATTCCAACCACATTAGCAATATCTAGTCTACTATGAATTAGGTACTGTAATCCTCCAATCATAGATCTGTACTTCTTTTGTTCAACAATAGGTGTCTCATCTTTGCTAGATAACTTGTGACTAGTTACCATAGGGGTTCTAATAGGTTTACAATTTTCTAGTCCAAATCTTTTTAGCAAATCTTTCAAGTACTTTAAGAAATGAAGTTCCTTCTTTATTTGAACAATTTTTAATCCTAAGAAGAATTTCATCTCTCATATCATACTCATCTCAAATTCATTCTTCATATCTTTTGAAAATTTGTTATTGGCTTCATTGTTTCCTCCAAAAATAATATCATCAACAAATACAATGATTATCAATAAACCATTTTCTATTTCTTTCAAGTACAAGTTGTTGTCTGCTATTCCTTTAGTAAATCCAAGCTTTGCTAAGTATTTATCTAACCTTGCATACTAGGTTATAGGTGCTTACTTTAATCCATACAAGGCTTACTTTAATCTGCAAATCGTATCCTTCTTTTCTATCAAAGGAAAACCTTCTGGCTACTCTATATAAACTTCTTCTTCAAGTTCTCCATTCAAGAATGCTGAATTAACATCTATTTGATATACTTTGAAGTTTTTATTTACTGCATATGCCAAGAACATTCTGACTGCTTCCATTCTTGCTACAGGTGCATATGTTTTGTCTATTCCTTCTTGGTGAGAATAGCCTTTGCATACTAGTCTTGCTTTGTTTCTTATTACTTCTCCTTGTTCATTTATTTTGTTTCTAAATACCCACTTTGTTCCAATCACATTCTTGTCCTTAGGTATAGGGACTAGTTCTCATGTGTCATTCTTTATTATCTATTCAAGTTCTTCCTTCATTGCTTTCATCCAATGATCATCCTTGATTGCTTCATCTGTGCTCTTTGGTTCTACTTGAGATATTAGACATAGTTCTTCATTGATTCTACTTCTTGTCATTACTCCTTTTTCTTCACTTCCTATTATTTGATTAGCATGATGATTTCTAATCATATTCTTATTTGGGGTAGGCTTTGTTGCTTCAATTCTTATTTTAGATACCACGCTTTGTTCTTCTCTTATTTCTTCAGTTTGCACATTATTTTGCAAGTCATTGCTAGTCTTGAGAAATGATTCATTACATTTTTTTTTCATCTCAAATTTATCTTCATCAGACTTATAATCCATCACCTTTTCTTTGATACCAAACTTTTCACCTATTCTCACATTTGTGCACTCTACTATATTCTTTGTTCTATAATTGAAACATCTGTAGGCTTTACTTTTTAATGAATAGCCAAGAAACATACCTTCATTGCTCCTCGGATCAAAATTACCAATATCATCATCTCTTTTGATGTAACATTTACTCCCAGATATTCTAAAATATTTGAGTGATGGTGAGTATCCAAACCATAATTCATAAGGTATTTTTTCCATACCTTTCTTGATCTGTACTCTATTCAAAGTATATGCTGATGTATTGACTGCTTCTCTCCAAAATGTCTTTAGCACATCATTCTTGAATAACATAGCTCTTGTTGCTTCAACAATTGATTTGTTTCTTCTTTTAACAATCCCATTCTACTCAAGTGAATGAGATGAATATAGCCATCTCTTGATTCCATGCTCTTCATAGTAGATGTTGAATTCTCCTCCTCTATCAAATCTTAAGCTCTTGAGTTTTGCTCCTAATTCATTCTCTACTTTGTTCTTGAATATCCCAAATTTCTCAAATGCTTTTGATTTTTCTTTAAGAAAATCTACTCACATCATTTTGGTAAAATCATCAACAAAAATCATAAAATACCTATCTTCATAGAATCCTCTTATTCTTAAAGGACCACTTAAATATGTATAGACCAATTTTCGCTTCTACGTAGTTCCAAACTACTTGCTAGGAAATGAAATTTTCTTTTTCTTAGCCAAGATACATTCCTTACAAACAATGTCAATGGGCTTAGTGATCTAAGGTAAATCTCTCACAACGAGTGTATTACTAGCTTTCACAATGTTGTCAAAGTTTATATGACAAAATATTTTGTGTCATAACCAACTGTTGTCAACTTTAGCTACTAAACATGTTATTTAAGTGGTGTTTAACTAAAATACATTACCTCTAGTTCTTGTGCTAGTACCAAGAAATTTTTTTCCCTTGTCCTTGATGATGCATGTGTCATTACCAAACTGTAATTGGTAACCCTTGTCCACAAGTTTTCCAACACTTAACAAGTTATATTTTAGTCCATCAAAAAAATAAACATCATCAATATTTGTTTTACCATCAAGTGTGATAGATCCAATTCCTGTAATGTGACATGCTGCATTCTTCCCTACTCTGACAATCCCTCCATCATGGCTTTTGAATTTGAAAAATTTGCTCATGTCACTAATCATGTGATATGAACAACCACTATCAACGATCCAATCTTTCCTTTCAACTTTTGAAATCAACACACTTTCTTCTCTAATCTCTTTGTCAAGATCCTCCTCCTTTATAGCTATGAATCCCAATTCATCTTCACTTTCGCTTTGGTCAAATTCTTCTTCTTCTTCATCATTAGCATATAAGCAATTCCTAGGTCTTCTAGGTTTGAATCTCCCCTTATACTTCCTTTCTCTTTTAGGACACTTAGATGCATAATGACCATATTCATTGCATGTCCAACACTTAAAATGTTCTTACCATCTTTTTCTCTTTCCACAAGAAGAGCTACTCCTTCTTTGATCTTTTCCTCAATAGTTTTGCTTCTGCTGGCAATGTCTTCTTGTGCTCTTGTATTCTTTTCTAGACCAGGTTTAACACTTAATGCACTGAATGTTGTCTCAACTTTTGCTAATTCTCTAAATTGTTTTAGATCAAATTCTGCAACTTCCAATCTACTAAGCAATGTTTTTTTGGTGAAATTTTTAGTACAGGGCATCATCAACTGAATCATTTGTGTTACTATCTTGAAAGGTGATGTAAGAATTTTCAAGGTCTTCCATATTAGTTCATTATTAGATTTGGTTCCTTCATAAGATTTTATTCCTACAACAATCTCAGATATTCTGCCAATATAGCTTCTTACAGATTCATCTTCCATCATTCTAGCATCTTGAAATGCACAATGCAAGTTCTATAATCTAACTCTTTTTGTATGCATATCACCCTCATAGTTAGCTTCTAAAGTTTTTCAAATTTCATGAGATGTTTTAATTAGTTTTACCTGACTATACTCACTTTTAGGTAGAATTGACAATATTGCTTCGCTTGCCCTTATGTTGCACATGAATACTTCTCTTTGCTCTTTAGTTTAACTTTAAGATCATCTTCTTCCACAATCTCTTTAGATAACTTGGCTACAAGCTAAGATCTTGGACCCATACACAAAAGATGAGTTTTCATCTTGTCCTTCTAGCTATCAAAATTTGTGCCATCAAATTCTAGAATTTCCTTTCTGAACATATTTGCCATAAATCTCCTTAGGCTTTTAAAACTTTTTTTCAAGGACTTGATGCTCTAATACCAAGAATATAAATATAAATATAAATATTTCTTGTAAAAGGGTAGACTTGGCTAGGTGTCTGATTAATCACATTCAGTACATATGAGTCCCTATTAGGAGACTTTGAATCCCTATTAGGAGATTCCAACCCTGTTAGGAGTTGTAGAAGGTAGTTGAACCCACTATCCAAATAGCTTCAAGATCAGATCAATGAACCCACTATCTAATTGATCTTAGTACTATTCCTTTTTTGATGTAGGAGCATCCTGGGTTTCCTTGTAATCCTGCACTTTTGTTCATTTTGCCAGTTGCTACCAAGTTCCAGTTGCTATCGAGTGCTAGTTGCTACTGAGTTCTAGTTGCTACTGAGTTCTAGTTGCTACCGAGTGCCAGTTGCTACCAAGTTCTAGTTACTACCAAGTTCTAGTTGTTGTTGAGTGCTAGTTGCTATCGAGTTCCAGTTGCTACCAAGTTTCAGTTGCTACCGAGTGCCAGTTGCTACCGAGTTCCAGTTGCTACCAAGTTCCAATTGCTACTGAGTGCCAGTTGCTTCCGAGTTCTAGTTGCTATTGAGTTTCAGTTGCTACTTAGTGCCCCTATGTTTACTGAGTTGTTTGTGTCTAGTTCTAGCTTGGGCCAACTTTTCTTGCATTTAATTTTGTTATAGGTAGTTATATTTGCTGAGAGCCTACTTGTGGCTTCTCTATGTTCTATAATTATCTGTATGCCATTTTGGCAAGTATAAATAGAGTGCTTAGGCTTAGTTTTAGGAAAAACTTAGAGGATTGAAAAAAATTGAATGCATATGTGGCTGGAAATGCAAATTTGAAGCTGGATCATGGATCTAGAAGTTGTATTTGTATTTGGTTGTAACCTAGAAAGCCTTACAACTGGGCATATACACTGATTATTTGATGAATCAATAAAAGTGTTTTTCTCTTCTTCCTCCTTTGGTTGTTGTTCTTTGTGTTTTCTTCTATTGTGTTAACTCTTGCAGGGTGGTTTGGATAGCTAGGTGAGCCTTTGGCCCTAGTTATTCACTTTCTGCCTGCGTCAATTGGTATCATAGCTTGAGGTTTATCCTTGTGGAGATTGGATTGTGTAGAACCTTGATTTAGATTTGGTTGTAGGGTTGCCAATCTATGGATTTGACCTATAACTTGCAGAGGGTTACAATCTTGTAGGAACCTGATTTGTAAACATGGTTCATGGTAGAAGAAATGCTAATGATGCTATATTGGATCATTTGAGAAAAATTGTAGCCAGATTAGATGTTGTGGAGATAGCCTAGAGGAGAGGAGCACATCTTGATGATGTAAGTGATGATGAAGCAGCAGTGCCAAACCATAATCAAGAACCTGAAGAAGACCAAGATGAAGCTAGGTTGTTAAGAGTATTGTGTAAAGCAAATTCAAAGCCTACTATAGAAGTTGTTCCTTATGATGGAAAATTAGATACCAATGCTATGTTGGATTGGATCTCTAATATGGAGAAGTTCTTTGAGTATGAAAACACTCTTGATAATAGAAAGGTGAAGATTGTAGTTACTAAGTTGAAAGGGCATGCATCACTATGGTGGGAACATTTGCAAACTGATAGACAAAGGAGAGGACAAGAGAAGATCAGAACTTGGGTGAAGATGATGAACAAGGTAAAGAACAAATTACTTCCTACTGATTACCAAGTTAGCTTGTTGATAAAGATGCAAAATTTGAAATAAAAAGACATGACTGTGAAGTAGTATACTGAGGAATTCTATAGATTGGACATCAGATCTGGACATGTGGATGATGATGTTGAGAAAATTGCAAGGTACATTAATGGATTGAGATTTGAAATTCAAGATGAACTAAGTTTTGTGAAGTTGGAAAGTGTAGAAGAAGCATATCAATATGCCTTGAAAGCTAAGGAGATCTTGACAAAGAAGCATGAACAAATACAAAGAGGTAGAAGTGGTAGATTCCAAAGAGGTAGAGGTAGATCTTATGGAGAAAGTGGAAAATTTGATAGTTCTATGTAGGATAAAGGCAAATTTGAATGGAAGAATGATGAAAAGGAAAAACCGAATGGAAAAGTGGTAATTCTTACTGAGGAAGCACTAATTCTTATCGAGGAAGAGGTAATTCCTATTCTAGAGGTGGATTTCATGGTAATTGTTTTATATGTGGTAAAGAGAGACATAGATATTTTGAATGTAGATCCTCTAAAGGTGGGCAAGGTAATAGAAATGCTATGATTCAAGGAGATGATGAGGGTTCACCAAGTGGACTTGAGGCTGGAGAAAATCTAATGGTGAGAAGAACCTTATGTAATAAGGGAAGTGATGAGGAACCTATTTTAAGGAGAAGTCTTTTCAAGACAAGATGTAAGATGGGTGGAAAATGTTGTAAAGTAATCATTGACAGTAGAAGTTCTATGAATCTGGCATTAGAAGAGTTGGTTACTAAGTTGCAGTTGCAAAGGCTAAAACATTCCAAACCTTATCAAGTTTCATGGATCAAAGATGAGCATAAAGTATTGGTAAGTGAGCAATGCCTTGTGAAGTTCAAAATTGGACATTAGTTTGATGAAGTTTTGTGTGATATTATGCCCATGGATTGTTGCCATATTTTGTTGGGTAGACCTTGGAAATATGATAGATATGCTATACATGATGGAAGATTGAATCAATATACTCTTTGGATAAATGGGAAGAAAAAAATATTGCTACCTTTCATTGAAAGTCCAGATGAAGTTAGTTGTACTGCAATAAAAGTTTGTATGGTTAATGGGAAACAATTTGAAAAGGAAATGAAAAGGAACCAAGTTTGTTTTGCTATAATTCCTAGAGGACTGAGTTGTGTGCCAGCAAATAGTGTTAACCAAGTACCAGTTAGTGGTGACCAAGTAACAACAGAGCCTAATGGAAGCCAAGTACTAGTAGAAATTACCAAATTTCTAAATGAGTATAAAGAAATTATTGCTAATGATATTCCTGATGGTTTACCTCCAGTAAGAAATATAAGTCATTGTATGGATATGATCCCTGGAACTAGTTTGCCAAACAAAGCACCATATAGATTGACACCTATAGAGAATGAAGAACTTAATAAACAAGTGCATGAGTTGCTGCAGAAAGGTTTGATCAGGGAAAGCTTGAGTCCATGTGCTATACCTATTGTATTATCACCTAAAAAGAATGGATAATGGAGAATGTGTATTGATTCTAGAGCCATTAACAAGATAATATTAAAATATAGGTTTCCTATGCCAAGGATGGATGAAATAATGGATTTTTTGAGTGGAGCAAAGTATTTTACCAAGATTGATTTGAAGAGTGGCTATCATCAGATTAGAATCAGAGAAGGTGATGAATGGAAGACTGCTTTCAAGACAAAAGATGGGTTTGTATGAATGGTTGGTTATGCCTTTTGGTTTGACTAATGCACCTAGTACTTTCATGAGGTTGATGAATGAAGTTTTGAAAAGATTCTTGGGTAAGTTTTTGATTGTTTATTTGGATGATATTCTGATATTCTGATATTTAGCAAGACTAAGGAAGAACATCTTGAGCATATTGGACAAGTATTGCAGAGGTTGAAAGAGGAAAAGTTGTTGGTTAATCTGAAAAATAATTCTTTTATGCAAGAGGAGATTGTGTATTTGGGATTTGTGATTTCAGTTGATGGATTGAAGATGGATCCTAAGAAGGTTAAAGCAATTTTGGAATGGCCTACACCTGAGAATGTGGGTGAGCTAAGATCATTTCATGGTTTGGCTAGTTTTTATAGAAAGTTTATAAACAATTTCAGTGATGTTTGTAATGCCATGACTGAAATAATGAGGGGAGATAAAAAGGAATTACACATGGAGCTGATAAGAGTTTTGAGACTTTGAAACAAAAGGTTGCTGAATTACTTGTATTAGCTTTGCTTGATTTCAACAAAGTATTTCAAGTCAAATGTGATGCAAGTGGTAATGCAATAGGAGTTGTATTATGTCAAGAAGCATTGAAGAAGTGGAGACATTATTTGATTCCTAAGGAGTTTTTGTTGTATACTGATCATAAAGCTTTACAATACTTGGGAAGTCAACATAAATTGAATCAAAGACATATGAAGTGGGTTGAGTACTTGTAGAGTTTTACATTTATGATCAAGCATAAGAGAGGAGTTACTAATAGAGTTGTTGATGCATTGAGTAGAAGACATTCTTTGTTGACTGAAATGAAGGTTGAAGTTCTTGGTTTTGATGAAATGAAAGAATTGTATGATGCTGATCCTAATTTTTTTGAGGCATGGAGAGAGTGCAAAGCACCAAATCTAATAGACCACATAAGTAAGTATGATGAATATTTCATTCAAAAAGGTATGTTGTTCAAAGGTATTCAGTTGTGTATTCCTAGAAGTCCTATGAGGTTGAATCTGATTAAGAAAAAGCATAGTGGTGGATTAGTTGAACATTTTGGAATTGATAAGACATTGAGTTTGCTGAAAGAGAAGTATTATTGGCCACAAATGTATAAGGATGTTCAAAAATTTGTAAAGAGTTGTGGAGTTTGTCGAGTTGCAAAGGGAGTGAGTCAAAATGCTATTTTGTATGCACCTATTACTGTTCCTGAGAAACCTTACACTAACATTAGTATGGATTTTGTTCTTGGATTGCCTAAGACAGTGAAGGGGTATGATTCTATATTTTTTGTAGTGGATAGCTTTTCTAAGATATCTCATTTCATACCATGTAAGAAGACATCAGATGTTGAGCATGTTGCTGAACTTTTCTTTAAAGAGATTGTGAGATTGCATGGATTACCAAGAAGTATTATTTCAGATAGAGATAGTAAGTTTGTTGGCTATTTTTGGAAGACTTTGTGGAAGAAGATGGGTACTGAATTGAAATTTAGTTCTACATTCCATCCACAGATAGATGGATGGATAGAGGTTGTGAATAGAAGCTTGGATAATTTTTTGAGATGTTTAGTTGGGAATAAGCCAAGTAATTAGGAGATGGTATTAGCACAAGCTGAGTTTGCATATAATAATTCTGTGAATAGGAGTACAAGGAAGCCATGTTTTGAGATTGTTACTAGAATGCATCCTAGATGTATATTAGATCTGAGAGATGTTGCTAGTGAAGAAAAGAGAAGCGCTACAAGAGAAGAATTTGCTGATTTTATGGAGTCTTTGCATAAGGAAGTGA
The DNA here is from genome assembly GCA_028749045.1 of Cupressus sempervirens. NCBI lineage: Eukaryota > Viridiplantae > Streptophyta > Pinopsida > Cupressales > Cupressaceae > Cupressus > Cupressus sempervirens. Next base: position 290,466,552 of record CM053787.1, read on the forward strand.
AGTTGAGGTTGGAACAAAGTAATCAAAAGTATAAGGAGAATGCTGATAAGTCTAGAAGACACCATGATTTTCAAGTTGGTGATGAGGTGATGGTTCATCTAAAGAAAGGAAGATTCCCAATTGGAACATACAGTAAGATAAAGATGAAGAAATTTGGACCTTGTAAGATCTTGAAGAAGTTTGATAGTGGTAATGCTTATGAAGTTGAGTTACTTGATGACATGGATATATCTCCTATATTCAATGTTGCTAATTTATATAAGTATCATAAGTCAGAGGATGAAGTTGCTATACCTGATGATTATCCTAAGAAGTAGATTGAAGAGGTTGAAAAGTTATTGGATCAAAGAGTTGGTAAGAGCACAAGAGGAAAATATTACTATGAGTATTTGGTGAAGTGGAAGAATAGACTAGTTGAAGATGCTACATGGATTTCTCAATCTGATTTGGATTCGGCTCAGTTGTGACTTTTGCATGATTTAGGAGAATCATTTCTCCAACCTTGGTTGTCTGATGCAGGAGCATCCTAGGTTTCCTTGTAATCCTGCACTTTTGTTCATTCTATTAGTTGCTACTGAGTTCTAGTTGCTACCAAGTGCTAGTTGCTACTGAGTTCTAGTTGCTACTGAGTTCCAGTTACTACCGAGTGCCGGTTGCTACTGAGTTCTAGTTGCTACCAAGTTCTAGTTGCTGTCGAGTTCCAGTTACTGCCGAGTGCCAGTTGCTACCGAGTTCCAGTTGCTACCAAGTTTCAGTTGTTGCTGAGTGCCAGTTGCTTTCGAGTTCCAGCTGCTACCAAGTTCTAGTTGCTACTGAGTGCCCCTATGTTTGCAGAGTTGTTTATATCTAGTTCCAGCTTGGGCTGACTCTGCTTGCATTCAATTTTGGCATAGGTAGTTATATTTGTTGAGAGCCGACTTGTGGCTTCTCTATGTTCAAGAATCTTTTGTATGTCATTTTCATAAGTATAAATAGAGTGCTTAGGCTTAGTTTTAGGAAAAGCTTAGAGGATTGAAAAAAAGTGAATGCATATGTGGCTGGAAATGCGAATTTGAAGCTAGATTATGGATTTGGAAGTTGTATTTGTATTTGGTTGTAAGCCATAACGCCTTATAGCTAGGCATATACTCTGATTATTTGATGAATCAATAAAAGTGTTTTTCTTTTCTTCCTCCTTTGGTTGTTGTTCTTTGTGTTTGCTTCTGTTGTGTTAACTCTTGCAGGGTGGTTTGGATAGCTGGGTGAGCTTTGGCCCTAGTTATTCACTTTCTACTTGTGTCACTTTCAGAATAATAGATGTAAAACAAGCTTTTACTTCTTCCTTTGCCCAATACATTGGACTTCTTCTCTTTTAGATCATGCAATTAGTTTGGAACTCTGTACTCAATAATAATAACCCTTAAGGTCACTTACACACATAGGTAAGTCACTCTACTTTTGTAGCACTCCGCTACTCAATAATTTGCAAGTCTTTCCTACTGACTCTATATTAAACACAAAAAACATCTTTCCTTTATACCATGCTCAATAATAAATCCTTGAGTCAGCTTCCCACTTAATTATAATACATTAATTAAATGAATACACATTTAATTAATGTTGTCAGCTCATAGTTATAAACAAACTTTCACACGTGCGACTTCCATACATGTGCATTATTTAACATTATCAACGGTTACTATATTATCTCCAATTAATTACACAACCTTTCACTATATTTGAAATGAACTGCAATAATCACACAATAGGAACTACTTTCCTCATACTTTGTTTCCATATGGTTCTCTGTAGATCAATCAAATTTTCTATACATTGTCAAATTAGGTTCTACGCACTTTCTCTTGTAACAAAGACATATTGCAATATATGTTGGAAACTGTGCATTAAAAGATAAGTAATATATTGTTCTTCATACAAAAATCATAGTTTGTTGCTCTGTCAGTCTTTACAAACCTATTATTATGTTGTCATCAATAATAAACATAGTCATGAATACATCATATCAATGTTCTGCAATGCTCCCCCCTAGCATCAACATTCATGCCAACAACATAATATCAATATTACAACTCCATTCATATTACTAAATTCTTGCAGAAACATGATATTGTTATGGATAGGCATCTCATTTGGTTAGATAACTGCACAGGTCAATTAAAAAATGCTTGAACAATTTTTTGGTTGTGTAGAATGCATGTAGAGAGAGGTGTGCCTCATATTTAGAGGATTTTTGAGTCTAGGCATGGGAAATTGGAGCATGATGGGGTGAGGACATGTGTGAAGATATCTCTAGTCAAGGATCAAATGAATATATAAGGTGCATAACTTCTTGATGCTTGTAGCATAGTTTATTGGCATATATCTACATTATCACTATTAGGATTAACCATAGACATAAATAATAGTTACATGCAAATGTAACCAATATCAAAAAATAATAGATTGCATAGAAGAGAACACAAGACACAAAAATTTAACATGGTTCACCCAATCCCTAGGCTACATCCACCAACAACAAGTCCAATACTAAGATTATCTAGTGATTATAATCCACAATTCCTTATAGCTCAATACCATTGCAAGAAGCTACAATATCACCATTAAATTATGAAATCTCTAACCCTAAGCCTTTTCATACAAGCTTTTGTCACTTACAAAATTAGGGCTAGAATAATATAAAAATAACAGCCAATGGATTTTATAATACAAGGTCATTTTTGGCTTTGGGGGCACTACCCCTAAAAACCCCCATAGGGGCATTTCTCCTTGACCCCACTCTATACTGTGACATGGAGTGCACCTAGGGCATTGCCGTTTGAACTTGTCTTGGGGGCGCTACCCCAAAACCCCCATAGAAATAATTTGGAGAGAAACTGCACAAAATAAACCTCTGAGTTTGATTAGGCTCCACATCACAACAATCTCCCACTTAGAAACTAATTAGATTTCACAATAATAACCTCCCACTTGGAGATTGATCATAGCATTGCTAAACTTGGTGGTGAAGATCCAAATAAAAACCCAACCCCCTACCCTTACTATGGCTAAAGATTGTGATCCAACCCATAGAATTGCAGGGACCCAGGACCAATATCCAAGTTATTCCATATCCTCCAACAATAGTGGATCTAGCATCAGAGCTAGCCCCTATCAATTCTATGGGTAGTGGTTTCATCCATTGACTTTTCATTAGTTGCCTATAGAATTATAGGGAACTAGCTTCCCATAGAATTGATAGGGTAGAAGCATCCAAGCAAGTGCTAGTAGTAGATCCCACTGGAATATCAAACCAACTTGGACTTTGTTATTCTTTTATTCTGTTCAGTCAAGAAGACCAACTGAAGCCAAAGAGGAATTCAACTTCTCCCTTTTTATTGCCTTGGTAAACATAGCTGCTGGAAAATCATCTGTATGTATCTTCTCTAGCTTTAATTTTCTATCATCTAAAATTGACTGAATGAAATGGTACCATAACTATATGTGATTTTTCTTTGAATGTAGAGTAGAATTCTTTGCAAGATAAATGATACTCTGGCTATTTGTGAACAAAAAATTATCCATCTATGGGTGTCTTGATTCTTCCATGAAGAACTAAAGTCATATCATCTCCTTGGCTACCTCTATAGAAGCAACATACTTTGCCTCTATAGTAGATAAAGCATTAAACTTCTACAATTGAGAAATCTAACTCACTACTATCCTACCAACAATAAATACATAATCTATAGTACTCCACCTAGTATTAATATCTCCTACCAAATCTAAGTCAACATAGCCCTGTAAATCAATAACAAAGCCCCCAAAATGTAAACACTTACTGGATTTTCGTCTCAAATATTTGAGAATCCATTTAACCACATTCCAATGCTCAAGCCTTGGATGACTCATATACCTATTAACAACTCCCATTGCATGTGCAATATCTAGCCTAGTATATGCCATAGCATACATCAAGCTTCCTATAGCTGAAGCATAGGGTACCTTAGAAATCTTATCCTCCTCTTCTTGTGTCTTTGGACACATCTCCTTTATCAACTTCAAATGACTCAGTAAAGATGTACTGATAGCTTTAGCATTCTCCATAGAGAAATGTTGCAACACTTTCTCAATATAATTAGCATAAGATAATGTCAATTTTTGGTTCTTTCTATCTTTGCAAATCTTCATACCAAGGATTTATTTTTCTTCTCCCAAATCCTTCATAGCAAATGAATGTGCTAACTATTCTTTTAACCCCTTAATGTGATCTATGTTAGACCCAACTACAAGCATATCATCAACATATAAACATAAAATAATATACTTATCATCATCTAACCTCTTAAAGTAAACACAATGATCTAAATGACACCTACTATATCCATGCTCATGCATAAAACTGTCAAATTTTAGATACCATTGTCGAGATGCTTGCTTTAATCCATATAAACTTTTCTGCAATTTGCACACTAAGTTCTCCTTATCTTTGACGTCAAATCCTTGTGGTTGTGCCATATATATCTTTTCATCTAAATCACCATGAAGAAAGGTTGTTTTAACATCAAGCTACTCTAATTGCAAATCTTCAATAGCCACAATACTTAAAATAGTACAGATAGAAGTCATTTTAACAACAGGAGAAAATATGTTATCAAAATTGATGCCCTTTTTCTATGCAAATCCTTTTACCACCAACTTGGCTTTAAATCATTTCTTACCTCCATACTTTTCTTTCAACTTGTAAACCCATTTATTTTGTAAAGCCCTTTTACCAATAGGCAACTTGCATAAATCACATGTCTGATTTTTCAGCAAAGAGTCTATTTCTTCTTTCATTATAGACTCCCATTGAATCTTGGTATCCACCTGCACAACTTCATCATAACATTCAAGTTCACTAACATTAGTAAGTAAAATAGAATACAAAGAAGGAGAAAATCTTTCTGCAGGTATACTTAATCTTGTTGACTGTCTAACATTCACTAGGGTGTGTAGTGTTTTTTGTTGCAAACCATGAGCAACTATTGGAACATCATCTTTTGGTGTATCATCTAACACTACATAATATTTTCTTTCTTCTCATACTGCTACAAGAGATCTTTGTACAACACTTTCTCATTGAATATGATATCCTTGCTTCTACAATTTTATTATTTTCAAAATCCCAAAGTCTATAACCAAATTCATCAATGCCATATCCAATAAATACACAATTCTTTGACTTAGCTTTTAACTTGGTTCTATTTTTAGAATCAACATGTGCAAATGCTTCACAACCAAAGGTTCTGAGAAAAGAATAACTTGCCTTCTTCCAAGTCCATGCTTCCTTTGGAATACCACAACCCAAAGGAGTAGAAATCAAATATACAATACTATTGATAGCCTCTGCCCACATGTTTAAGGGAAGCCCAACATGCAGCCTCATGTTCCTTGCATGCTCCATTATTGTCCTGTTCATGCGTTCAACCACTCCATTTTCCTTTGGAGTCCTTGGAACAATTTTCTATCTATGAATACCATTATTGGAGCAATAATCTTCAAAATATTTGTTGCAATACTCACCACCATTATCAAATCTAAGACATTTTAATCTTTTACCAATCTCATTTTTAACCAAGCATTTCCATTTCTCAAAAGTTTGAAATACATTAGATTTTTGTCTAAGGAAATAAATCCATACTTTTCTAGTTGCATCATCAATGAATGTAACATAATAATGAGAGTCACCAAGGGAAGATACCCGAGCTAGTCCCCATACATCTATATGTACAAGCTCTAATTTCTCATTTTTCTTTTCCTTCCCAATCTTCACCAAACTGACTCTCTCTTTTTTTCCATGCACACAACTTTCACTTAAATACATATTAATGTATTTCAAACCTGGTAAAACTTTCTTTGAATGAAGTAATTTCATACCTTTATCACTTATATGCCCAAGTTTGTTGTGCCATAGTGCTGTATCAAAATCTATAGCAATTATTTATTCTCCTTGGTCAACTACAACAATTGTTCCTAAACATTCATTTTTCTTTGAAATAATTAAAGTAGAAGGAACAATATGACCTGTACAAAGATATAAGGTGCCTACTTTTTCACCTTTTTCTACTACAAGGGAACCTTCTAAAAACTTTCAACTTTTATCATTAAAACTAACTACACAACCCTCATCACTGAGTCACCCTGCTGAAATTAATTCCTACTTAGCCTTGGAACATGTCTTACCTCATGTAGTAGCCAATTATTCCTATTCTATAACTAAATCTTAACTTTAATCTTTCCAAAAATCTAATAGGGTTCATTATCCCCCAAATAAACAAGTCCAAAATCCCCTTGGACATAATCAATAAAATAACCTCTATGGGATGTAGCATGAAATGAAGCACCAAAATCTAAAACCTATGAATTATCAATACTTTCTAAAGAAAGAAGCAAAGCATCCTCTTTGGATTTGTTACTTACCAAATTTGCCTCCTTTTTCCCTTCTAGTTTATCTCCTTCATTGTTCTTTCAAGTCCAACAATCTTTATTCTTATGCCCTGGTTTACCACAGTGTCAACAATCTCTCGGTCCTCGGGATCGAGACCACTTTCCCTTTGACTTTCCTCTTGATTTGCCACAGTTTCTAGAATTATTTCCTCTCTCATTCATTTTGCCTCTTCTTTGTACATTCAAAGCACTTCTTGATGTAGATCCACCTGAGGTTTTCCTACGATTTTCCACCTCACAATAACACTAATCACATCATCATATTTTAGGGTATTAGATCCATAAATAGAATTACTCACAATCATTACCAAACCATTCTAGCTTTTAGGCAAAGAACACAAAATCAAGAGAGCCCTAATTTCTTCATCAAAATTAATACTCATAGAAGATAAATTACAGCAGCAACCCAAACTGATATGAAAGACTCAACTGAAAACACCAAACTCATACCAAAAAAAACTTCGAAAACTCACAAATCTGCACTATTCAGCACAAAGGCAAGCTCTGTATGAGCATGCACATGGAATGGATTAAAACTCCCATCCTTAGCCTTCTTAGAAATCTGCAAACTCCCATTTTTGGGTCTCCTTCTCCACAGGTTTGGCAGCATCTGAAGAACAACAAAGAAAATGAGCAAAAATCAAGTTTTGGAATGAGCCCAAAATGCCTCCAAACCCCTTAAAAGAGGGAATAACCCTAAGTCACATCCAAGAGGGGTTAATAAAATATAATTTAATAATTATTTTTATTTATTAGTCCATTGGTTTCCAAATATTAGCCCCTTTTGCTGAAACTTCACTTTTTTGGAGCCTGCTTGCCTTAGCAAAGTTTATTATTTTTAATTATTTTGAAAAGGGGACATGACAAGTCCTCCCCTCCCAAATATTGCTTGTCCTCAAGCAATGAAGGTTGGAATTCTCAAGAATATGTGCTCCTTCCCAAGTTGCATCTTCTAGTGGTAATCCTTTCCATTTGACCAAATGCTCTATGACGCTCCTGTTTCTCAATCTTTTCTCTCTTGTATCCAAAATCTCTTCTGGTATCAAAACTAATTTCTCTTCATCATCAAAAGGTGGTAATTTTGTAGATACCATGGTTTTCTGGCCTAGAACCTTCTTTAGGAAAGATACATGGAAAATATTATGTATTTTTCTATTTGGTGGGAGCTCCAATTCATAAGCTACCTCTCCTACCTTCTTGATGATCTTATAAGGCCCATAGAACCTTGGCTTGAGTTTCTCTGCCCCATTCCTCTTCAAGGTGCTTTGCTTATATGGCTGCAACCTAACAAATACCAAATCTTCCACCTTAAAAGATCTTTCAATCCTTTTCCTATCAGCAAATAACTTTTGTTGGTTCTGTGCATGTTGTAGATTATCTTTGAGGGACCTTATTATGTCTTGGCTTTGCTTGACGAAATCACTTGCTGCAGGTACTCTGCTATCAGAAAGTATTAGATCAACAAAGGAAAGGGCATCATAACCATAAAGAGCACAAAAAGGAGGCATACCAATAGACATGTGATGAGATGTATTGTAACAATACTCCCCTAGGTGTAACCATTTCACCCAAGCATGTTGTTGATTTGAAACATAGTTCCTCAAATATCCCTCTATCCATTTATTAACTATCTCTATTTTTCCATCTGTTTGAGGGTGATAACTAGTACTGGGAGTGAGTTTAGTTCCTGCCAAATGAAAGAGCTCCTTCCAAAAAGAGCTGAGGAATCTACTATCCTGGTCACTAACAATGTTTCTAGGCAAGCCATGTAATCTAAAAATTTCCTTGAAGAACAATTCGGCCACTTGTGATGCCTTGAAATCAGATGTGATAGGAAAGAAATGTGCATACTTAGTTAGTCTATCTACCACCATATATATGCAATCCTTACCTTGAACCTTGGGCAACCCAGTGATGAAGTCCATGGAAATACTTTCCCATTTTTGTTCAGGAATAGGAAGTGGTTGCAACAACCCTGCAGGAAAATTTTGCTCACTCTTGCTTTGTTGGCATACCATACATTCTTTAATGTGTTTAAGGACATCCTCTTTCATACCCTTCCATGAAAACCACTCTCAAATTTTCCTGTATGTCTTGAAGTATCCCTGATGACCAGCCAAAGGTGTGTCATGAAAGGCCCTCAATATCCTCTCCTTAGTTTTTGATCCTGGCACTAAGAAGATCCTGTTCTTGTAATAAATCAATTCATCAACAACCTTGTACCTGTTATCATCCACTAACTTATCCAAAATCTTAGTGGCAAAGGAATCTTTAGCATACTCTAAAATTATGGAGACTTTCCAATCAGTAGAGATAGATGATAAGGAACACAAAGTGGGCTTTCTTGAGAGAGCATTAGCAACCACATTATTCTTTCCTTTCATGTATTCAATATCAAAATCATAAGCTTGCAATTTTCTTACCCATTTTTGTTGATGATCATTCAAATCCCTTTGGTTCAAGAAGAACTTGAGGCTATTATGGTCTGTCTTTACAATGAATCTCCCACATACCAAATATTGTCTAAACTTATGAAGTGCATGCATGATTGCCAACATTTCCTTATCATAGATGCAGTGACCTTTCTCTGATTGATTTAATTTTCTACTCTCAAATGCTATTGGATGTCCCTTTTGAGTTAGGACAGCACCCATACCTTCTCCAGAAGCATCACATTCAACAACAAAAGGTAAAGAGAAATCTGGAATTGCAAGCATAGGGCATGAACTCATTACCTCCTTAAGCTTATCAAATGTTTTTTGTGCCTCTTCTATCCAAACAAAAGATCCTTTCTTTTTCAAATCAGTCAAGGGGGCAGCAAGCTGAGAAAATTCCTTGGCAAATCTCCTATAGTAGCTACACAACCTGAAGAAACCTCTCAACTGTGTAAGATTAGTGGGTGGAGGCCAATCCAAAATTGCCTGGATTTTTTGTTGATCAACCTGTACTCCTTTAGAACTTATAATATGTCCTAAATATAGGATCTCTGTCAAACCAAACTCACATTTAGATAGCTTAGCATAGAAGGATTGCTACTCCAATATTCCCAAAACAGTGTCTATGTGCTTTAGATGCTCTTCCCATGTTTTACTGTAAATCAAGATATCATCAAAAAATACCAAAACAAATTTTCGAAGATGCTGGCTGAATACCTTATTCATACAAGATTGGAATGTTGCAGGTACATTAGTGAGGCCAAATGGCATAACAAAAAATTCAAAGTGCCCAAAGTGACATCTGAAAGAAGTCTTTTCGACATCTTCACTCCTCATTCGGATTTGATGGTACCCTGATCTTAAGTCATTTTTTGAGAAGTATACAACACCATGTAACTCATCAATGAGTTCATCTATGCGTGGTATGGGATACCTATTTTTTATGGTCTTCTTGTTTAGAGCCCTATAGTCTATACACATTCTCATTGTACCATCCTTTTTCTTGACAAGTACCATAGATGATGCAAATGGACTAGAGCTAGGCCTTATGAATCCCATGTCCAGGAGTTCTTGAATAGATTTTTTCAATTTCTTCCTTATAACCTCTTGGATGGCGGTATGGGGTTGTTATAACTGGTTTAACACCCTGCTCTAACTCTATAACATGCTCAAAACCTCTATCTGGTGGTAATCCTGGAGACAAGTCATTGAAAACTATACTATGCTTATCAAGAATATTTTGAACTTCAAAATGGAAATTACCTTGATTCTTTGAAGAGATTGTTGGATGGATTATGACTCCTGCTGCCCATGCTACTTGTTCTCTTCAAAAAGTCCTCTCCAACCTCTTTGCAGAGACTGCCTTAAGTGCTCCATTCGATAAACCTCTCAATATGACTTCTTTCCCATTGGAATGAAATTTAAACTCCATAGTTTGATGGTTCATGTAATAGCCTCCAATAGAGTGCAACCATTGAACACCCAATACAAGATCTGTCTCCCTAATACCAACCACATAGAAGTCATCACATAACTCATAATCTCCTAAGGTCATATTGAGTTGTTTGACCACCTGTGTGCAAGGCATAGTGAATCCATCAGCTATAGTAACATTGAATCCCTCAAAATCTTCTGCTTTAAGCCCTCTTTTCATGAAAAATCCCTCATCAATAAAATTGTGAGTAGCCCCACTATCAAGAAGAACTGTTAACCTTTACCTTGCTAGTACCCCTCGAATTTGGAAGGGATGGTATCTTAGGACTCCTGATAATGTTGCTAAAGTGCCATCCTTGCTGATTTCTTTTTCTTTCTCTTCTTCTACCTCCTCCTTAGTATCATGAAATTCCTCATGCTCATCTGAATCAGATTCTGAAGCAACTTCAATATAGTGCACTTGACCTTTCCCCAAACATCTGTGTCCTGGAACCCATGGTTCTCTACAAGTTAAACAAAGCTTTTTCCTTCATAATTCACTCCTAGTCTCTTCATCTACCTTTTTTTTTGCCACATTCATCACATCTTTTGGTGGTAGTGTTGGGTAAGTCTTTTTTTGAAAATTTCCCTTATGTTGCCAAAGATTTGGGGGTTTTTGATTAGTGACTGATTTTATAGGCACGCAAGTTTCAAGTTGCAAGCTTCTTTTGATAGCTTCCTGTAAGGTTGAGGGTGAGAAAGCCTTAGCCAAACCCTTAACAGAATCTTCTAAACCATCAAGAAAAAGATAAACAATCCTCTTTTCACTCATATCAGGTACCATAACAGCCACTTTTTAAAATTCTTCTATATACTCATTAACTGATTTGGTTTGCTTCAACTTTGACAATTCTTTAAAGTACTCTTCATCATCCTTAAGGTCAAATCTATCTATCACTCTTTGACTGAAATCATCAAATGTAGTTACCTAATCATGACCTTGAGTAGTCATTCCATGATACCACCAATCATAGGCTGCATCTTTCAAGTGTAGACTTGCAAATTGAACAACATCACTCTCCTTCATGGGGTTAAGTGTGAAGAAAGTCTGTAATTTTTGTAGCCATGCTCTAGCTGAAATTTTATTTGTTCCATCAAAAGTAGGTGCTGTAAACTTGCTTATTTTATTTTTGAGCTCTCTTCCACTTATGTCATGCTCCCTCTTGTTCTCTTTCTTGGGCATCAAAGTGTTCATCATATCCACATATTCTCTAAAAGGAACCAAACTACGAAAGTCATCATCTAAGCCATTGTAAGTAGCTCTTAATGTAATCAAGTTACATGTAACCTCTTCCATAGGATTAATGGCTGGATTTGGTACTGGTGGCTCATCTACAGGCAAGAAAATAGTTTTGGTTGATTTAGATGGTGTGAATCTCAGATTTCTTGGCTCCTCTGAAGTGCTCCCTTTCTCATTAATATATGCAACTCCTTGTAGTTTTTCTGTCAATATTCACAAAGCCTCTCTAGTTTTTGCCAAACTATCCACTGTTTGCTTCTAAGTATTTTGGATTTCTTGGAAGAATTTCTTTGGCATATCATCTAGATCAGCCATACTTTTCTCTTCCTTGGATTTTGTACTTTTACTTTCAATTGGAGGTTTGATCAAAATTTCTTTATTCTTTTCTCGCTGTAAATATCTTTTTTCTCTTTCACTTAGTTGCATGCAACCATAAATTTTGACATGCAACTAATTAGAAGCAACATGAAACCATAAATTATGACATGCAAGATCTGGGTAGTTGTCAAAACTGACATGCAAGATTTGGGTAGTTGTCAAAACTGACATGCAAGCTTCTACAAACCCTCAGGCTGGCAAGATCATGGCTCTGATACCACTGATATGTCCCTTTTCTAATTTTTCATGATATTTCAAGCCTCAAATCAGATTTTTAAAACCAAACAACCAATATTACAAAGATCAACCAATTTCTCAAATAAACCCAAATCGGTTATGTCCGAAATAGTGCCAAAAAATTTCACAACTTCACAAATTATTAATAAATTTGAAAATGGAAATTTTTAAAGAAATTTTAGTAGTATAATGGCCTACAAAATGACATTTCCAGATCTGTATAGCCTTTACACAACAACTCACAAATGTAGGACAAAAACTATGCTCATCGGGCTCCTGAAATTAACACAAAAATGCCCGGAAACACCACAAAAATACTAATAAACTATCTCAAAAGTTTAATCACATCCCAATACATATATTTAGCTCTATTTTAACATCTTAAAGTCTGAAATACATCAGCAACCCAAACTGATATGAAATACTCAACTGAAAACACCAAACTCATACCAAAAAACAACCTCGAAAATCCACAAATCTGCACTATTCAGCACAAAGGCAAGCTGTGTATGAGCATGCACATGGAATGGCTTCAAAATACCATCCTTAGCCTTCCTATAAACATGAAAACTCCTGTTCTTGGGTCTCTTTCTCCACAGGTTTGACAGCCTCTGAAGAACAACAAAGAAAATGAGCAAAAATCAAGTTCTGGAATGAGCCCAAAATGCCTCCAAACCCCTTAAAAGAGGGCATAACCCTAACTCATGTCTAAGAGGGGTTAATAAAATATAATTTAATAATATTTTTTATTTATTAGTCCACTGGTTTCCAAAGATTAGCCCCTTTTGCCGAAACTTCACCTTTTTGGAGCCTGCCTGCCTTAGCAAAGTTTATTATTTTTAATTATTTTGAAAAGGGGACATGACATAATACTAACTCACAACAAGGTTTCATATGGTCATTATATGCCTAAAAATTAAATTCATCCTTGTACTTGGATTAATTCCTATGAAATGTGAGTGCAATTGGATAGAAATATCGTAGATATAACTAAGATTTAGACACTCTTGATTGGCACAAACAAATTGATGGTAAAGTCCATTATTCATTGTCTTCTTATGTTATTTCATTCATTTACTTTATTATATTCATAATGATTAGGTGAACCAACTATTTTAAAATTTTTTTTCAATTAACTTATCTTATTCTCATGTCTTCCAAATGCAGGGATTACAAATGATGGATGTATGGAATTGCTTTACCCTAGTTTGGAGTATATGTTACCTTTTTTGGTATCAATACTTATTATTATGCCTATAATTTTTACATTGTGTATGCTATTGAAATGTAGGTGTCATTAAGAGTAACAATGCATGGAGATAGAAATATTTTAAGGAGCGAAAAAAACACAATTCTATTCTAGTTTTGACTCTATGTTTTTTGGTAATTGTGTGTCTAGGCTTAGTTATAATATATGTGATTTTATACATAATATAGTTGTAGGAATGATATACAATATTTTTTCATGCAAGGACTTAAGTATATACAAGGATGTACATGTAGTACATTTTGTTCCATATACATTTTACTTTGTATGGAAAAGATGTATTCAAATTTTTATCACTAAGATGTAATATTACTTTGTATGGAAAAGATGCATTCATATTTCTATCATTAATGTGTTTTCATCTAATTAATATTAGTAATGTATGTAATTACTACAAAGCTAAAAGTGTCATTGACATAATATTGTCACAAATTACAATAGTTGTAAAAACTTGTTAGTTAACCCTAAACTATTCATCATGGCATCAAATCGCCAGTTCCATTAGATCTAGATGGGTGGGTGAACCCTAATAACAACCATGTTTTGGCCACAGAGAACTTAGAATGTTCATGACAACCACAAACCAAAGTGTCTCCAATGTGACTTAAACAACATTGAGCTGTATACTTTGAAGGGACATAACTAGGAGATCATGAGAGGTATCAAAAAAATGTTAGATGGTATATGATGATATTGTCAATGTCTATAATTATCTCTCTTAGTTTTGGTAGATTCCATTTGGTTTTAATTTGGCACAACATTATCTCTTGATGCTTAAACTTGTAGTATTCCTTAGTGAGTTGGTACAACAATGCATATCATTCTACTCATTGATTGTGGCATTGATTCAACTATGCCATTAGCTCCAAATAGGTGGGTGGATCCTAGTGACACCCTTATTTTGACATTGGAGTTGCTAGAACATTTGCAACCACTATGTACCAAAGTGTCCCCAAGGTGCACTAAGCACATTTGAGCTACAATCTTCAAGGGGTCATAACTTGAAGCTTGTGAGGGGTATCTGTTAGCATGAATACTGATGGTATTCCTATGGGGGAGTATCCTAAGCATTGCTAAAACACTTTGGGCGATTGTTAGCATTATTGACATGTTGCATTCATGACTATGTTTGTCATTGATGTCAACCAATGCAGGAGCATCCTAGGTTGCATTGTAATCTCTTTTGTTCATTTTGGTAGTGTTCTCACCAAGTTTTTAGTGTTAGCTAAGTACCCATAGTGTTAGCCAAGCATGCACAATGTTAGCCAAGTATGTAATGTTAGCTAAGTACATGTAGTGTTGGCCGAGATGTCCAGTGTTGACTGAGTGTTCCTTCATGTGTCTAGTGAACCTGATATTTTCTAATGATCAATTCCTTTTTTAACCAAGTTTTTCATGATTGGTTCTTAGTGTGAGATGACTTTCATATTTAATTTGGATCGTAAATTTAATGATGGGATCATGTCTTGGGATGAGTGCATACTATTTTAAGGTTGACCTTTCTATTATGTAATGATCTAAAATCTTCTATAAGTCATTTTGGCAAGTATAAGTAGAGGTATTTGGTTTAGTTTAGAAGAGGGACTTAGAGGGTTAGAGAAGATTTTTTTTGGAATTGTGAAATTGAAGCTAAATTGTAGATCTTGAAGTTGTATTTTGTATCTAGTCGTAACCTAGAAGGCCTTATAGCTGGGCATGTATACTGATAACTTGATGAATCAATAGAGTGTTGTGTTCTCTCTCTCTCTCTCTCACACACACACACACACACACACACACATTGGGGTTGTTTACTGTGTGTTCTCTTCCATTGTGTTTACTTAGCAAGGTGTGTGAGTTAGGTGTGCCTTTGGCCTTAGCTATTCATCCCCTCCTTACACCGTGTAGTATCAGAGCTTGAGGTTCACTCTTATGGAGATTGGATCATGTAGAACCCTAAGTTGTATTTTGTTGTAGGGTTGTAGATGTAAGGATTTGACCTATAACTTATAGAGGGTTATGATCTCATAAGAACCTATTTGTAAAGATGGTTCGAGGCATAGGAAATGTAGACACTACTATTATGGACATGTTGAGACAAATTGCAATAAGATTAGATGCTATGGAGACAACACAAAGGAGAGCAATACATCTTGATGATGTGATTGATGATGAAGCAATGTCACCAAACCCTAATCTAGAACCTGAAGAAGATCAAGATGAGGAAATATTGTTAAGAGTATTGTCTATGACACATTGAAAACCAACTATAGAAGTTGTTCCTTATGATGGAAAATTGGACACCAATTGATCTATTATATGGAGAAGTTCTTTGAGTCAAAAAACACTCCTAATAATAGGAAGGTGAAAATTGCAATCACTAGGTTGAAATGTCACGCCTCACTATGGTAGGAGTATTTACAAATTGGTAGATAGAGGAGAGGAAAGGAGAAGATCAAGACTTGGCTAAAAATGGTGAACAAAGTGAAGAATAAGTTCCTTCCTACTGATTAAGAAGTTAGCTTGTTGAGAAAGATGCAAAAAAGAAAGATATCTATTAATGACTACACTAAGGAATTCTATAGATTGGACATCATATCTAGACATGTGGATGATGATGTTGAGAAACTTGCAAGATATCTAAATGGAATGAGATTTGTAATTCAAGATCAAATAAGTTTTGTGAAAATTGAAAGTGTGGAAGAAGCATATCAATATGCCTTGAAAGCTAAGGAGATGTTGAGAAAGAAGTAATATGAGAAAAGAAAAATAGGTAGAGGTGGTAGATTTCAAAGAGGTAGAGGTAGATCTTATAGAGAAGGTGGCATATTTGACAATTCTATGCAAGATAATAGAAAATCTGAATAGAAAAATGATGACAAAGGCAAGACTAAATGGAAAGGTGGTAATTCTTAGCGAGGAGGTACTAGTTCTTACTAAGGAAGAGGTAATTCTTATTCTAGAGGTGGTTTTCATGGTAATTATTTTAGATGTGGTAAATAAGGTCATAGATCCTTTTAGTGTAGATCCTCTTAAAATGAGCAAGGTAATAGAAATGCTATGATTCAAGGTGATCTTGAGGGTTCACCAAGTGGACTTGAGGCTAGAGAAAATCTGATGGTGAGAAGAACCTTATGTAATAAAGGAATTGATAAGGAACCTATCCTAAGGAGAAGTCTTTTCAAGACTAGATGTAAGATGGTTGAAAAATGCTACAAAGTGATTATTGATAGTGGAAGTTCAAAAAATTTGGCATCGGAGGATCTAGATACAAAGTTGCAGTTGTAAAGGATGAAGCATCCTAAACCCTATCATGTTTCATGGATCAAGGATTAACATAAGACATTGGTAAGTGAACAATGGGTTGTAAAGTTCAAGATTGGAAATTACTTTGATGAAGTTTTGTGTAATGTTATGCCTATGGATTATTGTCATATTCTATTGGGTAGACCTTGGCAATATGATAGATATGCTATACATGATGGAAGATTGAATCAATATAATATTTGGGTGAATGGGACAAAGAAAGTATTATTGTCTTTGATTGAATGTTAGGATGAGGTTAATTGTTCCACTATTCGAGTTTGTGTGGCCAATGAAAATAATTTTAACAATGAAATAAAGAAGAATCAAATCTATTTTTTCATAATTCCTAGGAGACTGAGTTATGCTAGTCATAACCAAGTGACAAACAACAATGATGATCGAGTGATAGGAGAAGCTGGTAGTATTGACAGAGTGCTAGTAGAAATTACAAGTTTCTTGAATGAGTATGATGAAATTATTGTAGAGGATATACCTGATGGTTTACCACTAGTAAGAAGTATAAGTCATTATATGAATCTAATTCTTGGAGCTAGTTTTCTGAATAAAGCACCATATAGATTTACACCTATAGAGATTGAGTAACTTAATAGATAAGTGCATGAGTTATTGTAGAAAGGTTCGATCAGAGAAAGTTTGAGCCCATCTGTTGTACCTATTATATTAGAACCTAAGAAGGATGGAGAACGAAGGATGTGTATTGATTCTTGAGCTATTAACAAGATTACCATGAAGTATAGGTTTCCTATGCCGAGGATGGATGACAAAACAAATTATTTGAGTGGAGCAAAGTATTTTACCAAGATTGATTTGAAGAGTGGTTGTTATCAGATCAAAATTAGAGAACGTGATGAATGGAAGACTGCTTTCATGAAAAAATATGGTTTGTATTAATGGTTGGTAGTGCTGTTTGGTTTGACTAATGCACCTAGTACTTTCATGAGGTTGATGAATGATGTTCTCAAAAGATTTTTGGATAAGTTTGTGATTTTTTATTTGGATGATATTCTAATATTTAGTAAGACTAAGGGAGAACATCCTGAGCATGTTAGAAAAGTATTGCAAATATTTAAAGAGGAGAAGTTGATGATTAACATGAGAAAATGTTCTTTTATGCAATATTAGATTATGTATTTGGGATTTTTGATTTAAGCTAATGGTTTGAGAATGGATCCTGAGAAGGTTCAAACAATTTTGGAATGGCCTACACTTAAGAATGTGGGTGAGGTAAGATCATTTCATGGTTTGGCTAGTTTCTATAGGAAGTTTATAAAGAATTTCAATTCTATTTGTAATGCTATGACTAAGACAATGAGAGGAGATAAAAAGGATTTTAATTGGACACATGGAGTTGATAAGAGTTTTGAGACATTGAAACAAAAGGTTGTTGAGTCTGTAATGCCCTACCTGGAGATCCTTGGAAATAAGGATTTAATACAGGCTAGAATTTTTTTTTTTACAAGTATGAATGCACATGACAACATCATACAGGGATCACAAAGATAGCCATAGAAGACTTCACCACAATCCTGACAACCAATGAATCTTTGAATGCCACTACCAAATTGACACACAAACAAAAGCCAAAAAATACCGCACAAATGATGAGGGCTCAAAGAAATGACTATTGATCAATAAAACACCAAACTGGGGTAAAATGCAGAACCCTAAAATTTGGCTAAGATTGAAATCATGAAGCCCTAAAATTTCGTAGAATCTTTATCTTATCTCGAAGAGGTCTGAAACCTATCTCAAAAGATTTGTCACATATATTAAAATATATCTTAAGGAATTAAATATAATTCCTTATACTTAAATGATATATTTTAAACTCCTTAGAAAGACTATTTTGAACTAGAAAGGTGTGAAATCCAAAAGGGTGTCCAAAACCAACTTACCAACCTTCCTTGGCCATGCCTAACTACCCCCTGTTTCTCGCACAAGAAAGTGCACTTGTCTAAATGTTTTGTGCGAGACCTTGCATCATTGTGCATGAGAAAGTGCATGGCTTTGCACAAGGATTTGTTGCACACCATGTGAGGATTTGCATCCCTACGCGAGGAAATACATTCTCGTACGAGGAAGTACCTTCTCGCACAAGGAAGTACATTCTTACATGAGGAACTACCTTTCCAAGTGAGAAAACACATCAACACAACAAAAGAACAAAAATAAAAAGCATAAAACATGAAAAACTCCACACTGGGGAGTACCAAATCTATGTAAGTCGAGGAATGAACACTCGAGTGCATAAACATCAAGAAAGAAGAACATCTATCCATCTAAACCATAGTAGTAAAGAACATACTGAATGCAACATCACAATGAATAGAAGTAACATTGCAATGTATAGAAATAACATCACAATAACTAAATAACCAAACTAAATATGCAGTTCCTCCGAACTGTCAATAGCATTATAAAACCATTATGGATCCTAGCCATCCCTCGCGCATAACATCCCAAGCCACCGACTAGATCATTGGTACTATTGTAATAGGGACATCACTACTAAAACATGCTACAATATAAGCATAAGGAAATCTAACATGCTAGTAGTAAAGCATAAAATAATCCAATATAACAAATCACATCATCTAGTCATATGCTAAACATTATAATATGGGAATGCGTCAAATAAACTAACATCATATAAACATGATATATAAGCATTCCAATGAAAGCATAAATCACAAGAAAGCATACTTTGGAACCCGAAGCATCAAGTGAAAATATCCAGCAATGGTCACACTAGGGTAAAAGATTGTCTCTGTACACCGGTCCCTAGTAGTGGCATAGGTAGCTATGCCTCCCAACCACGTGGCACCCATAGGTCCACACCTACCATGCTGATGGAGATAATGATCCAACCACAAACACACTTAAAACACAACATCCATGGCTAATACTCACGCCAGACAGTATGATGGCTATAACCAAGAACCAAAGACAATGCAAGGAGTAAAGGTCCTGGTCAAACACTCAATAGGCTACTAAGTATGGGTTGACATCATGGAGAGTTGCTTGGCATCCAAAATCCCAAGTTTGGATCGTGTGTCCTCAAACTTAAACGGGTGCTCACACATTGTGTCCTCAAACTTAATCAGGTGCTCACACATTTTAATATCATAAGTTTTATTACCATTCACACATTTATTTAGTTATCACTTATATAAAACATTCTCTACCAACCCATGGTGCTATGATCATCGAGCTGTGAGATAGAAGCCCCCTCCATATGCTACCCTACCCTACCCATGCTCATCCTATGACAAGTGCCCATGGGCATGCATATTCCCAATCCAACCCCAATGATCATAACTTTCGAAAGTACCACAAAAGATTGGGCTTCGCAAGTCACCCAACAAATGTACATGCACGTACTCATGTGTGGCACACCACCATCATGAAGATCATAAAACAAGGACTAAATGAGAACACAATGCAAAATAAAACACCCAACTGAAAGCAACTTGGGAGGATGGATTTTACACGAATCCCAAAGCCAATAAAACCATACATCATAAAATCACTCAACTAGCCTCAATCTGAGAGTATGGATTCTACATGAATCCCAATGATGCAATAAGATCAAACATCATGAACTCACTCAATCGGCCTCAATCCGAGAGTATGGATTCTACATGAATCCTAGCATCTACGAAACAAAAGCAAAGGTCTAGAAGAAACAATAACACTAGGTATAAAATCACTCAACTGAACACAATGTTGGGAGTACGATGTAACATGCATCCCAATGCAACATTAAAGTACAATAAAGGTCTGAATGACGTCCAAATAGATGATCTAGGTCCCTAACCCAACTCGTGCCAAGAAAACTTGAGAAAATAGGGTGGCACACAAAATGAGGTAAAACTCCAAATTTTGGAAAAACTTCAAAATTAAAACCCATTTGACCTTTGGGTACAAAAATCCCAAAAAATCCAAAAATGATCAAGTTTGGACACTGTATGCAAAAATGGCTAGCATAACGGCGTAAAACCCCAAACCCTCATCCCAAAAAATAGGGAAATATTTGTACCTACCCAACCGGGTAGAACTAACATACAGAAATAGAGGGGAACACTAGTTCTCAGCCTCCAAACAAATGGCTACCAAAAATAGAGCCGAAACAATAAAATAGGAAAGCCCTACCTCATAGCCAAAAGGGCAAAATGGGAATCTGAACCATAAAATAAATAGCTTGTAGAAGTATTTCCTTAGTTGGATCCAATGAGCTCAACCTCGCAACGATCCCACGCTTGTAGCTCCCACAACTAACAAAACAATAAATCCTCATGAAGAGGATTTTGGGTTTTACTCTCCAACTTTCTAGTTCAAAAGTGAGAAGTGAGGAATTAAATTCCTTTTTGGATACTTATTCACTTTTTGAGTGAATAATCGATTAAGGAAAATAACCAGCCAACCTACTTGAACCCTGAATCGACCCAAACGAAAACATGCTATTCCTATAAATAGGAATTCATCTATGGCAAAGCTACCAGAAATTAAAATAAATCAATTAAAAAGCTCAAAAACCCAAAAACACAGAAATTTCCTTAACAACTTTCAGGACAATGCGAACTTCTAAATGCACAAACACGCTCACTGGTCTAATCACATAATACAAATGAGTTCGGATGTAATAATCACCGAAAGGTTTAATTTAAACATTTAATTAAGGATACATCCACCATATAGGGACGACATTGGTAAAATATGAATGGCTAAATCACTAACTCCATGTGCCATTGCTAGGGATATAAATCCTGCACACTAAACAACACGATCAAGTGAAATTGCATATAATAACATAGCCAAAGAAATAAATGCATTAAATCACCTAATTTAACCATTTTAAAATTATATTAAAATAATCTATTTACATTACTCACATTTGCATAAAGCATAACAACATAGGAATAAAGTAAGTAACCATAGCATTAAATCCATCTCATAACATAATCAAAGATATGTCCAAATACTGGATAATCAGATATCATCATAAAACACACTGTCATCTCAAAATGGCATCATCATGCAAATATGATCAAATGAATAGCATAGTAGTCTAAAATCTATGATACTGAAATCCAAGGTATAACATCCAACCTTGAGGTCATCTCAAATGTAAAACATAACATGAGTAATAGAATATCTCTCGGATCAACATATAACAAGGTAAAGATCTAAAGCACATAACCAATGAACCCAATAAGGACAATCCATTCTAATTATTGAGCATTTAATAATGGTTGTAAAAACAACATGAAAAGGCACTTTAAACACATAAGTGAACACAATCATAAACATAACTAACCATTGCTATAGGAACCTAGTCCAGTGTAACATGGTAATAGTACATAGTGCAATCTCTGCACACATCTCAGGGCAATCATGGAACAACACCCAATAAGGACAATCCATTCTAATTATTGAGCATTTAATAATGGTTGTAAAAACAACATGAAAAGGCACTTTAAACACATAAGTGAACACAGTCATAAACATAACTAACCATTGCTATAGGAACCTAGTCCAATGTAACATGGTAATAGTACATAGTGCAATCTCTGCACACATCTCAGGGCAATCATGGAACAACCTCATGATACCACATTGATCCTAGTAACCACTAGCACAAACCTCAGTGAACCATAATTCACATCATAATCTCATAATTCAACCATAAGCATAATCAAAGCAACTGATCCATCAAATCACCTCTATGGTGTAGACCACTCATGGTCACAATCATAATCCATCATAGCAAAAGATCAACAAGGTTGCATCAGTTAGGATGACTTACATAAGTCAAATGGGAGAGACACTATAGAGTTACATATATTGGCTTTGCCTAATTTCAATAAGGTATTTCAAGTTGAATGTGATGCAAGTGGCAATGCAATAGGAGTTGCATTGAGTCAAGAAGGTAAACCTATTGCTTTATTTAGTGAGATGTTGGAAGATGCTAAAAGGAAGCATTTTGTATATAATCAAGAGTTCTATGCTATGGTTCAAGCCTTGAAGAAGTGGAGACATTATTTGATTCCTAAGGAGTTTGTGTTGTATACTGATCATAAAGCTTTACATTATTTGGGAAGTCAACATAAATTTATTCAAAGACATATGAAGTGGGTTGAGTACTTACCAAGTTTCACATTTGTGTTCAAGCATAAAAGTGGAGTCACTAACTGAGTTGCTAATGCATTGAACAAAAGATGTTCTTTGTTGATCGAGATAAAGGTTGAAGTTCTTGGTTTTGATGAAATGAAAAAGTTGTATGATACTGACTCTGATTTTTCTAAGGCATGGATAGAGTGCAGAGCACCAAATATATTAGATCACATGAGTAAGTATGATGTGTATTTCATTCAGAAGGTATGTTGTTCAAAGGAATTCAGTTATCTATACCAAGAAGTTCTATGAGAGTTAATTTGATTAAGAAAAAGCATTGTGGTGGATTTACTAGACATTTTGGAATTGATAAGAAATTGAGTTTATTGAAGGACAAGTATTATTGGCCATAGATATATAAGGATGTTCAAAAGTTTGTAAGAAGTTGTGGAGTTTGTCAAGTTGTGAAAGGAGTAAATTAGAATATTGAATTGTATACACCTATTCCTATTCTTGAGAAACCTTGGAGTGACATTATTATGGATTTTCTTCTTGGATTACCTAAGATAATAAAGAGGCATGATTCCATATTTGTTGTTGTGGATAGATTTTCTAAAATGGCTCATTTCATACCATGTAAGAAGACATAAGATGTTGTGCATGTTGTTGAGATTTTCTTCAAATATATTGTTAGATTGCATGGATTACCAAAAACTATTATTTCTAATAGAGATAGTAAGTTTGTTGGTTATTATTGGAGGACTTTATGGAAGAAGATGAGCACTAAGTTGAAGTTTAGTTCTACATTCCATCCACAAAAAGATAGACAGATAGAGGTTGTGAATGTAAGTTTGGGTAATTCATTGAGATGATTAGTTGGAGATAAGCTAAGTAATTAGGAGCTAGTACTGGCATAAGCTGAGTTTTCATATAATAATTTTGTGGATAGGAGTATAGGGAAAACCCCTTTTGAGATTGTTATTGGAATACAACTAAGAGGAATAGTAGATTTGAAGGATGTTGCTGGTGAAGAAAAGAGAAGTGCTAAAGGGGAAGAATTTGCTAGTTTTATGAAGTCTTTGCATGGGGAAGTGAAGTCAAAGTTGGAAAAAAGTAATCAAAAGTATAAGTAGAATGCTAATAAGTCTAGAAGACATTAGGTTTTTGAAGTTGGTGATGAGGTGATGGTTCATTTTAAGAAAGGTATATTTCCTATTGGAACATATAGTAAGTCGAAGATGAAGAAGTTTGGACCTTGTAAGATCTTGGGGAAGTTTGATAGTGGTAATTTTTATGAAGTTGAGTTACCTAATGACATGGATATATATCATATATTTAATGCTACTAATTTTTATAAATATCATGAGTGAAATGATGAAGTTGTTGTATTAGATGATTATCCTAAGAAGTAGATTGAAGAGGTTGAATAGGTATTGGATAAGAGAGTTGGTAAGAGCACAAGAGGAAAAGATTACAATGATTATTTGGTGAAGTGGAAAAATAGACCAATTGAAAATGCTACATGGATTTCTCAATCTGAGTTGGATTCATCTGAGGTTGTGACACTTGCATGACTCAAGAGAATTATTTCTTTCAACCTTGGCTATTTGATGCAAGAGAATCCTGGGTTACCTTGTAATCCTACTCTTTTGTTCATTTTGGCAATGTTTTTACCAAGTTTGCAGTGTTAGTTGAATACCCATAGTGTTATCCAAGTACATATAGTGTTAGTCAAGTACATGCATTGTTGGCCAAGTTGTCCAGTAGTGACTGAGAGTTCCTTCATGTGCCGAGTGAACCTGATATTTGATAATGCTCAATTCCTTCTTTGAACAAGTTTGTCATGATTGGTTCTTAGTGTGAGCTAACTTTTATATTGAATTTGGATCATGAATTTAATGATGGGGTCATGTCTTGGGATGAGTGCATACCATTTTATGGATGACCTTCCTATTATGCAATGATCTAGAATCTTCTGTAAGTCATTTTGGCAAGTATAAGTAGAGGTATTTGGTTTATTTTAGAAGACAAAATTAGAGGAACTTAGAGGGACTTAGAGACTTAGAGCAGATGTTTTCTAGAATTGTGAAGTTAAAGCTTAATTATAGATCTTGAAGTTGTATTTTGTATCTGGCCATAACTTAAAATGCCTTACAAATGGGCATGTATGTTGATAACTTGATGAATCAATAAAGTGTTGTGTTCTCTCTCTCCTTGGGATTGTTCTCTATGTTTTTTCTTCC
This sequence comes from Cupressus sempervirens, assembly GCA_028749045.1. NCBI lineage: Eukaryota > Viridiplantae > Streptophyta > Pinopsida > Cupressales > Cupressaceae > Cupressus > Cupressus sempervirens. The sequence goes on from CM053787.1 coordinate 290,491,710, forward strand.
GTTGTGTTTACTCGCAATGTGTTTGAATAATTTGGTGTGCCTTTGGCAACTGTTCATCCTCTCCTTGCACCATCAACATAACATTATTTTTGTGAAGATTGCTAGAGTAGCAAATAGAGAACAAGGTTCTATAGACTGTGTATTGATGATCTAGTCAAGTGTAATTAAGGAAGTATTCTACACCATGTCTCGATGAAGTGGTTAAGTGCACATATAGAGAGTCAAATGCATAAGATATGCTTGATTTACAAAAGATAGTAAGTAGACCTAGTACCTAATTAGTGATTTCTAATGATTGATTTGTATCTCCTAACTGAGATAGAACTGTGATATGCATAGTTAGACAATAGTTATAGATAGCCTAATGATGATGTTAGCAAGTGTACAAGGTCTTAAGGTCGCACATGTGAGAAGTTGTAAAGATTGTGAGCCGATTGTAAAATAATTGATTATCTTAAAGAGGTCCTATTATAATTAATTGGGCAATTGTTAAGGCCGACTCAAGGAATTAATTTAAGGATATGGAATTAAAAAGTTTATTTTCCTTATGGTGAAGTGTGTGATTGATGAATGAAGTGTGAATAGTGTAAGTGATATGTGAAGTATCTAGTAAATTTGAGTAAGCAATCCAAGGAATTATTGGATGCAAAGTTGGTGATTTAGTATCAAAATTTGAAGAGAAGTCCAGTCAGAGGACAGAGAAAGAGCTATACATTTCTATTATTCTACAAGGAATAATACAAAGATTAGTTAGATAGTGATTTTAGTGATCTTTCCCATGAAGTTGTTTGGACAGTGGGTCCATCTACCTTCTACAACCCCTAACAGGGTTGGGATCTCCTAAAAGGGATTCAAAGTCTCCTAATAGGGATTGATATGTATTGAATGCTTTTCATTGGCTCCTAATAGAGTCCATCCTCTAACAAGTAACTTTTATGTTAGTACATCATTTTTGTGGGTACCATTCCCATTGGGGTTTTTCCTCTAATCAAGGGTTTCCCTAGTTAAGATATTTGGTGTGGTTGTGTATGAGTATCTTATTATGGTTATTGATTATATTGTTTACATGTCTAAGTATTAGTAAGGTTGATAAGTATTTTAATAGTGGGATAACTAATTCACCCCCCCCCAGTTATAGAAATAGGGAGTTCCTTGGTGAGATATCTGAATTATGTATAGAACAAAAGACTGAGTTTCCAAATCTAGAATTCATCCCCACCCCCACAATCTTAGTTATCTTGGTGGACTTTATTTCTAACAATTGGTATTAGAGCATTAGGTCCTTGAAGGAAAATGTTAACATCTTTGGGAGACCAATGGAAGGTCACTCCAGAAAAGAAAGTTCTAAATTTGATGGGGCTAATTTTGATACTTAGAAGATGGAGTTCCTTGGTGAGTTATCAGAATTATGTAGAGAACAAAAGACTAAGTTTCCAAATCTAGAATCTTTTTGTTTCATACAAAAGAATAGAAGGAAAAATGAAGATAGATCTAGATCTAAAGAAGATAAGAAGATCAAAGAAGGATTTTCTCTACTTATGGAAAGAGAATCAAAAGGTATGAAAATTTTCATTTTTTGGACATGTAAATAATTTGGTTATTTTTCTTCTAAGTGTCCTAAAAGAGAGAAAAAGTATAGAAGGAATTTCAAGCCTAGAAAAGCTAGAGATTTTTTATATACAAATGAAGATGATGAGTCTAAGGAGACAGTTCAGAGTGAAAGTAATGATGAGTTGGGATTTGTGGCTATAAAAGAAGAGACTCCTAAAAGAGAAATTAGAGAGGAAAAATCTCTGGTTTCACAAGTTGAAAAGAAATCTGATTGAATTATAGATAGTAGATGTTCACATCATATGAATAGAGATATTAATAAGTTTGATAAGTTTAGAAATCATGATGGAGGAATTGTTAGAGTTTCTAACAATGTAGCTTGTCATATCATTGGAATATGATCTATTACTATTGATGGAAAGACTAATATTGATAATGTTTATTATGTTGATGGGCTAAAGCATAACTTGTTGAGTGTTGGATAGTTGGTTGATAAAGGTTATCACTTGTAATTCATAGAGAAGACATGCATTATCAAAGACAATGATGATAAGTTGACTAGGATAGGTACAAGATCCAGAGGTAATGTATTTCAATCGAACCCTATTGAGATGACTTGTTTGGTTGCAAAAGTAGATAAAAATTGGATATGACATAGAAGGATTTGTCATATAAATTTTGATAATATTAAGAAGGCTAGTAGTACATTCAGCACCAAATATTTACCTAGAATCATGAAGTCTACTAACTTTGTTTCTGAAGAATGTATTAAGGCTAAGAAAAAGAATATTTCATTTACCAACAAGAAGTTCACTTACAAAGAAAAATAAGAGATTGTTCATACATACTTGAGTGGTCCTACGAGAACAAGAGGATTATATGGAGAAAGTTATTTTATGATTTTTGTTGATGATTTCACTAGAATGGTGTGGGTAGCATTTCTTAAAGAAAAGTTAGAGGAATTTGAAAATTTTAAGATGTTTAAGGATAGAGTTGAGAATGAATCTAGTGTAAAGATTTAAGATTTGAGATCAAATAGAGGAGGAGAGTTTACTTCTAGAGAGTTTAACATATTTTTTGAAGAAAATAGAATTAAAAGATAGCTATCAACACTCAAAGACTCCTGAGAAAAATGGGATAGTAGAAAGAAGGAACATATCTATATCAGAACAAATAAGAGAAATTATATTTGAGAATGATGAATCCAAGACATTTTGGAGAGAAGGATTCAATACAATAGTATACACCATGAATAGAGTGCTGATAAAAAAAAAAGGTACAAACAAGACTCCCTATGAATTATAGTTTGGAGATGCACCTTCAGTAAAGTATTTCAAAATATTTGAAGTAAGTGTTACATAAAGAGAGATGATGATATTGGTAAGTTTGATCCAAGAAGCGATGAAGGTATATTCCTTGGTTATTCATTGAAAAGAAAAGCTTATAGATGTTTTAATTAGATATTAGTAAGTTTGATCCAAGAAGCAATGAAGGTATGTTCCTTGGTTATTCATTGAAAAGAAAATCTTATAGATGTTTTAATTAGAGAGCTAAGATAATTGTTGAATGTCCAAATGCGAAAGTGGATGAAAAGTTTTGAGTTAAAGAGAGAATATTGGATTATATTTCTGATGAAGGGGAAGACAATCCTAAGCTTGTTAGAGAAAAAATTGAAGTTTTCTTTGAGACTAACAATGAAATATATTTATTATTTTATAAATTCTAACATTGGTTTTGTAAGTATTATTGTCCTGCTAGTTGGGACATTACACGAGTATTGAAAAATTTGTATAGAGAGAAGCTGTATGTGAATAGGTTCTGGAGGACACTATTTGGGATGCATTGAACACAAATCCTATCGCAAATTGATTATTGCATCAGTTCCCTTGACTTTTTGTACAAATTTTCCTACTGCAGGTGTGGAAAAGGCAAGAATATGAGAGAAAGAAACCTAGGCAATAAACTCTCTGGAAATTTTTGGAATGTAACCATCAAGAATTAAAGGATCACAATGAAACCTAAAAGAGGTATAACCTATGAGCTCTAGGCCATTTAAATATAAATGAAGTGTGACTAAAAAGAGAACTAAAATTCTAAAATAATCGCATAGACAACCCATGATGATGTACAAAGACTATATATAAATAAAAGTGTTCTTATTATTTATAGCGTTTTTAAGAATTGATGCCAAATGAATTGAATAAGAATAGAAAAAGATAATCCACTCTTAGTGGACATGTGATTAGTTGTGAGGCTTATCATTTTGCTAACTCCTAATCATTCTAGAGGCCTTTATATATAGGCACTTCTAGTGTACTTGTACATCAATCAATTATTGAATGATCTGATATCCAAAGATTCATTTATCAATTCATTTTCATATTGTTATTTTGATCATATTTTATTGGTCCATATTGTGCTAGTGCTTGAGCTTCTTGATCTTGGGTGATTTTTTCCTAAGAAAAATTCTTACATGGTATTAGAGCTTTACCAAATTCTTGTGATTGATTATGGTGAAACTTTTTCTCCTATTGCAGGATTAGAAGGTGTTAGAAATTTACTATCATATACAACACATAGAGTATTTAAAGTTTATCAAATGGATGTAAAATTTACATTCTTGAAAGGAATTCTTGTTGAGGAAGTCTACATAGAACAACCTAAAGGTTTTGTAGATCCTAGAGCTTGGTATGAAAGACTTCATAACTACTTGGTATAGATTGGTTTTCAAAGAACAAATGAAAATAGTAGTCTGTATATCAAAGAAGGGCCAGACAAGATTGTGTTGGCAGAAATAATTGTTGATGATACTTCATTCACAGGAAATGATGACTTATGCAAAGCATTTTCAGAAGAAATGAGTAAAGAATTTGATATGCCTATGTTTGGAGATATAAAATTCTTTGTTGGATTGCATATCCAATAGAAGAAAAATGGTATCTATATTACTCAATCTAAATATATCAAAGAGATACTAAAGAAATTTGGAATGGAAGACTCAAGACCAGTTGGAACCCCTATGTCTATAGGACATAAGCTTTCCAAGAATGATGATTCCAAAGAGGTAGATCAGACCACAGTATGTAGTGCATACTAGGCCTAATACTACATTATTAGTTGGTATGGTGGCAAGATTCTCAGCAAATCTCAAAGAAAATCACATGATGGCAATCAAAAGAATCATGGGATATCTTAAAGGAAGTATTAATAATAGAAAGAGCACCAGTGGTGGAGCATTCTTCCTTGATAAAAGACTAGTGTCTTGGACAAGCAAGAAACAAAATTGCATTTCTTAGTCCACAATAGAGGTCATTCCCCTACCTGAAGCTCACTAAATGAAGATTAGTGATGCATCACACTAGAGCATGTTGAAGACCAATCAGTTGGTACAATATTGACAAGGGCATATTGAAAATGAATTAGTACTTGAGGTACATTGATATTCACTAAATATTGTCTTTGACATGAGATGTCAAAGAGGGAGAAGTTTACTATCATATCTTAGAAATTTTGTAAAGAAAAAGAAAAAGAGATGTCAAAAAGGGAGAATGAACTTGGTCTAATATCAAAGACAAAGTTTTCTACTAGAAGAAGTTGTTGTAGATAGAAGTTTTCTAAAAGAGGGAGAAACTAAAGGTAGAAGGGGTTTACACTGATAGAGGAAGCTCTCATGGATGAGAATCAGAATGAAACTAAGGATATGTTCCTTGCTCTCTAAAAAAAATTTCACTGCATTATGACATATTGTGTTTCCATCAATGCAAAATAGGGAGATTGTTGAATACAATTTAATTAATTGTGTATTGTCTTTGATGTTACACAAAATGTCATTTCATTGCTAGTTAGTGCATGCTGAGCTTACTCAGGTATTGAAGATAGTTTTCTATGTCTCCTGAGCATTCTAGAGTTTGCCTAGTTTAGAAGATAGTATCTATTGAGTTCACTCAAGCATCAAAGGAAAGTTTGTGAAAGTTGAGTGTTAACTAAGCTCACTTGGTTAATGAAGGAAATGTTGGATGGAACCAATGTTAATTGATCTCACTTTGTTACCAAAGGAACTTTGAAAATATGTAGTGTTGATCAAGTTCACTTGGTTAACATAGGAAAATTGTTTTAGAGTTAGTGTCTACCAAGCAGGATTAGCTAATGAAGGATTTTCTTATTTTGACATATTGAGTTCATTTGATTTATCTGTTGGTTTTAGTTGACTACGAAGATGAATATTAATTATTCTAAGTTATTTTCAAGCCAAATTGACAATATGAAAGATATAAATATAAGGTCAAGTTGAGAATTAGAAATTGTGTGATAGTGGAACATGATTGAAGATTTGATGATGTCAAGAGGAAGCAAATTGGAAGGATAAGCACAATATCCTTGCTAAGATGCAAAGATACATTCGATCAAGAAGGATCAAGTATACAAGCTAGAATTGAGATATATAATTAGAAATTCAGTTGCATCAGGAATCAGGCCATCTTATTGTTACTCTCCAACCATTGTAGTAGTGATCTAAATCTCTTAATAGAGTTGGCTTAAAAACTATTTGTAAATCCTCTAACAAGGTGGCATTTCTATTGAATTATCTAAAGACTTTTAACAAGGCCACTCCTAACAGGGTCACATTGAATGGTATGTTTTGTAACCTTTAACGAGGTTGGCTCTTAACAAGGCTCACTTCAGAAGAGTGAAAATCAATAACTAGTTTCAATTGGTGGTTTTTCCCAAATTAGGTTTCTACGTTTAATCTTGGTGTCAAGTGTGTTCATGCTATTTCATTTATGTGTTTGCAACTAAGTTAAAGTAATATTAATCACATATAATATCCTAAAGGTTTTCATGTTATGCATTTTCCAAGCCATTTGAGTGTTTATCAAATTATAACATTTTTCTGTGTGTTTATCAAGCATCAATAGAGTTAATTTTGCACAAAGTTGTTTTGTACTGACATCTAAGGGGTCTATGATTTATTTTAGTAGTAACTAATTCACCCCTCCCCTCTCAGTTACTCCTATATTTCCAACACTAATGATTTCACTTTCTATACTTATACAGATGCTGATTGTGTAGGCAGTACGGATGATAGAAAGAGCACCAATAGTGGAGCCTTCTTTCTTGGAAGAAGATTGGTCTTTTTGCTAAGCAAGAAGTAGAACTATACCTCACAAAGTACTATAGAAGAAAAATATGTTGTAGCAACAAACAATTGTAATCAAGTTGTTTGGATGAAGTAGATGTTGAAGGATATAAGGATAGAATTTAGTGAACATGTTGTCATACATTGTGACAACACAAGCACATGAAATATGTCAAAGGATCCAGTGTTGCATTCTAAGACAGAGAACATTTCTATCATGTATCAAATTTTGCGAAAATGTTGTAGAAAAGGAAATAAGATTGGAGTATATATGCACCAAAGAGAAGATTGAAAATATTTTTACTAAGCCTCTTCCCAAAGAGAATTTTGAGTATTTGTGAGGTATGTTATACCCCTTCCTACATTAGAATAGATGATGCAAGAGTGCATCAGTCTAATGTAAGAGAGCACTATTTTTTGTCTGAACTGAATGTTGATGCTTCTTGTATGGGGGAGTATTTGTGATGGATAGAGTCATCTAGGACTCTTGTTAGATGTTGTTTTTAATAGTGTCTTTGGAAACTTGAGCAGGTTAGAGACAATTGCTACAAAGATTGATGGTTTCTGAAACCTTTGACATTGATGTCAATGAGGGAGAAGTACAACATGAAAAATAGTTTTGGAGAAGAAAAAAAATTTGGGAGAAGTAACAGTTTGAAAGAAGTACATTATAATAGTTTGGGAGAACTACAACATGGAAGAATGATTGATGAAGAAGATTTGAAAAGAAAGGTTAATAGTCTTTTATAGTTGGTATTTTTGGAACTAGACATTTTTCATCTATGTTGCCATCAATGCTAAAGGGGGAGATTGTTGGAAGCATGAATGCTGATGATATCCCTATGGGTGAGTATTATAGATGTTGGAAATATTCTTAAAGGCTAAGTTACTAAGAGGGGAGGGGTGAATCAGTAACTTCTAAAACTTCTAAAACTTCAATCCAATTAACACTTAATCCAATTTTGATCTAACTTCATGCATGAGAAAATAAAATATGAAAGCATACACTTTGACACAAAGATTTGATGACCCAAAAACCTTCCAAATAGAAAGTAAAACTGGGTTGGGGATGATACCCACAAGCTTTAGTACTACAATATAAAGTTGGCCTATTATGGCTTATATTGATCACTTCTAATGATCTACCCTATTAGGATCAATAAGGACTGCTAGGTCCACCTTGTTAAAGGTTTACAAACATATAATGAAGTGTGCACTCAGTAAAGAGATTTGCAAAAGATTGTTAGGTCTACCTTGTTAAAGTATTTTACTGATCCAGTTGTTAGGTTCAAGCAGTAAGTAATCTTTGATCTGCAACTTGGTTTGTTGAATGAGATTCCTCTAAGTGTACAAATCACCTTGCTATGATAGATGAATCTTTCCTACTCCTTATACTACTATAGCCTTTGTAATTTGCACTTCTACTCTTCACATTACTTTTTTATTGATTCCATACATTCACTAGATGTGATACAATACTTTACATATATACCAATCAAATTATACAATTACAAAGTTGGCCACAATACAAGTTTACAAAAATATTACAAAATTAGCTCAAATGTAAACACTTGGGTTCTGAAGACTAACTTAGTGAGGTTTTGATACTCAACATCCACTGTCACTACTCTACATCATCATGCACTTAGTAGACATAGAAGCTCACTCCATACTGATCACTTCCAAGTAGTCTTAAACTCGATCTCCATTGGTGACTTGATGAGTACTATGAAACTCATTGTACAAATTGAATCACTTAGTTACCACTGCATAACTTGGTAAACATTATCACCTCAAGCTCAGTATAAACTGAGTCACTTGGTTAATGCTAAGTAGCTTGGTCAACACTAAACTAGCATCACATCAACTACGAACTCGATAACCACTGCATAGCTCAGTTTGAACTGGTAAACTTGACATAAAATGAAATGCTCATTTTACACTACTGATCTTTAAAATAGCTATAACTACTTGGTATACACTAAAATTTGTCCAAAGGACTCGATAGCAACTATAGAACTCGGTGACAACTAAAATGATTGGTTAACACTATTAACTGTACAATATGCTGGGTAGATACTTACAATCTGAATAAGTGTATGTTAGTAATAAAAAACTTGACTAATATGTCAAAAATCTCCCCGTTTGGCATTAGTGACAAAAAAACTTATCAGCCAAAACTAAATTCAAAAAGTTCCTGAATGTCTTTATCCATCACTATGTGATTCTAGCTAGGTAGAGCATACTGTTTTTGAGATTTTCAAAATTGGTTTTGCAAGATATGTTTTTGTACATGGTAAGGCTCCTATACAATATATTATACAGTTGAATAAATCTCCAATATACACTTGCTATACATTACATTTATCTCACATCTATCTCCCCCATTTCCTTTTTGCTTATGCATCAATTCTTACATCTTTCTCCCCCATAACTCTTCATTCCCATATCTTCTAACTCTTCATTCTCATACCTTCTCCCCATTTTTGACAATAATGCCAAAGATTTATTCTATATATTTACATATTAATGCCAAAAAGAGACAAAATTTTTGAATGTACCTTGAGTATGATAGCTAAAGTATTGTCCCAATTTTCCTACAAGACCTTACATGTGTGTGGTGCAATCTACACTTCTATTGACAACTCAATCATGTGGTCTACTATGGAGAAGTTGTTGTCATAGATGAGGGTTTTTGCATGTGCAATATGCTTTTGTGGTGCATCCATGTTAGGGAGAATAATATTCTAAATATCTACCAATGTAGATTTAATTCTAGCTTCTTCTCTAAGCAATTCTGCTTGCATATCTGTTAGAAATCTAATCTTATTGAAATGATCAGAGCTTGAACTGGGGTCAAGCTGCAACTGCTGAGCACTTGCCTTGAGATCTTCATCAATCTTGGATAATTTCTCCTTTATTTCCTTAGTGAAATTTGAAACATCAGATAACTTACCAAAAAGTGATGATACATTAGTACAAGAGATTTCTAGAGAGCCCAAAATGGTAGATAGTTCTACTTGATAGATGGCTATCTATTGAGCAATGTCATCTAACACCTTATTCTTAGATTTCTTCTCTACTTTCTACAGTAACTTGTCCTGCCCATCTACATCTTCATTGAACTTTTAGACTACCTCTACCAACTGAAACAAAACTGGCTGAGAGGAATCAATCTCTATGCATATAGCCTCTACCAAAATATTATTGGCATCCTCAACGATTTTGAAGTCTTTGTCTCTTTCTTCTCTTAGCCTCTACTGCTTGGCTTTCTTTTAGAGAAATTCACCAAATGTTTGCATTTAATCTGGATTGAATTTGGAAATGTCCCAATCCGAGATCACTATTTCCTCATCAAGGTCTATTTCCTCCTCCTTTTCTTTACCTTTACCCAAAAATTTTGTGCTCCTTTGAGGCTTGGTCTCAACTATCCTTACACTTATTTCTTGCTTACTACGAATGGAAAGAACAGTAGACATAATAGGACTAGCCACAAAAATTGATATTGTACTTATTGTAGAAATACCTGTAATTGCCAAAATTAATGTGTCCAAAATTTTTTTATCCAACATGGTAGAAGAGGGAAGAGTCTGCAGCTTGATAGATGAAGTGGAGGTCACTTCAATCAATGATGTGTTGAGCTAAACTAGTGCAAAGATTGATTGAATGTTAGTGTTGTCATTGGTAGTCACAATAAATCCTACTGAGGTTGTCTTCATGCTTGATGTTGTCACTATTTTTCTTAGAGAGTGAGGAAGTGAGGCTATATCTGCTACAACAATCTTAATTGGGTCAGTTTCCTCATCATCCTGCATTTCTTCCTCGATAGCCTCTTGCTTCCGTTCATCTTCATTATCGATGTTATTAAAATGTGTTGTCTCTTCATCGTTTCCTTCTTCATCTTTCTCTTCTTTATGATAATCATCATCATCATCATCTTTCACGTGATTAGCAAAATCACTCAATTTGTGAAGAAGATATATATTCTTCCATGTATTTGTTGCATTCATTACAACATGCTCAATATCTTTTATCAGAATAAGACAAGTGTTGAATTTCAGAGTTAATTTCTCCTCATTTTTCTTTGGAGTTTCCTTAACCTCCTTGTCTGTTAAGCTTAGAGTAAGTTGCCTCAGGGTTTTCCCATAGATGTATTTTATAGTTTGCATGGAAAATTCCCATCTTGGCATAATCTTATCCATCAAAATATTAGGAATTTGAGAAGTATGTTGGTCTGGTGAGTATGTCCACTTACCCATTTTGTCCATCACTATATCTTCAATTTGCTTTTGTTCTTTATCAGTCCTGATTTCATACTTTAATGCTTTAAAATTTGTTAAACTGATCCCTTCCTACAGTTCTTTTAGTCTATCTTGGAAGGTAGGTGGAGGTTTTCTAAATATTATATCTCCTCCTTCCTTATTAGCTTTCTTCTTTGAGGATCTCTTGGTGAACATAGTAGTGGATGGCTTGTTAGGCTTGCTAATGATTACTTTTCACTTGTTCTTCAATGGTTCCTCTTTCTCTGATTCTTCCTCATCCTCTGCTTTTTCATCCTCACCTTTTCCCTTGGTCAACAAAAGAGTAGAACTTGTTTTCAACTTGGCAATTCTTTTCTTGCCTTTGTTTACCACCTAAGGGAGCTTGATCTCCAGTTCTATCCTAGCTTTGGCTTCATCATATGTACCAAAATATGCAACCTTGGGATCAATTGGTACATTTACAAGTGCCTCAATTATTTCCTTAGTTTTATCTATATTAATCTCATATCCAAGAGGTTTCACCCATGTGATTCTAGGCCTGACTACCTGAATGTATACCTTATCACTGTTGGTGTAAATAAGTATTTACTTATTACACTTTACTTAAGTTTTAATTAGGTTAATGCAATATTTTATTATTTCTTATGCGAAAAACTTAGGAGTTTGTGTACTCATATGAGTTGTCATGTTGACAACACAGAAGTAAGAAACTCTAATTTAGCACATGTTGTCTACAACACTGGAGTTTGCATAATTAACTAAGTTGTCATGTAGACAACATAGTTATTCGCACTCCTATTCTAGCACATGGTGTCTACAATATTATTTTGTGTGCTACACCTTTTTAGGCTTATCCTCTCATCATTGCACTTATCCTATGCTTAATGTAGGATAATCCACTCTTGGTGGAAATGTGCTTGGTTGTAAGACTTATTAGTATGTTGATTCCTAGGCATTTTAGAAGAATTCTAGAGGCCTTTATATACAGGCACTCCTATTGTGTACTTGAAAAATCACAAAATATTGAATGACGATAAATCAATTTTGGATATTGTTATTCAGATCATACCTTGTTGGTCTACTATTGTGCTTGTGCTTGAGTTCCTTGATCTTGGGTAATTTTTCCCTAAGGCAAATTCTTATTTGGTATCATAGCTATTCTAAATTCTTACACGGTATCAGAGCTTGGAGAATTTCTCTTCACATAGTCGTTTGAGACCATCTTGTTGCTTCAATACCATGACTGAGATCTACAATATTGCAGCCATTGGGAGTGTCTAGAGCCAAAGTAGACCTCGCCATAGTGTTCAGAATGTCGATTTGGTGAAAATTGACTATAAATTCACCTATGCTGGGCCAAAGTCAATTTTGAGGCAATTTTTTTTGCAAACTGGCACTTGAAGGCTTGATTTGCAAGTTTAGTATGATCATTATTTAGATTTACAATTTCATTTTTAGATGAAATTTATTTTTCTTTGCATTTTTTTTGTAATTTTTTGAAGAATTTTTCAAATTTTTTTTTGCCCTTCAGGTCTGCAGAGAATTTCTTTTTGTATCGACACCAAGCAATGACATCTTAGCCCTATACCCTACATGGAATATTTCATTCCATACTACATAGAATATTCCTTCACTATTCAGTAATTGACCACATCCAAATCCACAGCTGAAACTTATCAATTTGTTTGCATACACCCCTGACCGACTGACATATTAAGCTCACCTATGGCTTTACTCTTTGTTTGTTATCCCATGACTTTGGGCTTTTCAACCATGTTGTATCCAAACCCACTAGCAATGTGGGATTAAAATCCAAATATAGGCTGCCTTTTAAAATTTTTAGGTCCCCTACAAGTGAACTCCCTGGCCACATCCTATTCCCTAGCGTCGACAGCAGCATAATACACATGACCCTTGCCGCATTTAAAAATCTAGCATTAGACTTACTTTTTTGGTGATCACAATAGTAAACTTGGTCTACTGCTCTATTTTCCACACCTGTGAAACTCTTCTTTGGCACCGTGATCTCCCCTGACATGAGGCCACTGCTAGACTCTACCATGATAGGTTTAAATGCCCAACATGATAGCTCACCCTCCACATGGGTAGGACACTTTTGCATAGTTGGTGCCAGCTTTGCAAAGACCTCCACATGTATCAACACAGAGTAGACCTCCACGCAAAGTGCCACATGGTTGTATCTGCTACGCAACCCTGACACGTCAACTACTACCTCACATAGCCATATGCCATGTGTCATCCATATAGTACATGCCCTTGCCACATCAATCTTTAACATGTTGGCTTCCATACAGTGTTGACTCAGAAAATCCATCTAGAGGCATGTCATCCATATGCATAGTCAGCTTGCCATGTTACCAGGCAAATTTTACTGTCATAAATTTGACAAACATATGACTATCATTTCTAGGCACTTTTGAACTACTGTAATAGTTGTTTGACTATTAAATTTAACCTCATAGTTTGCTGCCTAGACCCCTCTCCAAATTTAGTTTTGATTTGATAGTCTGACTTTGGGAGGTCATAACTCAGTCATTTGGACTCCAAATCATGTACAATTTTTTTTTATTTTGGGTAAAATTTCTTGAACTTTTTAGTGGTGTTGTTCTTTTCTAGTTTTGGTGCATGGATTTATCAAAAATCACATCTTTTTGTGATTGTACCTATTTAATCGTGCATTTTGCAACTTGAAATGCTCCATACGAACTCATATGGACTTAAAAAAAGGTTCTATTTTTTTAAAAAAGTGCATAATTTTTTGTCTACTTTCTAGATCTAAATTCAAATTATAGGGTTATATGGACAAAAATATCAATTTTAGACTTAGGGCCTTTTCTACATTGTATTACTTTGATTACTTTTCAAAATTGTTGTACATCTGAGCTACAATGCTTAGTGATAGATTTGAATCTCAAAAGGCAATTGTAACTAGCAAAATTAGAAGTCCACTTTGTACATTTTGACAAGTGGCCTATTGTACTCACACTACCTATAAAGCATTGAATCATACATTGGGGGGGTTGATTGTTTTTTCTTTGCATCTTGTGGGATACATTGATTAATACATCATGGATGAGTAAGTTTTAATTTCCTTGACAACACAAAACTACAAGGAGTGGAGTCAATTGGTTCTCACTTATCTTAGTTAGCATAATGCATTGCCATATGTGAGAGGACTCTCCTACAATGCAGACACAAGTTCCATCATTTTTCATACCCTCTTTCTCTATATGGATATGAAGGCTATATATTCACTTGATAACATGACATCAAATAATTTATATGATATTTGGATCTATCTTTGGGAGCTATATGGAGACCCACACATTCCTCCATTCCTAAAAGATATTTTACCTCCAGTTGTAGTTGCATCCTCTCCAGATGAGATCATACCTCCTGAGGCTCTTATTGCTACTACTAATCTAGTTCCTATCACAGATGCTTCAGATTCAATACAACAGGAAACTCAATGTCTTCCTACTTCAGCTTCATGGGACGACTTCCTTCCAGACGTAGCAGAGTTGTTTGTGGAGTCTCACATTGAAGATGTGGGAGACATCATCGATGATATTCATCTTCTCTTTGAGGTGAATACTTCATCCATTGTCACAATGATTGGTTCATGTACTTCAACATAGCAAGGTACACTTTGTCTTCCAGTTCTAGCATCTGCAGATGAATTCTTGCTAGATGTTGAAGGTTTGTTTGTGGAGTCTGACATAGCAGATTTGGGAGACATATTTGATGATCTACATCCTCTCTTTGATGAAGTAGAATCTTCTTTAGTAGTCATGAGGGCTCACTTTGACCCTCTTGTCCATTCTCTACATGATCAATCTTCACAGATTGATGTGATTGTGGATCCTTATGTACAATAGTTGCAGGGGGTCTCTTTATCATTTGAGGAGACACCCTATTCATTGGAACATGTTCTACATACATCCTTGCTAGATTTGCACTTCTTCTCAGTAGTATTGGAAGGAGCAACCATCAGTATTGACACAGGGGTGACTGAGTAGGTTTCAGAGACACCTTTCATCATTGGGATTCTTTCTACACGTAGGGAAAACATCTCATTTTTATCTTTGCCATTGTTTCTTCCAAAGGGGAGCAACATTATTCAATAGTCATGGCTCAACTTCTATATTAGAGCAGTTATCACTGATCAACATTCTACATTTGGGGGGGGACTACCTTGTCTCCTTATTCTTCTATTTTATGTGGGGGGGACTTTTTCTTCTTATGGGGTTTTGTCCTTCTACTTCTCTTTTGTATATACTTGATGTATGTCATAATGGGGGGGGTCTTGATTACTCCATCCATCCATGCATCTTGATTTTTCATCTCTCTTTTTAGGGGAGGGTTTTTCCCATGAGGTTTTCCCCTTTTCTCTATTTTATTAGAGACACTTAGGAGTTTGCGTACTCATATGAGTTGTCATGTTGACAACATAGAAGTAAGCAACTCTAATTTAGCACATGGTGTCTACAACACTAGTGCTTGCATAATTAATTGAATTGTCATGTAGAAAACACAATTATTCACACTCCTATTCTAGCACATGATGTCTACACCATTATTTTTCATGCTATACCTTTGTAGTCTTATCCTCTCATTATCACACTTACTCCGATGCTTAATGGAGGATAATCCACTCCTGGTGGACATGTGCTTGGTTGTAAGATTTATTAGTATGTTGATTCCTAGGCATTTTAGAAGCATTCCAGAGGCCTTTATATATAGGAACTCCTATTGTGTACTTGAACATCACAAAATATTGAATGACAATAAATCATTTTTGGATATTGTTATTCTAATCATACCTTGTTGGTCTATTGTTGTGCTTGTGCTTGAGTTCCTTAATCTTGGGTGATTTTTCCCTAAGTCAAATTCTTATTTGGTATCATAGCTATACCAAATTCTTACAATCACTATCTACCATGAAACACACATCATCCTTGTAATCTTCAACTAATTTCCTTAGAATCCTGAATCTATTATTCATTTTCTCTTTAAATGCATCAAAATAGTTATCCATGATACTATTATAATTCTTCCTCATCTTGGTAATGCACTCATCAATCTGGTATAGTATTGGCACATCTTTTCTCCATACAACTGAATGTTTTGAAGGGAAGAATTTCTGAACATAAAAGAATAAACATGTCAACATAGGGCCAAACTTACATGGGTTGTTCTTTGACATTCTGATGCTCTCTATGTTCTTATTGAATTGAATCAACAATAGCTTGGCAAGGTTAAGAGAAAGATTATTCTTGACTACCTTGTATGCTAGGTCAACTGCTTCGCACAACACACTATTCAACTTTCTTGAATTATAAATCTTGTGTGTACTGATATAAATACCAAAATTTAATTCCATGTTAGTGACACTATTTATCTTCATGCCTCTACCATCCCATTCTACTAGGGTTTTCTTCTCTAGTTCAACTCGACTTATGGTTTTGGTCATTTTGACTTTAGCCAACTTTGGGAGACTAGTGATTTAATGAATAATCTTCTTCATGATCAATATTGGTTGCTGCAACCATAACTATACATTATACACTTGACTAAGAATAAACCTAATCTATTTCACTTGGAATTCATCGGGCATGTGAGGAATATGGGTTAATCCTTTTGTCTCAAGGTGTTGATGCTCGAGTTTCAAGATGCCATTTATACACAACTTTTCTAGGGCTTTGTCCATTTCCAAAGTATGAATATCTTGAATCGTGCATTTAAAATGAGAATGAATGTTGTTAATAAAATATACCTTTGGAGGAATTTGCAACTGCTCTCCACTTAGATCTAGGGTTTCAGTGATTCCAAGAGTGAGCTTGAAGTCTGGAGCTTTCCATTCTACACCACAAACTAGCATGTCTGAACCTCGCTTTACCTTGCTATTGCTGGAAGCCATCTTCACTTGGTAGGGTTTGAGAGAATTTGAATCTTTTAGTATCGATTTTCTCAACTCACTTGGATGCTTTTGAAGATCGCTCTGCATAATTTTCTCTAAATTTTTTTTGGTAAAAATGACTTCAATTTCATTTCTTTTATCAAAATTTTCCATAAATGCTTGGTAGGAGTGGTAGATCAAATTAACAGACTATCATACACTTCCTTTTATTGATTACTTGGTAGAATCTTCCATCATTTGATAACCATATGAATTTTAGTTACTCTTGACCTCGCTCGATAGAGTCTATGACCCAACCTCACTCGGTAAAGAAAGTAACTCGGTAGTAACTGGTACCCTTTTACTCAGTGATCCCTTTATATCTTGAATACAGATATGGATCTTTTGTCCTTTCAACTAGAATTTATTTGTATGTCTTCTTTGGTAGCCTAGTTCCAGTTCTCCTTTGAGAAATCAAGTAGAAATTATGGAGCCACTCAATTCTTGAGTGACTTGTTCATCATTATTTTGACTTGCATTCTTGGTAGACTTTGTAACCCATTGTTGTCTCATCTATTTTCTAATGTTATCAGCCTTTGCCTTCTTTTCATCTTCAATTCTACTAGTATTCATACAGTTCTTGGCAAGATGACCAAGTTCTGTACAAATGAAACATCTTTCAGTAGTACCTCTTTTCCTCAAATGGTGCTTTACACAATTCATTCCAATATGTCCAAATCCTCCACCGTAATGACATCTACACCAGGTGTTGTAGTACCAACCAAATATAGCTTTCACAATGTGTTCTACTAGGTTTAATATCTTGGTTTTTTATTTTGATGATTTGTGCCCATTCTTCTTACATTTGTGACATTTTCCTTCAAATTTTGGTTTCTCTTTGCATTCATTTTCTCTATGACCATGTTGATTATAATTGTATCATTTTCTATTGAATTTTTCTTTTTCATTGCTCCAACATTTGTTTAAAGTATGACCTATCTTATCATAATGATTGCAAGTAGGTCTTTGATTCTTTTGAGCTCCTTGCTTGGATGATTCTCCTTCTTTTGTATATCCAATTCCTACTTTTCCTTTCTATCAATAGAGATTTTTCTCATTCAATTGATTCATGTCTACTTGAGATTTCATCATTCTTTCATTGGTTTTCCTTTTAGAGTTTAGATCATTTTGAAATATTTCATTCTCTAATCTTGAGTTCATGATTTCTTCATTTGCATTGGTGAGATAATCAATGAACTCTATTTTCTGAAGGGATAGGTGCTAGATTTCATTGTTCTTTCCTTCTATCTCTTCTTTTATAATGTATTTCTCTTCCATAACTTCACATAATCTTACTAACTGAATTTTTTTCTCTTCTTAGTTTTCTTACTTCTTCTTACAGTGAACCATTCTTTTCTAGGAGTTCTTTGATTGCTTTATTGGCTTCATCTGGATTGCTTGAATGAAGGTCTTCAATTCTTTCTTCAATGTAAAGATGATAATTCATTTGAATTACAAGATTTTCTTTTTTTCAGGGATTGAGAGAGTTGCTCCTTTACTTTCTTGAGTTGGGCAATAGCCATTTCTAAATCTATCTTCTCATTGTCAATAGCCTTGTCAAGTCTAAATATCTCCATGGCCTTTGATCTTTGCTCAAGCTATTAAACTTTTCTTTGATAACCACAATGCTTTGATACCAATTTTTGGAAATATTCATAAAAGGCTAAGTTACTAAGAGGGGAGGGGTAAATCAGTAACTTCTAAAACTTTAATCCAATTAACACTTAATCCAATTCTGATCTAACTTCATGCATGAGAAACTAAAAACATGAAAGCATACACTTTGACACAAGTATAAAGTTGGCTTGTTAAGGCTTACACTGATCACTTTTGATGATCTTCCCTATTGGGAGCAATAAGGATTGCTAGGTCCACCTTGTTAAAGGATTTACAAACATACAATGAAGTATGTACTTGGTAAAGAGGTTTGCATAAGGCTGTTAGGTCTACCTTGTTAAAAGATTTGACTGATCCACCTTTTACGATATAGTAGTTGATCTCTGATGTGCAACTTGGTTTGTTAAATGAGATTCCTTTGAGTGTACAAATCACGTTGCTATGATAGATGGATCTTTGCTACTCCTTACATTGCTATAGCCTTTGTAATTCACACTTCTGCTCTTCACATTACTTCCCTATTAATTCCATACATTTATTGGATGTGATACAATACTTTACATATATACCAATCCAATTATACAATTACAAAGTTGACCACAATACAAGTTTACACTAATATTACAAAGTTGGCTCAAATGTAGACACTCAAGTTTTGAAGACTGACTTAGTGAGGTTCTAATACTTGGCATCAACTGTCACTGCTTGGCATCATCATGCACTCGATAGACATAGAAGTTCAATCCAGGTAGTCTTGAACTTGGTCTACACTGGTGATTCAAAAAATATTGTGAAACTCATTATACAAACTGAATCACTTGGTTACCACTGCATAGCTTGGTAAACACTATCACCTTGAGCTCATTATAAATTGAGTCACTTGGTTAATACTGAGTAGCTTGGTCAATACTAGACTAGCATCACATTAATTGTGAACATGGTAACCATTGCATAGCTCGGTTTGCATTGGTAAACTGAACATAAAATGAGATGCTTGATTTACATTGCTAATCTTCACAATAGTTGTACTTGCTTGGTATACACTAAAATTTGTCTAAAGGATTTGGTAGCAATTGTAGAACTCAGTGACAACTAAAATGCTTGGTTAACACTGTTAACTATACAATAATCTTGGTAGATACTTACAATATGAATAAGTGTATGTCACTAATAAAAAACTTGATTGATATATCAACAATAGAAACATAATTAGATGATTATCATGATGATATGTTACAATCATGATTTTGTTTGTCATTGATGTCAATGTAGTAGTTTTCTGTGGTATCTGATAGAAGAACAATAGAAAGATCAAGTTGGTATGGATAGATTGTTGAGAATTTTCACTAAGAGAGGTTAAAGGGAGATATTACTAAGTGTATATTATACGTAACTAACCTTGGAATCATAAGATATTAAGCCTAGAATAAGTTATACAAATTTTGGTGAAGACTATTCTGAGATAGAGTTTATAGAGGCATGTTCTGGTAGACTTGTTATATTTCTTAGCAGAGTTGTTATTTTGAGAAGCCAAAGTTAAAGATGTGAAAAGGAAATTCTAGAGATGACATAGCTCAGTTCACACTTCATAATTTTACATGTTTGGAAAGTTATTCAAGTTACAAGGTGAAAGATTAATGTTATCGCTAAGTGTAACAAGTTCTTAATGTGGTCTTATAATAATTAATTGAGGTGTAATAGCTGACTCAGGGAATTTTTATATGGATTTGGTATAAAGGAAGGACAATTTCCTTTATCATGTATGGATGCAAGTGAATTATTTTAAGTAGCATGAAGAGGAGAATAAAGCAAAGGTGAAGGAAACTTTGTTGCTGAGGTTTTATTGTGTGATCCAAAGTTTGATACTTGGATCCAAGGTTTGTGACTTGGTCTACAAGGTCTGATAGTGATTGGTCCAGTTGAAAGGATAGAGGAAAGAAGTTAAAGAATAGTACAAACAATTATTCTACAAGGAATAGTTGAGAGATTAGTTGGACAGTGAGTTTAGTGGTCTTTCCCGAGAAGCTATTTGGATAGTGGGTCCTTTTTTCTTCTACAACTCCTAACAAGGTTAGCACAACTCCTAACAGGGTTAGAATCTTCTAACAAAGATTCAAAATTTCCTAATAGGGACTCATATGTACTAAATGTTGTAATAAACTCCTAACAAGGTCCATCCTCTAACAGGGAATATTTATATTAGTACATCATCTTGTGGGAATCATTCCTACTAGGGTTTTCCCTCTGATCAAGGGTTTCCCTAGTTAACATATCTAGTGTAATTGTGTATGTGCATCTTGTTATGGTTGCTATTTACTTTGGTTGAATGGTTAAGATTATTTAAGGTGGATATATGTTTTAATTATTGGATAACTGATTCAACCCTTCTTCTCAGTTATCTTGGTGGACTATTGTTTCAAACAGTTAGTATTCTCATGGTGATAGGACATACATTATCCAAAAATGATGATTTTGTTGAGATAAATCAAACATTGTATAGATCTATGATTGGAAAGTTGCAATATGTAGTTTATAGCAGACCTGATATTGCACTAGTAGTTGGGATTGTTGCAAGATTTTTTGTAAATCCTAAGGAGAATCATTTAATGGTTGTCAAAAGGATTATGAGATACTTAAAAGGGATAGAAGACTATGGTCTCTACTATAAGAAGAATGACAAGTTTGACTTGAGCACCTATAAATATGTCGATTGGGCTAGAAACATTGATGATAGGAAAAACACAAGTGGTGGAGAATTTTTCTTAAAAAAATGATTAGTTTCCTAAACAAGCAAGAAACAAAATTGTATCTCACAATCTATTGCTGAAGCTAAATATGTGGCTATTATAGTGAATTGTACAAATATGCTATGGATCATGTAGTTACTCAAAGGAATGAAGAAAGAAATCACTGAACTTGTGGTAATCTACTATGACAATACAAGTGCTATAAACATATCTAAGAATCCTATGATGCACACAAAGACAAAGCACACTATAATTGAGTATCATTATTTAAGAGAATTGGTTTAGGACAAAGAAGTGAGAATGGAATATGTGAATACAAAGAAATAGATAGTTGATATATTTAGAAAGGCTTTATTTAAAGATTCAAATGAATATCTTAGAGGTAAGCTAGGGGTGATACCCCTATCTCAAACTACTTAAAGAAGTAATAGTAGTGCCCTGCATTAGCTAAGTTGAATGCCACACTTTACAATTTGATGTAGTGGATCTTACTTTAGGAACCACCTAAAGAAGGGAAGGAACTAAAATAAAAGATTTATAGTCATAAGCAAGCTGACAAAGAAAGAAATTTATCAAGGAAACTTGAATTATTGATATCAACATGAATAGATGACGAGTCTTTGGTATTGTTGTCAAAGATGGAGAGTTTACTTGAAAAAGAGGGAGAGTTTACTAAATGATATCTTGAAGGAGAGTTTTTCTAAAGAAGAAGAGAGGTTGCAAATAAAATAGTAACCTATACAAAGAAATGACAAATACTGATAGAGGGAGAGATTTCAGTAAGAGGTATTAAGTTTCTTTTTGGTATTATTGTTGGTATTGGTTTTTCATTAATGCTAAAGAGGGAGATTTTTCAAAAAGAAGATTGTTGAAGTAAATAAATCTATCATGGGAACAATCATTATTTTGTCACTGAAATCAAACCTGCTACTTGTTGGTAAAAAATTGCTAACCTTGGTCTAAATGCTATCATTTGATTGATTGATGAAGAAGATTTGAAGACAAAGGATAACAAGAGTACCTAGAGAAAGGTTGAGTTATATGGTGTATAAAAGAAGCACTAAACCAAATAAGATGTTCACGATATAATGTCTTATTTATCTACTTAAGGAAACAATGAAAGGATACTAAAGCAAAGATAAAAATAAGATTTTACAATCAAAATGTGTTTGCCAATCTTGACTGAACAAACATTATAAGCCGAGTATTTAGTTTAGGCCAAGCAGAAAGATGGTTATGACTGAGAAAATTTCATATGTACTAAGCATTAAAAAAATCAGTATTGACCGAGCAAGATTTAGTTTATGCCAAACAACCTAGTGTTGACCAAACATCAAAAGTTAGTAATTGTTGAGTAACAAAAAAAAATAAAAATTGAATGAAGATTTGACAAATTTGAGCTGAGATAAGTTGATTTCTTGAATTATGTGAATCATGTTGATGATAAGCTTGATGAGCTAGTGGCACAAAATTCAAGATAAACCATTTTAAGATGAATTTAATGAGGATTGCAAGAGAAGTTTCTAAAGGGGACATAATGGAAAGAAGGGAGGATTCAATGAATCTAACCTAACCCTAAGATGGATTATTGTGATTAAACAACAAAACATTGAAATTCTCTAATTAAGGAGATACAAGGCTAGAAGCAAAGAAGTCTAGAGGTGTTGCTTCATATGGTGGCTAAAGGAATCATGAACCCATAGTTGGAAAATTAAGAAAGAAGGATTAAGGAGGTGAAGGCTTGAAGGGTGAACACGTAATTAGAGATAAAGGGGAATGAATGCCAAGTAGAATGGAGATTTTAATTAGAGATCTAAAATTTACAAGTGAGTTGTTTTGTTATTAGATCAAGTCCTACTATTACTTTCTTACAATTGTATCAGTTTGAGACATTGGATGACCTATTAAATGCATGCATATAATTGCTAAGTACTAAAAAGTTTCATTTATACAATTGGACCTTGGATAAATGATTCACCCACCCTCTCAATTATTCTGAATTATTCCAACAATGTCTTGCACAGTTAAGAGTCTAGGTGGAATTGATAACAAAGCTCCAATATCATCAACATGGGTTTCAATGTTAACAATATTTCTAAAGTTAGATGGATGTTTTTGATCATCCCTAATAATTTGAGCCCTATTATCCTTCACCATTTCATTTCCAGATGCCATTATGAACTATGGTTTTAAGAAAAACTTTTCATAATTATCTTCATTTAATACTTTACTCGGCATTGAGAATAATACTTAGTTCACTTCACAAATTCACTGATAACTTTTTGAGATTTTTTTTTCTTGTCATTGAAAGTGCTTTGATCAACTTTAAATCTTCTCATGAACTCTCTAATTTCTTGGTGAGTAAAAATAAATGTTCAAATTTGATATATACTTTCAATCTTTCAATTTAGATATGTAATTAATGTCTTCATACTTAGATAGTGTAAGGCATCTAGCTCAGTATTTACTTCAATTTGGTCAAGGTTACTCACTCCTCCATAGCCAATTCACTTGATTAGTATGTAACCCTCTTGATCTCCCAGTCTATACTACAAGGCTCGGTCAATATAGAATGTACCATTGATGCTCAACACTTTCTAATTTTCTATTTCTAGCAATTCTTAATGCATCTTTATTTATGTAGATATAACTTTTCATCACTTTTTATGCTAGGAACTGATGTAAAATATAACTTTAAGTATATAGTTCCTACATACCTTCATTTTAAAGTGAGATGTTGTGTGATCTCTTGATCCATCAGATTGTATGACCACAATTTCATCTTCTCTATAGCTTCCAACTCTTACTATATCTTCTCCATGTCTTCTTCCTTTAAGGTTTGTCATTTACATTCCCTAGTACTGGTGCTAGTGTTATGGTTTTATAGTTCTTATTGATGTGTGTTGAAATATTCAAATGGAAAGAGTACTTTTGAGAATGGGGGGTGGGGGGCGAATCAGAAGTACCACACTTATAACCTTTCAAATCCTTTAAAGGAAATAACTGAAAATAAAATGCATGCATGTAAACATATTAAATTAACATTAAGTAAACACATGCAAGTAAACAAATGACACCAGAATTTGGTAACCTAGAAACCCTCCAGGAATAAGAAGGTAAAACTGGGGTGGGGATGATACCCACAAAATCACTGTAGCACTAATTGTTTGACCACTTCTAATGGTTTGCCCTATGAGGCTTTACACTATGTCAATAGTGACTTGGTTAAAGGATTTACAAACACTTTACATGAAGTGTCAACTTGTTAAAGGATTTAGTCACCTCTTCAAAGGATCTAGAAAATAGCTGTTAAGCTAACCTATCATCATAGGGTTTTCACCATCTAATACAATTGCTAGAGAGTATTAGAAATATTTGACCTGATTGCTTACAACCTTCAATTGCTGATTTTAGGTAGTTGATATACTCATTATAATGTGATCCTTTCTTGATCTGATATCTATTCATATCCCTTGTACTATTTTTATTAACTGGATGTGTAATTGATGCTCAATTCACTAAGTCTGTAATGCCCCTATTGTTTTCCCTATTCTGCAATTTTTCTTATCTACTTAGCAACTTCCTTAACTTCTCTTTAGCAACTTAAAATCATGGGGTCTAAGCCTTCTTACAAAGACTTCATAGACTAAGGGTTAGATATGGATTTATGATCCATATTGAATCTTGAATTCCTACTCATTCCTTGTATTTTTCTCGTTGGTTGCATGCCTTCTCCATTTTCTTGATTGGTTGCATGCTAATTGCATGGGAAATATAAAATATCCATTCTTATCCTTATTATCCTTCAAAATCCTCCTATGTTAGCTCAAAAAATGGTTTACATCTAAGTTTGTGAATGCACAAACTCATATGCTAATTCTGTGTTACTCGACACATACTGAACTACTAGTGCTCAACACATATACTATCCTGCTTTGCTTGACACCTATTGCATTCTGTCTTGCTTGGCACATGTATGACTTTGGCTTAGCATATGAAATGTTTTGACTTGCTTGACATCAATTATGACTTGGCACCTATATATCACTCGGCACCTGTATAATGCTCGACACCTAAAGTCACTCAACACCTATTGGAATTTTGGCTCGATACACTATAGTTCAGCATACATAGTGTACTCGGCTTCCATATAGAAAGTGGTTAAGTGTGTTGACACTCAAATTTCAAAACCATTTTGAGACCAATAGTCTCCGCCTTTGATATGAGTGTCAAAAACACTTAACTAAGCATTACTAGTTTGATCTTATGAGTACCCTATCCAATTTGTTTTGCATATGTACAAAATTTCAAAATTTGTTCAAAATACTTTATAACTCCCTTGAGTTGATTGTGCCATTTCATTCTTGTAACCAAAAATTTTGTGTTGAATGTGATTGATACTCTTTTTCTTTTGTCTTTTATTCATATCTCTCCCAAAACATTATTTTTCCCCCATACTATTTACACATTATGACTTATCTCCCCCTTTTTGGCTATCTGCAATCTCTTCCCTTTTATTCTCCAAAAGAAAGAATGAAAGAATGTAATCAAAATTTAGTATTCTTCCCCTTAGTCATATCTTCCTTATTTTTATTTCTCCCCCTATCTCCTTTATTATTTCTCCCCCTGGGTTCTAAGGAGTAATACCATATTTAGCCAAAAATGTGCTATTTACCTCTATTATCATTTTTAGAGTTGCATCCCAATTCTCTAAAGAAATTTCTAGTGACTTATGCTAGATGGCAGTATCTGTAGCAAGATGTACAAGTCCATCTAATATAGAAAGATTAAGATCTTTCTTTAAGATAGTTTCAACATATACTTGCTCTTTGTGGAGGACCTCCAAATGTGGGGTTATGGAGGATTGAATCTGCATCAATTTGGCCTTTATATTGGCCTCTTCACTTTTAAGTGCAACTAATTCTCTTTGAGTGTGAAGTGAATGGGCAAAATGCTTCTCACTTTGAGCTAGATCCCTTGGTAATTGCATGCTAGAAATCTTCAAATTTCTCTCCAAGTGCATTATCCTCTAGCCTGTCTCTTGTGTGAAGTTGGAAAAATCACACAGCTTTTTGTATAATGAGAAAATGTTCTCAAGTATAGTTTTGACCTTTTCAATTTGCTTGGCCAATTCAACTTGTGCAAGTGTTATGCCACTCGATATGTTCTCATTCACCTTTCTCCGAAATTTCCTTTTAGCCCACTCCATGAGTTTGACATTTGTGTCCTAGTCTTCACTAGTCACCTGGTCAACTATATCAGATAATTGTTCCATTATGGGAATTTACTCATCTGGTGACTACAAGCTGAAGGCATCCATAAAGATTTCCTTAATCTCATGTAGTGCTTGCTTGTGTTTATACTCTTTTTTGAGTATTTCCTACCTCTTTCTCCTATTTAATGCATATTGCATCTCAGTAATTTGCCCCATTACGATAGTCTTTGATTCATAGGTAGGTATTACAATGTCTTCATCTAACTCAGGGTCTCCATAGCAAAGTACCTTGGTCACCTTTGTAGAACTCGAGCTTGGTGTGGAGATTTGCAAAGGTATGGCTTTAGTGCTCGACTGCTGAAGGGTTTTTGTAGGAGTGCCTATTTTTGGTAGTTCTACCAATGTCTGTATAGCGACATGCTCCTTTTCCTTTGATGCATCCTCCTTCTCATTAGACTTCCCTTCTTCTGCACTTGGCTTTTGTATGGTGTCACCTGCTGCTATAGGTGGTGGAAACATTAAATTTTTAGTGCTATTAGCTGTATAGGTGAAAGGTGGTTCTTGTGGTTTCACCTTGTCTCTTTTTGGCTCTGCTACTACCTTCTATAGCTCATCTATAGTCACCAATATAGGATTTGTGCATAACTATGCCTATAGAGTGGATTGGTGAAGGATCTTGGGGAGATCCTTTGCAGTTAGGGGATTGATGTTTTAAGCTGAATTGTTAGGAACATCCTTGATGGTTATTGTGTCTGCAAGTGTGATGGTTACATGAGGAGGGCTAGGGGGTGGCATTTGTGTGCCTTACACACTCTATTCCTCTTGTTGCTACTATTTAGCTATTGCCATATCTTCTTCCTTTTGTGTTTCCTCCTCCTTAGTTTTTCTTTATCTTCCTCATCTTCTTTTCTTCTTCTTGCTTATTTTCTTGTTCTTTTCTTGTTTCTGTATCCTCTTCCTCTTTCTTTTCTTCTTCACCTTTCTCTTCCTTCTCTTCCACTTTCTTTTCCTTTATCTTCTCCTTGGCACTGGCCTCTGCCTTATTTGCTTCCTCATCCTTGTCATTGGTTATCTTGTAGATTGTCTTCCATAATTGTGTGGATTTATTCACTACATCCTCAATCTTATTTTGTAGGATGCTGAAGGCTCTATATTTAGGTGCAAAATTTTCACCATTTTTCTTATTACCCTTTTGTATTTGACCTCTTGTTAGGTCAAGCATCACTTGTGCTAAGGTAGATTCTTTGATCTCCTTTTCCATTTTCAGATAATAATGCCATTTATCTCATATAGCTCTCTAGGCATGGTATTATCTAGCTCTAGAGGTGTGTTTTTAAATTCAGCCATCATGGCATATACTGATTCCTCTATTTTATTTTGCTCTTCTCTACTTAGCTTATTGAAATCAAGACTTTTCAAATCATTTAAATCTGTATTATTAATATTTTCACAAATCTTATCTATGGCAGATTTGGGAGGATGGCTTACCAGTTTGAATTGGCTGATATCCTCTAACTCTGTTCTTTCCTCATCATCAGTGTCTGGCTGTGCCACACACTTTCTTCTTTTCTTTGGCATTTCATCAAACTTTTCAGTGGCCTTTTTCTTCTCATTTTTTGCCTCTTTTGCCTTTTGTGTGAATGCCATTGTGCTAGCTCTTGTTGCTAGTGCTAGCTTGGCTTGTGCAGGCTTGGTTACCTTCTTGGGTTTAGGTTGAGCTAGAGGCCGAGTTTTAGACTTTCTCTTCTTTTTCTTGGCTTATGTATGTGCTTCCTTGGCTTCTTCTTCCTTAGTGCCTTCCTCCTTTTCTTCTCCTAAGCCTTGTGTCAACTCCATTGGGGCTTGCCCTTGCTCTTCTTCTTCTTCACTCTCTCCTTCTTCTTCTTCTTCAACACCTGCTTCTCCTTCAATAGCTGAACCTAATTTCTTCTTTATCTTCTTCACTAATTTATCTTTCCTCTTGATAACAGAGGCTGTCTTGAATTCTATTTCAACTTTAGATTTGACAACATCATATGTGCCAAAGTGAGGAGCCTCCTTATCTATCTCTTCTACAAGTAATGTTGTGATTGCTGTTGAGGCTTCATCTACATGAAGTTCATATCCCAATGGCCTTAGCCATCTTACCCTTGGAATTGCTGCCTGGATATAGGTATAGTCAATGTCAACCAAAAAGCATATGTCATTGATGTGCTTTTCTACTAGGGAAACTGGTATTCTTACCCTTTTCTTCACAAATTTCTTAAAGAATATGAACATAAGAATTGAACCAAACTTGCACTGAGCACCCTTTGACCTCCTTATTGTTCCTAGGTTATCATTTATTTGCTGCAACATTAGTTCTACTAGATCATATGTATGATCTTTTTTCACAAGTTTGTAAGCTACATCAACAACTATACATGGCACACTATTCAATCTGCTGGATTGGTAGAACTTGTGAGATATCACTCTCACTACAAATCTAGAAGGGGATCTATTACAGTATCAATAGTCACACCCCTCTTATTCCACTTAGCTCTTGCATTCCTTTCAATGATCTCTTTTTAATCACTGCATAGGGTCTTAGGCCAATCCAGGGTTGGGAAACCTGTAACCCTATGTACTATCCTCTTGGTAATCTTCACAGGTCCTATTTCCAACCACAAACATCCATTGTGAATTTGGCTAAGGACAATCCATATCCATTCTATTTTGAAACCTGTAGGGTAAACTAAAGCATGAGTTAAGCCCTTTTTCTCAACTATCTGAAACTCATCCTTCAGAATTTTGTTTTCACACAATTTGTCATAGGCTTGGAATATCTCAAGGTCTCCTATAGCTCCTATCTTGCAATTATAACACTTTCTTATGTCTTGCACCATAACAACCTTTGGTGGAATAATGGACAACATGCCAGTAGGGTCATTTCTGTAGGCACCTTTAGGGATTGGCCTAAACTTAGGTTGTTTGACCTCATTACTAACTAGCTGGACCTGATGACTCTCCTTTTCCTTGTGGTTCTTTGAACTAGAAGCCATTATACCAAACTAGGGTTTTAATATATTAAAAACTTCAATACTGTGTAGCTTGACACTTGATAAATACCTTAGATCATCAAAATATATGTTGAATCACTATTGAAATCAATGCAAATGGCTTCAAGGTTGCTCTTTGATCACTTCTGCACTCTTCTCATCTTTGCTCTATGTTTGAATGGCATAAAAATGATCAAAATTTGACCTTATACCTTTCAAAACCTAGCATTAAATGCTTAGTGCATACAGCTGTAAACTCGACACTTGAAGCTTTCAACATGAGTCAACTTCTATTGAATTTTGTTCACTTGGCTTCAACTATCAACTTAGTCGCTATTAGCAACTTGACATCCATTGGAGCTTTACTTGGCATCTAAGAAAAGTTTGGCAGTATTTGCAAAAACTTCAAATTTCATCTTAGCATCTTTGCTCATGGTAATTTCTTCTTTACAGTACTTCTTTGTCTTGGGACTAATGTATGATATAGCTTTGTATATCAGTCCCATACACCTATTCTTGCTTAGTTGGATGAGATGTGATCACTTGATGTCTTGGGTGAAGTGATCCCTCCATTTGATGTGCTGCACTCACTTTTCTTCTTCCAAGTCTTGTTCATTTGCCCTCTGATTTGTTCAACATCAACCTTCTCTTTTCCTTTGTTGACTTCTATCTTGGGTGCTTTTAACTTTGTTGGGAAATACCTATTGATATGACCAGTCTTCAAGCAACTAAAACATGTGGTTTGACTTAACCATCTGCTATAGTTCCCTCTAAAGTGTGTCCTTATGCAATTTTCAGGAATGTGTCCATATTCCTGATAGTAGTGAGAGCTATACCTGGTGTTATAGTCCTAATTGTAGTGATGACCATGGTTATTTCCCTTTGCAAGATAATTAGGTGTCCACATAGGTTTTGATCTGCACTCAAAAGCTCTATGTCCATACTTCTTGCAATTGTAGTAGTGACCCTCAAATCTTGGTGTCCTCATGGTCTTGGTTCTGCATTCATGTGCTTGATGTCCTTGCTTTTTGCACTTGTGAAAAAAGCTTTCATTTTTAGGCTTATCATGCTGATGACCATCCTTTCTCCTCCATACATTAGAGGTATGTCCATTTTTACCACAAAAATGACAAGTAGGTTTTGTTTTCTTACCTTTGTTATTCCTTCCTTTTGTAGTCTTGGATGATTCTCCTTGTTCAGTGCTGGCATAACCAAGTCCTGAAGTATCATTACTAGCCCTTGGTGATTTTAGTAATTTCTCAAAGTACTTGATAGCCTCATTGGGTTTGTTGAAGCTTTCTACTATCTCCTTCTCTCTTCTCAATTCATTTTTAGTTGACCATTTTGTATCTTTAATGTAGTGATCTCAATGTCTTTCATATTTAGCTCATGATGAGCATTCATCATATGACTTAAGGTTTCAAGCTGCATGTTTGAGATTCTTTCAAATTCAATTATCTTCTCCTCCATTATATTGGTAAGATTTCTCTTGTCATCTTCTATCATGGCCTTGTCTTTAATGGCTTTCTTCTTCTTTTTAGTCACTTCACAAAGCATTATGGCTTGTGACTCTTGTTCAAGCTTGAGTATTCTGATTTTTTCAGCTTGTGCTCTATTTTTCTCCATCAATTCAGCTATTGTTGCATCAAATTCTTTGGAATATCCATTGGAAAACACTTGTGTGGTATCAATCTCTTTTTAGTGTATGTCATTTTTAGCTATGGCTATATCCTTCTTTTTAAGGACTTTCTCAATTCCTCTCTAGCTTCCTTCAATTTGTGTAGAGTGAGATGCACATCAATTACCTAATTTTCTATGATCTTCCCAAGTTTAAAGACTTCCATCTTCAGATCTTTTCCCTAAACTATTAGGCTTCTCCTTGTGAGAACATTTCTCTGATACCAATTGTTGAAATACTCAAATGGGAAGAGTACTTCTAAGGGGGGGGGGGGGGGGGGGGGGGGGGGGGTGAATTAGAAGTACCACACTTTTAACCTTTCAAATCTTGGTAACCCAGAAACCCTCTAGGAATAAGAAGGTAAAACTAGGGTGGGGATGATACCCAAAAAATCATTGTAGCAATAATTGTTTGACCACTTCTGATGGTTTGCCCTATGAAAGGCCTGCCCTGTTAAAGGCTTTACACTATGTCAATAGTGATATGGTTAAAGGATTTACAAACATTTTACATGAAGTGTCACCCTGTTAAAGGATTTAGTCACCTCTTCAAAGGATCTAGAAAATAGCTATTAAGCTAACCTATCATCATAGGGTTTTCACTATCTAATACTATTGCTAGAGAGTATTAGATATCTTTGACCTGATTGCTTACAATATTCAATTGCTGATTTCAAGCACTTGATCTTCTCATTCTAATGTGATCCTTGCTTGATCTAATATTTTTTCATATCCCTTGTACTGTTCTGATTAACTAGATGTGTAGTTACTTCTTAATTCATGAAGTTTGTAATGCCCTTGTTGTTTGCCCTGTTCTGCAATTTTGCTTATCTGCTTAGCAACTTCCTTAACTTCTCTTTAGCAACTTAAAATCATGGGGTCTAGGCCTTCTTATAAAGACTTCATAGACTTAGGGTTAGGTATGGATCTATGATCCATATTGAATCTTGAATTCCTACTCATTCCTTACATTTTTCTCATTGGTTGCATGCCTTCTCCATTTTCTTGATTGGTTGCATGCTGATTGCATGGGAAATATAAAAGATTCATTCTTGTCCTTATTATCCTTCAAAATCCTCCTAGGTTGGCTCAAAAAATGGTTTACATCTAAGTTTGTGAAGGCACAAACTCATATGCTGATTCTGTGTTACTCGACACATACGGAACTACTGGTGCTCGACACACATACTATTCTACTTTGCTTGGCACCTATTGCATTCTGTCTTGCTCGGTACATGTATGACTCTAGCTTACTCAGCATATGAAATGTTCTAATTTGCTCGACATCAACTGTGACTCGTCACCTATATATGACTCGGCACCTATATAATGCTCGGCACTTGAAGTC